>JAPWLS010001474.1:0-469712 GCA_028551675.1 Tineola bisselliella
CCATTTATTTATTTTGTCAGACCGGGACACATTTGCAGAAATATATAATAATAAAGTTTTTAGTGTTTTACAAGTATTTTATTATAGAAGATAGAATAACACAAAGTAATCAAAGCTCTAAACACAAAATAGTTAAGTTGGCATGACTTATTTACTAAGCCCCCAGTAGTGGTGTGACTACTAAGTCGTATTTTTGTATTTGTCGGCTGAACAAATATTTTTTAAAATATCGGGTCTTGTTTTTAGATAGGTGTGTAACACAGTACATGATTTATTTATATTTATTTTCGTAATCAGAATAGCTTTCAGTACTGCGACACTTAACTGTGTTTTATCACTGGTCCATATTTTGTTCATCTGGGAAAAAACTCTTTCGATTGGTGCGTTACTACCAGGCAAGCACATAACGTACTCAATAATTATGGAAAAGTTTGTTAAATGAATGTTGTTAGTACGGAAGTGCTGGAATAATTCGACCCAACGGTTTTCAGTTGATACGTTCTCGGCATTCCAGCCAGAGATTTTTTCGTCTGTCGCATAGTTGGAAATAAATGTAAACTCATCAAAGACTTTTGTATCTTGGCTGCTGCTAATAAACCCTTGCGTGATCAATAAATCCATCACTTTCTGCACCTCTTCCCACGTAGGCGCCTTTGTTAAGTTTGCCCATTCAAATACTTCCAGTTCTGTGTTGAATTGACACCACTGCTCCAAGTATTCTTTGCTTGTTTTATAAAACTCGGCCGCCGCAGTTCTTACATTCTGCTGGTCAACAGCAGCTTCGCTTTCTTGTAATTTTACAAGGAGATTACGGACGATGTGGGGAAGGAAAATCGTATTCTCTTTTAGTGCCAGGCTATCTCGGAGACGATTAATTTCCTTGGCTGACTCTATGGCCGACACATTTTGCCCTTCGATTTTCAACACAGCTTCATGAAAGGTCGCTGCCTGTGCGTGCAAAAAATACAACCATAATTCTGAGCTGGGATTATTGAAAAACGTCTTTAAAATATTTGGGCATTTGTCGATACTCAGAAAATAGTTTTTCAAAGGCTGAAACATTTTTATAACTCTCTCGAGTGCGGGCATTAACGCAAGCCACCTTGTTTTACTGTAGCCCAGCAGTTTGTGATACTCTGTCTCAGTAGAATCACAAAACTCTTTCAAAGCTTCCACTCGAACGCTATAAATGTAGAAAAATGAGTAAATTTTCACTATGATGCATTCGTAGTCAACAGGAAGACAATCAGCGGCAGTTTTGATCGCGTTGTGGACTATGTGGGCTCCACATCCAATTCCAATAAGCTGTCTGCCGAGTGATACGTTCAATTTTGAGTAAACATTATTACTTCCTTTCCTATTCTTTCCCCCGAAATTACAGTTCGTGTTGTCTCCACAAAACGCCACAATTTTTTTATTCAAACCATTGACAGACAATACTTCCTTCAAATAATCGACAATTATATCCGACGTTTCTCCTGGCTGCTCCCGAAACTCTAAAACCTTGACTTTTACGCCTTCGTGTGGTAAAAAATAGCGAATCAAAACTGGGAATAATTTGATTGAACCATGGTTTGAAGCATCTGTTAATAAAGTTATGCAGTGGGCTTTGAGTAAATGCTCTTTTAAATCTTCGGTTGCCATAGTTGACAGCACATTTACCACAATAGCTTGAGACTTTGTACGTGCACATCTAAATTTTTGCTCAAAACATGCTTGAATTAAAGGAGAAGAACAGTCATTTGAACGAAAACTGTGATTATGTTGCACGGTGTGAAACGCCCAAGTACCCTCAGCTGCAGCTATATCCAAATCCTTGGAAGTCGGCAAATCGGTTCTCTTAAAAAAACTAAACATTGACGAGCTTGAAGCAGCAGCTTGATCGGCAAGCCTGTGTTTTTCTGATTTTAAATGGTGTTCTATATCACTGGCACCACCATGTCCAACACTAAAATCTGTACGACACTTTTCACACGTAACGTCTGCGGTACCATCTTTTCTTTGTTTTATAAATGGATACTTCTGTTGCAAAGTAATATTGAAAGAACACTTGCGTTTAGGCATTATTGTTGTTTTACAAATCACTGCGTTGCGTTGCGCACGATACTCGTTCCGTCCGACTTGAACTAAACTAAAACAAAACATTGCAGTCGTTGACGGAACATTGGTAAGCGCGGGCAGAGGGGATTTATCTGTCCTGCTCACACGCGTTGGCGCAGCACCGCGCGGGCTTGCGGCGCGCTCTGTCGCCATTTGCCTCCCCGTGTGGGGCGTCGGGCCACGCATTTCGTGCGGAAAAAATAAATTTTAAACTATCGTTGGGTCTGCTTGCAAAACCGGGACGATATTGGCTTCGCTGGGGACACCGGGACAGACTGCCTGAAACCGGGACTGTCCCATGCCAACATGATTTATGAGATGAAAATATTATAATATTTCGGAACAAATATATAAATGTACGTGACTGTACTTCTGATCTTTGTATATTGAATTCAGTATATTAGCATTGCCGAAGAACTTGGTACTTTCATATAATATTGTAGCGATTCTAATTTCGAGAAAGCCACGTGCTTTTAAAAGTTTTTTTTGAAACATTAACACTAGATTTACCAGCTTAAATATACCTATTTCTACCAAAACCAAAAAAGTATATATTTGTTACAAATATATATAAAATAATATAAAGTTCATAAAACTAATTCTTCTGTTATAAATTAAAGAAGATTAGAAGAATTAAAGAAAATGTTACATGCAGTAGGAATTTTAATTTGATCTTGCAAGACCAGTCATTTTGGCTGCTCTGGTAAATCTAGTGTTAAATATACTTCATTTTTATTCTCACTGACATTGACATTTTACAATAGTGTTGCCAACCAACAAAAATTACATACCTATTTTAAACTGACGTAACAGCATATATCTTATATCAATAAAAAAATTCAAATTCATTTATTTGCCATAAATATGGTTAGTAACATAGGTCTTAAAATAATATTAGTAGTATCACATATTTTACACATTGAATATGGCATTCAAATGACCTTAAATAATGTCAAATGAAATTTAAACCTACAAAATGTCACTCATAAATTCACCAATTGAAAAGTAGGGCTTGTTCATTAAAAATACGTTGAGATTATTTTTTAATATGTTTAAATTCAATGTCTCTTATAACCCTAGGTACACTCGTGTTCATGAGAGCTGTACTGCATTTGGTGGGGTTAATTTTGATACAATTTCTGTCACTGTTATATAGATTAAATTTTTTTGTTCAATTGTTTCAGGTTGGTGTACTCCCAATCAGTGGTACAAGGAGAAGACCACCAAGGCTTGGTGACATACCCAGGTACGAACATATATAGATTGCTGGTGCTCGTTAGTCGTCAGTAAAAATTCATGATCCCGATTGCTAACGGATCCGTTTTACTTGTGACAGCTCGATTCGAAAGCCAGGCTTTCGTGATAAGCCCACAGTTCATTGTACGATCAATCGCGAATAATGCTCGATGGGTGGCAATAAATCACTGAAACAATTACCGACTAGGAGATTAATGGACCGATCAATTATTGAACAAAATTAAATATACAATTAACTATAATGAATTGCCGATTAATATAACTAATATTAGAAATATTATTAAATTTAAATATGAATTTTAAAAAAACATATAAAAGGGTTTGAATGCCTTGTGATGGTGTTGTCAATGTTCTACGTACGTTATGTAGTGTGGTTAAATAAAAAATTATTCAATATTGTTAAAATTAAGTGCCTTTATTAGTGCTCAGGTTATCTGGCACTGGCAACTGACATTAGTTGCGTTCCGTTACACGTGTTACTTTACGTATTATAACACGTTCCATTGAAGATCATTAAGAAAATGATTCACCCAGAAAACACGTCAATTTGATGGTTAAATGCTTCGTAATCTCTTAATAATGACAGTTTCGCTCCAAAATATCTTAATAACTTTATTACAATGTACGACGTTGTATTAAAAGTTACGACTAGAGGTTGGCAAACTGCTTCAAAGGTATTTTAAAGTATTTTCTGTAATAAAATTAAGATATATATTACTATAAGATTGGTTTTATTGTAGAGAGAGTGAAATGGAGTCGTGCTACAAATAGAAGTATACTAAATATTTAATATAGGGAAAGGGTTATCTCTCGAGGGACTAAAAGTTCAGTTGACTCGACCCCGCCTTGCCTGTTACAAGCGTCATTGATCGCAGAAGAAATATTACTAAAATCATATGCACCTATAATAAATAAACACAAATAATGTCGTGGTAATGTGCACGTAGCGTTCATTTTATCCATTATAAAGTACGGAAGTGCTACGCCACGTGCCGGAAGTTCGTGAAAAGCAAGAGTTCTCTGACTCAGCTTCTATAATGCAAACGCGTTACGATCGATAGCTACTATTCTAACAATTGAGTTTAATTTTTATTTTAAGCACTTTATATACATTTCTTGTGAACCATTTCAAGTTTATTCTCAACGAAACGTAGTAAAAATTTAAAACTACGCGATCGCAATGAAATGGCTTTATTACTTTATGCATGAAATGAAAAATGTAATAATTTTAATAGATAACAATTGTTACAATTTATTTTTACATACCTCATTCTTTTGGTCGTGTGTCTGCCACACGTCCGATCAACACGAAGCGTTTTAAGATAGTGCACGGAAACGACCGGCGCGTGTATGTCGCGTGTGGAATAAGGGTAGTAGCATAAAATGTTTACATGATACATGACATGGAGATTTATTTCTATTTTAATTGTATGTCTTTCAGTTATATATGACTAAAATTTATTTGTTAAAACGGGTGAATAATGTATCGAGGAAAAAATATTTCAAATACATATTATTTGATTTCTTATATGAGTTAACATTTACATTGGTACTAGCTTTTAGATAAATTTCAACATTATAAAGTAAGTAAAATACACCCATGGTTCTGCAATACGCTAACTCCAAACAATGCCAGCCTTTAGAAATCTTATTGATTACGTCACGGTATAAGGTTCAGTGAGTGTAAAGATAATTAAATTGCTAAAGCTTTCCCCACCCTGTCTCCACGGCACAATCACGGCGGAGATGACAAGCGATTCGTTACGCACAAACATTATAATCGAGTTTTATTCTAATAGGAAATTTCTATTTTATTACTATGTCTGTTTAATGTTATATTTAATTACAAAATACTCCTAGGAGTGTCGTCATTTGTCATATAGGGTAAAACGAGGTAATACCGGTCACTTAAGCAAAAGAAGACACTACTCAGTGAAAACTCAACCTTTTATTTTAATTTTTTAAGAAAACATGACTTCAACTATTATTCTAGGATAATCATTAACAATGAGATCAATATTTATAAAGAATTTGGTACAATAATCATTTTAAAAAAAAGTGCATTTGACCGGTATTGCCAGCCATAGCTCATAATGCCGGTCAGCTGGTTGACAATACCGGTCAAACTTTTAACACGTATCGCAAACGCGGGATTCTTGTTTAGTGCATTTCTTTTCTTTCTTCTTTTCTCTGTTATTCTCCTCTGTTCTCTTTCTATCAAAATTTCTTTATTAAGAATGCTAGTGAGAGCTTTTGCATGCTGTTTTCAAGAGGCGTTTTTGACCTTTCTCAGTTACAAATTTACTTGAGTTTTGAACTGAGGAGATGCCAATTTCATCGACATTATAAGCATATCTTGGTAGAAATTTATGTTTTTCTATTAATTCCCCAAGCAGCTTAAAAATACATCAACTTCATCCTTGTTAAAAGCAGTTATCAGATTTAAACTCTTGCCGTGAGCTTTACCAATTTCTTCCACCCATTCCAAGATTTTCGTTAATATTGTGCTTCACATTATTATTAACAGGATACTCATAAGCCTTTCTTCTTATTTGAATTGAAATGGAGCCAATAGATTTCTTTCCGAGGAATTTTACTTGGTCTGTCATTTCTACTTCCTGTTCCTTCGTGAAGACTGGGTTATTTTTTAAAGTATTTCTTGAAGGGTTGAAAATAGGATACCAGTAGAACGTGCTGCTTCTCTTATTAGTGTCCCTTTATCGACAAGTTTAATACCCTGGTTAAATTGCTTTGGTTCAAATTTACTTTCAATCCTTGGCTCATATTCCGAGTTTTGACATTCTAAAATTGAAAATAAATATGAATATAGGTACATGAATACAATACACAAAATACAAATGCAACAAACATAAACAGAAACTAATTATTAAGTCTAAAAAATAACATCTACTAGTATATGTGACTTGCGGGTAATACCGGTCACAGTGACCGGCATTACGCACATGTGCACGCTTGAGGTTAATAATCAATAAAAAAAAAACTTGTTGCAAATTGCTGGGAATCTACATTCAAATAGATAGTTAGATAACTGATTGACAAAAATTATTACAGGCAATAAATGAAATTTGAATATTAAAATACTCACCTCTTATTTTCTGCGACCAAAAAATTATAAGAAAACTTCCCGAAACAAACATTCGCCTCGTTCTGAGTGACACGTGATTGTAACTTATCGGAGATCGATGTGTCAGCATGGGGAACAATCACCCCATCCTATGTGCATGTCAAAGTGCACATATACAAAATACTTTGTAAGATATTTGGGTGACCGGAATTATGAACTGACCGGTATTACCTCGTTTTACCCTACATGAAATATGATTACAATTTCAATATGTGGTATAATATACACTGTATAATATAATTATCTTCGAGACTTGGCGTAAGAAAAGATAGCATGTGTAAACATAATAATAAACTAAAAAATTGCTTTCTTTATACAAGATAATAGTTTAGCAAGTGTCCGTGACATACGTGACATTTGATGCGTCAATATTTGTTCCTGGACAGGATGTTTGCGGGACAAACCTCTATCAAGCATGCAACGACTCGGCCCACTAAGTAAAACATCAAATTGTCTTAAATAAAGACCTATATGGAATATGTTGACTCGACAAACGAGTGAAGCACTATAATGTCTGCAAAATATTTACAACCGTTCATAGTTTTGTTTTAAATTTTTCAATGTTTAATTTGAGAAAAATCAATCAAAATAAACACTTATAAAATCCCATATAATTGTTATATATCTAAGTTATGATTAGAGGGTAGTTAGTTATAGCTTTTATATGAATTGTAGGTAATAATAATGATAGGTAACTACCGCATTGTCTAGCAGTCGTTAACAAACTCGATAAGTGTTCACACTCAAGAAGGATTTTCATTTCCATAACTACGACATACAGATATAATACATATAGTATATTATAAATAGTACGCTTACAATATTGCTTTTTTAAATTTGAAATTTTAAGATTTGCAAAAGCTTTTTCAGCTAAAGTATATTTAACCAGCCGACTGTAAAAAAAAAAGAATATGGACCAAATCAATGTCAGTTTTATCATGAGATACATAAAAAAACATTGACATTTTGCTTTGGGAGATATGATATTTTTTTAACGATTATGAAAATATAATATTGTATTTGTGAGTAGGTATAATATATTGTGGCAGCTGCTGATGCGGATGCTGTGTGATTTTCGGGTTGTGCTTATCGTTCCCCGCCGCGACACACTTATCAGAGGAAGTCGCGGTCTTGACCCTCAGCCGATAGTGTTCATTTTTCAACAATGCACAATGGTATAAATTATACACAGTTTTTATAAATTTATTCATAAAACATTATTTATAACATTTATCACATAAAACAATATCAACGTACCGACTATAGGCGTATTGCGAACAGTAAATTACAAGTTTAAATCAATTTAAAAAAAACAACCGACACTAATGGAACTTTTTATATCTGCTTTGGTAGCTCAGTCTATCATCAATATAGGCTTAGGCATTAAAATAAATGACCGTGTAAATATTTTTAAGAGTACAAACAAAAAACTAACCATCTAAATTTATTTTGTGTTGCTTACTGTTGACATTATTTTGGTATTTGACGGCATTTGGTCTTTGATCTTAGACCTTTTGTGTCTATTGATAAGTTTATTGGGAAACTTTTTTATAATAGATGTATGTCGTAAAATGTTTAACAATCTCTTCGTTATCATATTATGTCTAACTTAAGACTGTCTCCTATAATATTGTGACAGTTTTCGCAGAAGTTTAGATAACAACGACGCGGTTTAAATTTTTCAACACCCAATAACTTGATGATAGAGAACCTTTTTTCAATGGCATTTACTTTTGATTTACAGTATTTTTTCAATGATGTACATAATTCTTTAAAAAATATTACTAATGAATATGTGAAGTAATGTCCAAAAATATTCGTGAACGAATTAATCATCTAATTTAAAATACTCAATACGGATTACCTTCGCGTTTATTTTATCTATTATTTGAGGATTATATTACATATAATTGATTTGTCCTAGTAATACGTAATTTATTAAAATTGTACAAAGAAAATAAATTACATTATAAAATAATGTGATAAATAAATTATTTACTCGGTGTACTTACATACACTAAGTTAAATACAAAATAATCGAAAAAAAATTTTGACTTCGACCCTGCCAGGATTCGAACCTGGAATCTTCTGATCCGTAGTCAGACGCGTTATCCATTGCGCCACAGGGCCAGTTGCAGAGCGGGGCGAAATAGCCACAGTGATTTAATTTAGGCCGAGTTACTTTTCCAATAGTTATTTAAAATCCGAGTCCAAAAGTTAAATGCTAGTCGAAATACAAAATTAAAAGCAAAATACATTTAATAAAGTTTACAACAAGAATAGCAACGCGTCTAAACTTCTTGTCACAAACAATGAAATAAAAAAATGTTTATTACGAATACTTCAACGTTTTTATGACAAAACATACAAGTAAATGTTGTCAGAATTTAATCTCAGCGAAAGATACAATTTTAAGACGTGCCGTTTATCATCGCTGATAATAATTTTGTGTTAAGTGCAAAGAAGTGTGAAGCGAGTGGTTATTTCAACAGTGAAGACATGATATCGTCGAATAAGCGTGTTTTACATAAACACTCGTTTGCGCAAAACGATCTTATAAACAAAACTATAATCTCATAATAAACAATCTTTAATAAGCTAATGAATAAGTTTATGAATCAAGACTTTCTTTTAATAACCAAATTCAAATTAATAACATTTTTGGGCATTGTTTTTTTTAGCTTTTTAAAATAGGAGACTAGGATTTTTTTTAGTTATTACTAAGATTATACGTAATATATATTTTTTTATAAGTTTGTTTATAATATAGATGGTAGTGTATATTATAAGGTAGATGTTGAGCGAAAAATATTAATATCAACACTAGTAGTGAAGTGTTTCTTGAGCAAATAAATAAACTTCATAGAGTGCGGCCGTTGACGGATATATCTCCTCAACGAACCACACATTTGGCTATACAATATAAAATAAAATGTTGAAATGAAATTTACAAATGTATAGCAAGAATTGTTGTTAGTAGCAAATGTTTGTGGTGAAATAAAATTAGATTTAAAATTACGCATTTAAAGTTACGACTTTAACACGAATAAGAAATATTATTATTTTAACTCATACCAAATAATAACCTTAGTTGTATAATTTTTATAAATGTCTTAATGATTTTTTTTTTACAAATAATTGTGTTTTAATTTTGTCCTTTTTGTTTTTTTTTCCTTAAATCTATTTGGTATGTACTTATGTATTATTGTAATTTTATTAGAAGTGTTATCTATCCCTTTATCATCTTGAGCATGCCGTCCTATCCTATAATTAAAATTTCATTTAGTTTGTATAATAGTAGGTAGTCCTTTTTATAATATGTAGTCCTAATGGAATTTTGTACGTAGACTTTATAAATAAATAAACACACTGTAATCATTTTTGAGGTTATTCGCGAATATGATTTAACTTCAATAATTTGAAAGACTGCGCAGATTAATATCGTGTTTGATTGATTTTATCGAGTGATGTTCCGAAAGCTCGCGTCCTCGATGTCTGCAATACCAAATGCGATAGTAAGCTATACAGTCTTCTAAATTATTTATATCCTACTTACAATAATTGCTTTATACTTATTTGATTTAGAAAGTTTTTATTAAGTAATTATATATTTACGTATTCAATTAGTTCCTAAGCATAATGATAATATATGATTAACCCTTAAAAGAACGTGGGCGGACACAACTTGAGGTGTAAATCAGATGGCAACTAATCGTGAGAAAAGTAAATATGGATCCTTTACACGTAGGCGTCGTCATTAGGTCGAGTGCATTTGTCGTGGGAATGGGTACTCACTTTTGATTATTAAATTTACCTTTAAGATTTATGATATTTATTATGTGATCGGCTTAAGACGTAATGTTAAATCGTATAATAATTTTTATGAGTAATTTAGAGTAATATAAAAAAAACTTAGGACTTAATGTGATATTTAAGTATCAGTTTTTCATTTGTTAGCAGTTAGAGAATTCAAACAGCTTCTATAGCATTTAATAATGACTAACCACGCTACTTAGTCCCTTACTTTATCTCAATATAGTGCAATGAATTTAAATAAAAGTTGCAGATGTAGTGTTAATTAAATTGCAAACACTACTGGCGCCAGTCTGCTTGCTTACGGCATGAAGTGACGATCTTCCAGGAACTCTTAGATTTGCACGACACGAGCGTAGGTGTATCCATTCAACAAACACCATTCACAGATTGCTAATAAGAACTTATTTGTTTTATACTTATTCCTTTTTGTATATAGTTATTAATTATAGTTAGATTGGCTATAGGATACCAAAGTTAATACAATAAAAAATTTAATGTGAGAATTGTAAACTACAATTTTGTATAGAGCGTAAATTTTATAAGAAATTTACATTCAAAGATTAGACTAATTGGACTAGTTCTGTTTTGTTTTTTTAATCAAATAGGATTTAAATTTAAGTAATCTGACTGAAAATATTGGCTGGGAACGAACTCCCTCTAAGATTCGGAATCAAAAGTTAAGAAAATCGTGTTACGGTTGATTAACTGTATTCAATTCAATTGATTATCTATTATATTTTAGTGGTTGCCACACAGAAAATACTCCACTCTAATTTATATCGCATTTGTCATTATTTGGTTTATTAACTTAGTAGAAAAAAAGAACGATTACTATTCTTAATTAACTTTTACTTGCATGAAATTTCTCCGCAGCTTAGATCATCAATATGACCTGTTTCAAAAATTCTTGACAAGAATTTATGTAAAACCTTACTCATTTTTTTTTTTGTAAACGATTCTATTTTTTACTATTCTACAATATATTTATTGAATTATATTTAATGCTTTGCAAGCACAAGTCATCCGGTCAGTTGGTAATAATAGGCCATATTGACCGGCTGGTAGTTCTAGTGTTAATCTATTTACATTTAAAACTTTTATACCTATCTGTATCTTCTTCTTCTTTTATTAATCGTCTCTAATGTCTAATGAAGGCAATTCTGTCAATGTGTTTATCATACAATGCACAATTACAACAGCCCAACAGGAAATTTATGTATTTCATAGACATTTGTATAAAAAATACTATTTAAAATAGATTGTCTTAGCAATCTCGTTACATATGGCGTTGTTGAAATTTTCCCGCCCTTCATGTTATCCTAAGAGAGTAACATAATTAGATACACTCCGGACGATCAATATTCAAGCGACACAGGGTTCAAAATTGCAACGCAAAATAAGTGTATAGTATATGACATATGGAGCATTAGGTCGTATTGCACTTGGGAGTTAGGATTGCATCTACAGCACAAATGGCTATCTTCGTATGCTGATTAAGTAATAGGCACAGATGTTAGGTCACTTTTGTAGACAAATATAGTTACATTTTCTTCTAATAATAATAAAAGTATTAAAATATGTACTATTTGCATGTATGCTATATGTTTCTATACATATACTATATAGCTATAGGCTTTATCGACCAGTCGATTGAAAAAATATTTTTTGCATTATATTGGCTATAAAGTGTTTTTCGATAAATATTTTTCGCTGGAATTTGGAACAACACCATTTATTTTTTATAATCTGTCTGAAATAAGCGTGTATAATCCAAATTTAATACACATATTCTTAAATAATATTGTATAATATCTTTCTTAGACTTAAATCGGAACGAAAAATGTATATCGGAATCAATAATAAAGAATAATCGGAATGAATAACAGCCTGCAATTCGCATGCAAAAATACGAAATTAAAGATTTTTGGTCTCTTAATAGCTCATAATAGATTCCACCATCAGATATTTTACATAAGAACCCTTATACAGTCAAAACCAATATATTGACGTGATTAGTAAACAAATATGTATCTGCACATTTCTATGTATAGTGTATGCAACACAGGATTCACTTGGTATAGAAATATGCATTAATTGACTCTTTATTCTAAAATGTAGCAATAAATTCATGACACTAGTATCTCAATCAAAACGTGCATTTTCTATATAGGGAGGGATTCAGAATATATTCATTTCATCCGCAATATTTGGCCATTAGAGGTCTCGCATCGTTTCGCTCCCTTTGCACTGCGCTCGCCCTTTATGTTCCCTCGTTAGAGATGGGAGGGGGAGGGGCTTCCAGTGCTTTGCAAAGTAATGAAACCTTAAATCCCTGGTCCGGACTCGTAATCCCATGACGAAAAGTAACATTGCGCAGGGGTGGCAGTTGGCCGAACCTAATGTGGTTTACTATTTCATTCAGTGCGCAAATTGTGTTTTTGTATTTTATAACAATGTTGTTTTACTATGTTCAATCTAATATTTATCCATAAATAATCCAAGTTAATACACGGAACTAATATTACTGATAAAACTTATTAAAACTAACACTTATTTTAAATGAGGTTAAACGCTCAAACTGTAATGCAAGATAAAGAAAATATCTCGGTTATTTCCTACAGTTAGTTGTTGAGATTTTAATCTCGGCATGATTTGCGAGTGAGCAGTGAAAAAGAGAAATTCATGATTAATTGAAATACGATGGAATCAACCGGGAAATTTATTTTCTAGTGATTTTACAGCGAATAGTATCAGGTGACAAAACTCTTTTTTTTTGCTCATGCTATTAAATATAAATGTTTTTATTGAAAATAAGCTGATTAATTTGCTTAAATTATGTTTAAAATCAAAATTTTATATAGTTAGTAAATAATTATAATAGTCACTCTTAACTCAAAGATAAAATTGTGTCGGACGTTGAGAAAGCGGTATCCATAAAAAAGCGGCTGAGGTTTTTTATCGATCGGTAATGTTCTATCATTGAAGTAACGATGAAGTGTTTTTTTTCTTAACAATTACCATGGTCGTGATCACACTTTTTGCCGTGAAAGATAAGGCCACGCATATTTTCACGTCCGCATCGTATTTCTCGCAACCCTGGACATCTCTCTGCCGTCGTTGGTAGCCGTGGGCGATGCACGTGCACGGACGTCGTTTAATGAGGCTACATCTGATCCACTCTCGTTTGCCTTCATCTTCCGTAGCGATACGTGAGAGTGATACAAAATTGTTTGTGGTGCTTATAGTTGCGATCACGCTGTGGGCTATTCAAGACAATATAGATGTCATTTATAACTGTATATTTCAAAAATAGCACTTTGTAAATTAAAAAATAGTTTTAAAAGAAAAAAGATTCGCAGTCGGTAGGATTCGAACCTACGCTCCCAGAGGGAATCTGATTTCTAGTCAGACGCCTTAACCGCTCGGCCACGACTGCGGTGAGGTCAATTGCGAAAATGACGGTATCGATCTACGTACGCACTCTCCTATAAAACAACAGCAAATGTCTCGCAATATCACGTTGTCTATTTTAAAATGACGCATTATATGTAACTTTTATTTGCATTATATGAATTGAAAAATATTTGTCACAATTTTATTTGTACTTATGTTTAATTATTTAGTAAACTGTTTATTGTGTTCAAATAATATTTAAAACTTCATATTCAGAAATAATGTTGTTGACTTTACTGCTTCAAGTAAGTTGTTATCTTTTATTAGCGGAAACATCTATCTGAGTAGATATCCTACGTGTTATATATTTGTTCAGCTGTAAGACAAAATTATATGAAGCGAGAAAAGCATGCTCTTACAACATAGGCGGCTTAGTGTAATGTTTTAGCAACAATATTAAATGTTGATTGTACAGTCAACTACTAAAATATCTACAATATAATATAAAAGTTTTTAAATTATTATTTTTCGTTGCAATACTCTATTTGCTAAACAATAGGTAACTGTGAAATGTTATTGTAAGAGAATAAGTCATGTATAATAATGAACACACATTTTATGTTTGTCTTTTTTTGAGGTTGAAGCAAAATTCTAGTTTATTTATGATTTATATTCTAAAAAAACATTAATCTTTCTGCGTGCGTAAATCATTTAAATTATGTTCTGTTAAAATTATATCAAGGCCCGTTTCTCACTAATATTGAAGCAAAAGTTTGAATCATTTATGTGAGAAAAAAATGTACAAAGCATCCCACCATAGTTCACGTTTACGAACCGTGACTTAAACAATGTCGCCAGGACATTGCACTGCGCCCAATTACTTGAAGCGAAACAAGTCAAAATTTAACACTACTAAAATATTCCTTACAATTAATGAAAAATAAAAAATTAGAGACATAATTCGTGAGAAAGAAAATATATATTTTTTGCACGTTTATGGTCACACGTCAATGTGAAAAACAAAGTGATTCATTTTTAATTTGATGATTAGGTACTTAAATATAACGAATAATAATGGAATGTAAAACTTAATGTTGTTTATTATTAGAAAAAAACTCAAGTCATTGATTTAGGTTATTATATAAAATATCTGGTACAACGTTTGTACAGTAACTTAACACATCAATATTTATGGCTGTTTATATGTCTTTATATAGAAGTAGAACAATACGGTTGATTGGTGCATCATTTCCGGCTTATAGAATGCAATTTTATTGTCTCCAAGTGAGTACGTTACAAGTTGACATCACCAAGAAAATAATGACAATAACGCGGCCGACTGGTCAATTTATTTATGACAATCGTGCATTTTTACGTGAACAAATGAATTAAAAAAATATATAATGATATTATGAAGGTTAAAATTTAGCTATGATGTTCAAAGAAAGTGTGTTGGTGTACTGTAATCTATAAAATCATGAATTTGTAACTACTGCATAAGTTTAGACTTTAGATAAATATCTAAATGTATTTTAAGTATGCTTTAAGAAAACTCAGTAATCCACACTGTACAATTTTGTATCATAAAATGAATTCATGTCTCAAGGGAAATGCTACTTACCTTCTGTTACTGTGTTGAATATTTAAAACCTTGGCTTACATCCGTAGTTACCCCTGGCCCTGCCTAACCCTCGCCCTTTCTCATACCTAAATCTCTTCCAAAATATTGATAATTACCTTTTGATATAGAATTATTATCTAAATTACTTTTATATCATACTAACACGTCCTAATAAACTTTATTCCAAGTCTTACAAGAATCAGTTTAGAATCGAATTTGTAAAGGAAAACAATTGAAATTTATTTACACAATTATCGTCATTATAATTCCCGACAAGTCTTCAATTAGACCCGTCTCCTCAATATAAAGTTATAAAATATTAACTTAAATTATATGGCAAAGTGAAAAGTTTAGTGGTAACCACCACAGGTGCCTACACATAATAATTTATGGATAAGATTGTGCCTCGGTGTCGTGAAAGGTCAACGAGTCTGACATGAAATTTTACGCGCGAATGTAGCGTCTATCAAGGGTACTGTCTATACGTAATATAGGAGCATATGTAGGTATAGAAATTATTTGTTGTGAATTTGAAGAGAAATTCTTAGATAAGAGTAGAGTAGTGAAAACATATGATTGGTTCAATTTGAAATAACGATTATATTAATCAAAGTATATACATTATATTAGTTAATTATATACGGTTGACTTTAATTAAACAAATTAATTATCTAAACGATTATGCGTATTTTGTTGCATCAATTATTAAATTAATACGTTTGTTTATGCATATAAAGACACCTGGGTAAATGTTAACATTCACGCAATTTACGTTAATTGCTTCTCAAATGATAAATTTTGATAACGAATAGGAATTATAAATGGGCGATAAAACACAGGTGTATTATAAATTCAAGGATGTATTATATTTATTAGTTTACATGTACTCAAAATGGTTTTAGTACCTATTGTAATTGTCAACAAGGTTTCTAACATTATACTATTAAAATTAATTAATAAAATAATACATTAAACTTAGCTATATAAAGACACAATGTATAGTGAGCATTACTATACGAAGTCCAGGTCTCTGTTTGGTTTCGTTTTGATGAAATAGCAGTCCAAGTTGAATAGCTTCTATCTGTACCGGCTTGAGAAAACAAGTGAGTACGCTCAGACCCGACTGGTCAGGTTAAAATCGTATCTTGTTTTACACTAGAACATGTTTATCCCTATAAATCTATTGTTTTTTTCTACCAATTCCTATTTGATGACGTGTATATCTCTTTAGTGCACACACTTACTATTGTACTTATAAAGTAGGCGAGTACTGAGTACCTAATTAGTGCAAGCACCTGCTGTACTGATAACAAATGACTGGTGACACAATTTGTTTGTTATTATCGATAGCTCGCATTACAAATTACTATTTTTAAAAATATATCGTACACTCTGATCTAAATTTGGACGACTACTACCAACATGATGTTCATTTGTTTTTTAGGATCAGCCGAGTTATTGGTTGCAACTTAATTCTGCACTTCATGATACAAAAATGGTATATTCTCAAGGATATTTTAAAATACATATACGTGCATATATGGAGTTCCTTTAACGCTGTCTTATGTAACTTTATTTTACTACAGCACTGTAAACCACATACATAGTTGAGGTAAAACTTTAAGTGTGACTGTTTAAGGTAAAATATTGTTATTTTCCTGTGTTATTCGTAGGAAGGATGTATGTATTTGAAAAATAATAAAAACATGTAACAAGCAATACCATTGTTGTTTCGACATTAAACAATGCTTGAATAATCAATGAAATTTGTAACTTGGCTTAATAATCTGAATTGAAAAAGAATTTATCAAATCCGGACAAGCCTCATCACTGCTTACAATTCGTAAAATATTTTGTTTTTAAAAACAGAGATATTATTACTACTTGGATATTTCTTTTGCAGTAATGTGTAAGCAATTTGTATATTGCTTGTACGCTTCTAAGACGCGACGCTTCCATAGATAGCAACTTTATACTTAAAGTAAATTGTAATTCATAGTTTCGATAACTATTGTTTTTATTGTACTTATAATGATTGATGGGTTTTCCTCAATAGATTACCACACAGCTGCTGTTATGTATTTATTCTACTTTAATATTAAGTACAAATAGTACGTAATTGTATTGTATTATTTGTTTCGTCATAAACGCAATAAATGCGATTGTTTATCTTTTTAACAGGTGTGTGTACGAAATATGTACTTAATACACTTTGGAATATTTAACACGCATCTACGATCTGAAGAAGAAATGTCCAATAAATGTTGATCATCCAATGACTGCAAAATTTTACCGGTTTTCGAGTTATGGATAGTTCTAGTTAATAACGTGTTTTTTTAAATAAACATTTTGAAATTTTTCTAATTAAAATTTCATCAGCAACATTAAGATTGCCACTGTCAATACTTTATGGTTCCTTACCCGCATTGTTTGCCTCTCTAACATGTTTCAAACTTATCTAGCAAATCACAAACTTCTTAAATTCAAAACGAGATGAAAATGTTTTAAAGTATTTGTTTGTATTCATATATTCATTTCAGTTATTTTATTCGTTGTTTTCTGTGTTAGTTGCCTATGACGTGCAATTTAAAGAAAATAAAAATCATAATTAAAGTTTGATATATAATATGAGAGAAGACGTTAGGAGCAATGTTATTACGTTTACGTTATTAGCCCAGCGGACTAATGCTCCTTAGTAATCTACCAATGCTTTCCTCGATACGACGTGTTTCTGTGTTTAAATAAATTACGTTTCTCTAATATAGTATTAAATTAATTCAGTATCAAGAATTATAATAATGTTTTCCGTGAGATTTTTTTTCGCTGGAATCGGGTTCTATATTGTCTTACGAGCGTGACGAAACTTTCTACTGATTTTCTTGGAATGTAGAATTGCTTTTTGCAGGTGTAGACGTGAAATTTCACATAAATAACTGTTAGGTATACATCCATTGTTTGGTTGCGTAAACCATTAGCATTATGTGTTTGCTTGTAAACGTGACCGTGTTGCCTAGTTACTTCTTACATATTTTGTAATACCTACTAACAAACCTTTAAACCTTAGGCACTAGAAATTAAGGCAACTTGGCAACGTGTGTAATCAACAACGTAAAAAACAAATGAACGAGTTTAGTTTAAGGTTAGAGTTTAGCAGATCGACACGTGATTATACTCAAGAGAAGTTAAGATAAAATAAAAACAGATAAATGTTTGCAGGCAGTAATGAACTCCGCTATAATAATACCGGCTTCTGCATATTTCATATCACTGTTTTTGAATAAGCAGTCATTACGTAATAATAATAATAATAATACAAATCATATCATATAGTAGGTAGGCACATTATATTATGTAATAATTCTTGTGCGGATTATATTTTTCGTAGAAATTTCTATGAAATAAATAAAAATACGTGACATTGATGATGTTGTACAATGAAATCATTGTAAAGTATTATAAGTTCTTACCATAACTTTGAAATTTACCTCATTCGGTACTTAGTATTGATAATTTTATTATTTATATGAAAAATTAGAAAAGAGTAATTTTCAATTGGAAAGACAAAACTACGTAAATATATATCTATGTACTTCGGTATCTTATAGAGCTTGCCACTTGTGAATTGTTTTTTTAATTGTACATTTGTTACCCTGTTATTTGAAATTAACATATTATTATGATTTTTTTTTAAACGAGCAGTTTATATAAGATTCAAATCCGCCGTCTATTGATTATTAGAATAATGTTGTATTTATACTATTATTATAAGTAAGTATATTGCTATTCTTATAATGACCAATTAGGCGTCCAATACAGTTAGTACAAGTTATCTTAATTGGACACTTAACTCAGGTCTATAGTTTGTTTATAAAAATAATATTTGAAAATATGCAAAATTACATTTACTGAAATATTATAAGCGTGACGAGGTAAATAACCTTGTGAGTGCTGTTTCAGTACGACCAAGTGCCTCTTATCAGAAACATTATCAGTAGAGTTTCAGTACATTGGAACCGACAAGTGCGTCGCACCTGGCCCATCCATATTTTTACCATTATCAAATTAAATACTTACTTTTCCCCGTGACAACAACAGAAATATATTTTGTCACGAGTGTGAGCGAGACGAAATATCTTTATCATTTAAAAATTGTTTATTGAGCAGGTTATAGGTTTAGACCGAGTTTATCAGAAATTCTAAAATCATTTTTTATTTATTTATTTATGTGATAAACGATATACTTTATATGCTTCCGATGGATATTTAAAACGTAACTTAGATCAATATTTTGCGTATAATTTGACATATAAAGTTTCCAAACATATAATTTTATAATAATACCCACATCTATAAGAATATTACAGTCCAGTCAAGTGAAGTCGAAAAATGTTATAGTCTACTTATAGTTTAGTAGTTAAGCTCAAATGTACTAAAAGTATGCATTACTAGTTATATTATCATTTTTACTCAAACTGTGTATCGGGTATTATGCAGTGCGTTTTATTGTGGTAAATTTTAAAATTATTATGCATCCAAAAGTGTACACCATACATAATCTGTCACTTTCATATAATAAATACATCATACGCGTGTGTCTTTTTAACAAAATTAAGGTGTAAAAATGCGAAACAAAGCTAATAAGAAAATCAATGTGTTAGAAAAAGACATCAATATATTGTAGTTACGTTGTCAAATGTTGGTTAAATAACACCATCGGTTTTTGTTTTATAGAGATTTGCCGTAAAATATTACTTCTTACCATTTAGTAAGGATTCATTTTGCATGACAAATTTCATACAAATTGTATATAAAGTATATGGGAGTCTATTTCGCCACGAGCGCTAACTGGCCCTGTGGCGCAATGGATAACGCGTCTGACTACGGATCAGAAGATTCCAGGTTCGAATCCTGGCAGGGTCGCGTCCTATTTTTTCGTTTTTTTTTATTTCAATCTTTATAATTTACTAGCGAGTACAGTAAAGAATATTAATTTGAATTTATAGTTTTAACTGATTAGTATAATTTGATGGTCATTGTGTGGAAAGTCAAGACGGTATCATACCATGTTTGATGTTCCTTGATTTAGCAATACGCTAATTAATACAATGCATAATAATCTTTACGTTGTCAGCGTTAAGGTTTATTTCTTTTTAAAATTAGGCATTATTTTAGCTACAGAACACTGATCTCTATTCCTTGGAATTAACACATAGAATTCTTTGAGTGTTAAATTAGTCATGATGTGTGAATTTTGTACGCACAGCTGATCAAATAATGTACTCGCTATATTGGTTATGACGTAATTATGACCACAATAATATTCTTGCGGTTTGTGTTCTTAAATATTATTAAAATTTGCTTTGTCCAATTTCAATTTTTCCAATTTGATTCCAAATTTTTGGGCTCTTGTGTTATGTACTATATTATTAATAATATGATAGTGATAGTAATCTAAGAAAGACTTTCAGGAAAGATAGGAGTTCATAGGAGTCACATTTGGGATTTGGTAAGTAAAGAATAACAAACAAAAAATACATACAATAGTCACATTTTCTTTATTTCTCATATGATTTTTTTATATCAGTGCTTGTTTACAAATAATTAATGTGAACGAATATTTGTGAGATTGATACAATTTGTGTTTATTCGACGAATACATTATAAACTAACATAAATTATAACGATGCTAAATATTCCACAAATTATGTCAATAAAGATTAACAATTATGTTTTACCACCACTAACAACACATCAATCATAACTAATACTAATAACAGTCTACTTAAATAATACGGGATAAAGTAATTAAAAAGTAAATTAAAGCATTTCCACCTTATAGTCAAAATAAATCATAATAATCAATATTAATTTTTCACTAAATTTTAATCACTTTCAAATATAGTACATACAATATTTACATTTTACAATCCTGGCGCTCTTAATTATATATCTAATTTAATAAACGTCCAGGACACAAATATATATCAAAAACAAACTCTGAAGTAGCAACAAAAATCGCCATGCAAAAATCACACTCAAAATAAATCATAACTTAAAAAATAAAATTAATAATGACCAACTTAAAATTGGTTCTTTTCTTTGATATACATGGAAGCATCGTTTTAAAAACTAAAAGCCTAAATTTTGAAAGGAAACTCCTAGCAACAATTTTCAAATACTAAGATTATTTCCAACATGTATTAATTAGGTAGATCTAATGCCATGTCTGAATCGTGCTTACAAGACACCTCTAACAACTAATAAAGCTTTTTACAAAATAATAACAAAACAATCAGTTGATGACAACATCGATTGCATTGTAACATTCAAGTCTTGCGCGGGTAATGCCACTAGTTGACTATAATATTGATCGAAACGAGATCTCTACTAGGACTTCATCATACGATGAACTGGAACCGATTGCAGGTCAACAGACCCACCAATAACTCCCGGCACAACACACGTCGAGGTAATTAACAATATAAATTAATAAGTCTTCATTTCTTACAAACTATAATCACTTAGCACGATAACCTGTCGGGCTGGTTGGTTTTCTCTGGCGTCTGTAACAATACAAAAAATATCATTAGTTATAACATTTTTATATGAACAATTATTACATTTATATGACAAGATTTTAACTATCAGTCGCTGCGTAATTTTTTTTTTGTGTAATATAGCTAATAATAGTGATTTGTTTCAGTTCTTATCATGTGCATTTAATAAATAAATAATAGAGCACCGAAAACAGTAGCAGATCCCCGCGTCCGGCCATCTGTCATCGCATATGCGCTGTGTCGGCAACTGTTTTTAATTAATTAGTGTCCGAACAATGCCCGCTTTATTTACCTCCTGGTGAATAGCTTAGTTGTTTTTGATTGTTACTATTAAAAGTTGTCGCGGTGGAAGTAATTATATGACATAGTGACGGATATGAGCAGTCAGTGACGGTATGGACTAACACAGCTGAGAGGCCACGTGCGGACTCCCTATTTACGGACACATACCAAAGGGAGCGCACACATGTCCCGAAGCGGATCGGGACTTCGCGAGAGCGCACACGTGAAATCCCTTTATGAGACACGCATTGTCGGATGGATAATGAATACGTGGCATTTATTTAGCTATCCGGCCACCGGCGCCATCACGTGTACACGTACGCGCAGCTGCGAGCGACCGTTACCCGCACAATGCCCTCAATCGAACCATCGATCGCCCTGATCAGCGAAATCGATGCACGTGTGCGAATGAATTTCTGCGGAGACAATTTGCGGTTTGCTTGCGGAATTCACCGTGGCCTATAAGAAAGTTGTCCTGCTTTATTAGTTCGCAGAAGCGTAAAGGTGTTCATAAACTTTCACGTGTGCGATTTATGCGAAATGAACTGCGCGGAGACAAAGATACTTCTCGTTCGAGCGTAGGCGGGCTGCGGCCACCTGGCGTCTCATTAGTGTCTCCGTCAAGACGCAACCGCTAGACGCTAATCTTACTTTATACCTACGTTCACCCATCATGTAACGGAGTTAACTTTCTAATACCTATAGTACACAGAGAACGGATTTGTTTTAAACTGTGTAGAAGGACTTAAAAACAGATTTAAAATGTTTGTCACTTTATTTATAAAACAATGGCGTCACCTTATAAAATCGACACATAGGGAGGGATATAGATTTTTAAATTGATTCTGAAAGGCAGTATGCGGGTCAGTAATTGGATGACTAAGTCATATTGACTGATTATTTAACGAAGTTAGGATCGTGAGACTTTCTCTTATACAACAAAAACACCTAATGAATGTCTCGATATTTGTGATATGATTATGAATGGGGTGGGTCCCTTTGTGCGTGCATAAAGGGGGCCGAGTTGAGGATTACACGCCTAACCATACTCATCATATTGGGTACTTAACAACTTATTACGGTCTAAATGGAAAGTCAAACAATTCCAGTTAATCTTTGGCTGACATTTTCAGTCGTGAAGGTGAAAGGGCGAATGTAGAAACAATTGCAAATGACCATAACATTATGTATTATAGAATATTTATGAGTAGATAATATATGTTCTTCTATAGATTGGAAGCAAATATCTGGATGGAAGAGAGGTCCCACGGGCTCGTGACCGCGGCGGTGCTCGCAGCGACAATTACTGTACAACATCGCCTCCGCAACGTATCTCCGTCGTGACCGCGCTTTGTAGAACGCGAGAACAACGATGCCCTCTTAGATACTGCTCTAAAATGTTACCTTCTTCACGACTCTCGGATTCTTGCACGATCGCTTCACGTGATCGTTTGAAAAAGAAAGGTTGATGCGGATTGGACAATATAATCAGCCGGTTACATAAGAGTTCGAGGACGTATGGCTAATTACCGGTTCTTGTAATTTAATGTCTTACGTTGATATATAGACTCCTAGGGCGAGAACAACGCATTTGTATACAAGAATGTGGTCGGTTTGGTCAACATTCCGGCCGATGGTGTCGTAGGCGGCGTATTAGTAAATATTGTTCAGTTTGACCGAGCGGGCGCCAGTTGCTCGTTAAAAACATCTCGTTCATTATTCGATGTTAATGTAAACTGTTACAAACTTAATTTTTGATTAACAACTTAATATTACTTATAGGCTCCATTTTGTTTTACAAAATGATTGTTCTATTGGCTGAAATTTGTAATTGCTGTTATGTGAATTCTTATTGCGACGTGGTCGAGTTATAAACGATGTAAGCATGCATATCAACTGACGCACATATGCGTTCTACTAAATTTCGTGCGGCACCTCGTGTCACCTAAATCACGGTTATTTCCACTTATTCCCGCAGACCAACAACTGCCAGTGATTAAAATTTACGTGGCATGGCTAAGTATTAACGAGCGAGTATGCGCCTGCGTTGCGTTGTAATCTCTCGCAAATAAATCCTTCTGCGTGCACCTGACGCCTTGTACGAGGTTATCTGTCTGAAATGCACTTTAAATATTGTTTGTTTTGTCTTCTTTAAATCGAAAATAACGTGTTAAGTGACGTACATAGCTCCTTTTAGTCATTTAAAATATAAAAAAACTCTCCAACATCGCAGGTGTAAACAACAATGTCAAATGACAAAGCATAAATAGGTATTGAATATTCAGATTGTTAGTGAGTACAGGGCCGTTTACGCGGCGCCGGCGCAGGTGGCCGACGTCAAGGCTGAAATTCAAAACAGCAGTCACGCATGCGTGAGCGCGGTTTGGGTTGCGACGTGCACCGTAAACATATTTATATGACGAAACCTATCAAACGGAAGATTTAATACATTTGGTTGTTTCGATTTTGGGTTATTGAGAATTGCCTAATTGATGTTTGCAGATGTAGCGCATGTCGCTAGTAGTGTCGAAACTCTCCACATCTCCGGCGGAGAGCTTGCGACACGTGCAGGTGTGCGCCGACAAACAACACGCAGATTTAGTTTTTGTGCAATCTCTCGATAGCGCCGAGCAACCTCCAGTAATTGAACGCGCACAAAAAACATAGGTCGATGACTGTGCATGATGATTAAGCTGGTAGACAGCGACTGGTGCCTTATTTGTTAACTGGTTCATGCATTATTATTATTTAAATGTAAAAATTCCATATTTATTGATTCTTAAATATTTATATATGAACATACCGTGTGATGATTTCTATGTTCAGGTTGACTGACTGCTACTGTGCTCAGGATGGTGTTGGGTGCAGGTCTGGGCCCCAAAGGGCGCCTCTGCTGTCTTGTCTGCGGAGACACCGCGCAAGGAGGAGATGCCAGAGCAGCTTCTGCGTCGAAAGTTCCCACAGCAGGATGATTTTCCAGAGCCGATTGTAAATCACAGATGTAGTCGATGACGTGTTGAATCACTTCAAGTTTAGAAATCTTGCGATTCTTTGGCATGAACGGCACCAAATCCTGCAGCTTCGACAAATACATTTGTATTTCAGCGTTTTCCCCATCTCGGTGTCTGTGGACGCGACCACCAGCGATAGCTGGGACGGAAGCGCCAGTAGCGCACACAGCTGTTATAGCTTTCATGTTTGGATCACTAAACACGAACACTTAGTACGATTAAGATACGCGAACACGAGTGATACGTGCGCACACCACAGAGGATCGACGAAGAATGAAGAGTGCGGAATATCGACAGAGTATTTATGCGTGTTGTAGGGTGGGCCGCGGGGTGAGGGAACCAGCCAATGAGCGCGGGGCGGAGCGGCGGAGTCGTCCAATCAGCGGGTATGGTCACGAGGCGCCGCAGCCTGCGCGGTGAAGCCTGATTTTCCCATCGCGGCGCCTCGTGAGCATCCGCGCATTCTGTGGCTCTCAAGGTGTCGAATGCGTTTAATTTCAATATTCATTTAGTCCGAGTCTAAGCGACGACTTAAATTGTTATAATTTAGGCAAATCACTCTCTCACTTAAGTGAAGTTTTAGGATTTCGTAGAATAAAAACAATAAATCTCTTAAAATTTTATTTTTTACAATAAACGCACTATATCTAATACCATAACCATAGGTGTTTTTTTTTACAGAGAAAGGTATAATTCGATTGCCTTTTTACTCCTGAAACGTGGAGGGGGTGTGGGACGTTGAACAATAGCTGTACGTGACGGCATTCACTTGTCGCGTTCCCATAACGACAGGTCTCAACTCCCAAGACTGTCAAACCTGGGAAATAATACATACAAATAAATAAATACTCTTACAAATGACCAAAGGTTCTTTTGAATATAAACAGTTTAATTCAATAATTTAAAGTTGTTTAAAGACATTAACCTAATAATAAATCAGAATTAAGCTATAATATATTTATCTTTAAAGCGTTGGCAGCATCTATCACAAAAAGGTAATATGTATTTTTGTTCATTTTTTTCCTGATATGTAGACCATCAAGGGGATCCCGTTCACAAGAAAATTATCAAAGTAAAGGATTGAATTACGTGTTTGTCAAGAAATTTGACAACTCGTAATCTGATAATAATAATTAATAATAATAACAATTTTTAAAGATATGTATTACTGTAATTTTGGACATTACATAAGTCGTATAGTATTAAGTACTCAATAATATGTCCCAATTCAAACGAAAAAGAAGTCTATTTCGATCTGACAAAAAGGCCTTGTATGACCACACAAAGAGGTCCGAGTCGTCATAATAAAAGGCTGCGTCGACAAAATACGAGCAAAAAGCTCAAGTCACCTTGACGGTGTAAGCGAAGAGGACTCAGGTAGTGAAATTGTTTCATTTTGACTTATTTCTTCTCCCCTTATAGCATATAATTGGATAACTACTAATAAATTTACATTAATAACGTAATTTGCAATAAAAACAATACTTTTTTTTATTGTACAATTGAATTAGTATTTCATTTTTAGTACAATAAGTATTAATATATAATTATATCTAAGATTAATTTGAAAGTTAATTTAAGATCGTCGTTGTAATTTTATATAGAAATCTGTAATGAAGTAATAAAATGGCTGTAAGTATGACAATTGAGTATTAAACAACAGTATTCGTTTGTTTTTTGTAACATTGTTTATCATTAAAACGCCTGAGCGTAAAATATAAACTTCGAGTTATTATTCTATATAGATACCTATTAGTTTTATATGCTTATATTTCTATTTGTCATAAGTATTATATGTGGAATGTTAATGTGATGTATCTAACTTTTTTTTTCTAATTTATAATATATGTTCTATACTTAATATGACTGAGTTATTTTTATCACAGAATTTGGGTATAATAAACAGCCATTTCACATCGTTATTTGTTAAAGGTATTTGCAAAACGTGCCTTCGCGGTCGATTTAAAAATTATAGTCGCCAATGTACGCTGGACTCCACTGAAAGATCGGAAGCATTGTTCCCTCACGTTCTGGTCTATTATGGAGTGATTTTAGAAAGGCCAAAAGCACCTTACAAAGTCCAATTTGCTACAATATTATTGTAGGTGTTTGGACAGACAGGTATATTCTCTTTGTCTCGGACAAAAAATCAGTCACTTGTTTAAACACTCGAAAAAAAGAATACATTCGTAAGGTGTTTTTATTATAGGACCAATAAAGGTGACGCGAAACAAAAACGAGATTTTTATTACGGGCGTATAGTATACTCAGTTTTAATTTATTGAAGAACATGCTAAATATGAAGTTGTGCTTTACAAATTATTTTTGACAGTTGTAAAATAATTTCCTGACTTTTTCTAGTATGGTATTTGAGAATAGAAAAGAGCGAGTTTGTATAGGTAAATGTAAGTATAAGTATACACAAAAAAAGTAATTGACAAAGAAATAATCTCAGACAGAATCAGATCTCATCTTGAGCTCCAACTATCTGTGGTCACAATTGTAGAACTAGAATTTAGGTATACTTCTTAAATTCAAACAAATGGCCCAAATTAACGAGCACTATTATTAATATTTCACAAAGTAATTAAGTTAAAGCGATGTTAAGGCGGAGTTAGAGTGGACGCGTGCCGTGGGACTGCCCGCCCGGGCCTCTCCCATCGCGTGCTTTCTACTAGCCCTTATGATAAATAACTAAATATCGATATTTGATCACGTGTCGTACGACTGTGTATGATCAACAAAACTTTAATTTTAATGATTGTGAGAATGATCGAGGTTGTGGTTTTTCATATTAAAATGGTTATAATTAACCACAATTAGTTTTGTATTTATTTACAGTTATTTAAAATAATTGATTCATTATTTATGCTGTGGAGATATTCTATATTTGAACCTGCAAAACTTATAGTTAAAAAATTGTTATAGTAATTGTAATGTCAAGTTTCCATAATTTTGTAATGATAATTACTGGTATAGAACGCTCACGAGATTCATTACTGCGAAGTTTTCTCTTTCATGTAACATAATAGCAGTAGGTTATTGCTTTTCCATGAACGTACGCATGTATTGACAGTACAAATAGAGTTCGGTTCCCATGGGAGGGCGCGAGAAATCCCATAATTCGCATCGTGCAGGTGTGGGCTCATTACGCGTTTTCCCGCCACGTGACCGACGCGTGCGACTATGTGCACGGAGCTTAAGGGCCAAACGCTTTTCCATGACATGAAAGAGAATAATGACGTCACTGTCTATAGGAAATATTAGAAAATAAAGGATTATACGCTTTATGCTGCGTTATATATTGCGCCCTACACTAGATTATAAGTATTAGTTTCTTTATCTGAATTCACGGATTTAGCAACGCGTGGAAAATTGAAACAAAACGTTTCTTTGAACCGCGACAAATTAGTAAATTAAAAACGGCAACAATTACAGCATCATATTCAACCAATGTTACAATTAAAGGTGTTCACATGATTCGTTGGAAAATATTTCAATAATAGTGAGAAAAAACTGATGCTCTCACGTGAACTGAGGTTGGAGAAGGCGCGGGAACAAACGTGAACCCTCACGAAGGTCGAAGGTCGATACTGCCCTGGGATAATAACTGGATAATATCGAAGAATTGAGACACGCCTTCATTTCACTGCACGATCCACCAATACCTTTTGCATTTAAATTATTCCTTGGTCATTATTATTGTAACTTTAATATTGTGTTGTATTTTACTACTAACTGGCTGTATTGTTCATTATTTTAAAGTGCATTTTAAAACTCGGTTCACTTGTAAACTAAGGTATTCAATTAACTAATTCTAACAAATTACTTTCTTTTCATTCTTAACATTTAATTTATCATTAAAATTATTTGTATTTTGATATTTGAATAGTTTTACGACGTCCGATTTATTAAATTACGCATAAATTCATCCTTCCTATTGGTAATTATTAATCTAGAATTTTAACAGTAAAAAATATTTAATATGTGTAGTTTAGTGTAGATAATAACATATTTATATTATTAAAGAAAGGATTCTGTAACAAAACGTAATCCAAAAGTACTTGGTTTAAAATTCGAATGTTACCTCTAGAGGTCGTGGGAGTAATGGAATTCCAAAAACAAATCGCGGCATAATTTGAGGTCCAACCAAATATGTGCGTTCTGCCCGATGCCCGTGAGACCGTAGCTTTCCTGTGTGAAACAGCCGTGAGAGTTTCATCCGTGGGATCATCTGAAAACCGTGGAAAAAATATTCCTTCGTACGCTGCAACGGTTTTGTGTCTAAAGCCTTTAACTGGTTATTTTATGAAGGGATGTTTTTTGTAGGTTTCTTTGATTTAGTTTTTCTGTCGTAATAAAGTCATAGCAATGTTTTAAAGGCTTTGCTATTAATCGATGAAGTTTACATAATTTTCTGTTAATTGTAAAATAGTAGTGTAAGGAATGTTTCAGCGTTATTTGTATGTTATTCTTAACAATTCTACGATAATGCTAAATAATGAACAGTGAACCTAAAAGTGAATTAAAAGAATATAAACGATAAGGGTTTTATTATTATCATTTCATTAACAAACCTTGATTCTATACATTTGTGTGTAATATAGACTGCATCAATTTTGCAATAAGCATAAAAGGCATTTAATAATGCATGCGTTCGATCGCGTGCTAGGTTCATGCACAAATACTTCTAGCAATCGTACTAATGAAGGTGCGGGTGTTGGGGTAGCCAGAGGGAGGGATGGGACACGTGCCTATCACGTGACCGCATTATATTACTGATTCGGCTTAGGGTTGGAGACTTTCCCTCGAGGCTTTTGAAATATTAGGAAAAAATGGAATTCCAAAAAGACATGGCGCAGTTATGTACCTACGTATATACGAATGCTATCGAAATAATTTAAAGGCACTATAAAATTGAGTTGATTGAGTTGTTGATGACATGTTGATATAGTTTTCAGGATAGGTATTTAAAAAGATTACGCATAAAAGTTTTTAGAAATTAACAATGAAAGTTGATGTTGTAAACAATGCATTGTTCATTTGTGTTATTTATAATACGTTCTCAGTATTCATCAAGTCAATTGCCATGTCAAAGCAAAACTCCCACAGATTTATAACAAAAACTATTGCAATTTTTCCCACAACATCATGTACAATGAACGCAAGATCATCATTATAGATTTAGTCACCTATTAGTACCACCTCTTCAAATTATTATGTTTACCTCTACTCCTCTCGATATAAGGTTTAGATTTGCTAAGTTGTTGTTTGTATAAATTCAGGAGTTGTTGTTAGTGCGCGTGCGTCGACGTCACCCTCCCATATAGGGTTCATATATAGGGTGTTGTGACAGTGCGTGGGAGCAGTTCGTATTGTAAATGCACTTAACTCCGTGATAAAGGAACTATTGGGCCATTAGACGGATTCGTTCGGCTTATTCGTTGTATATGATGAATGGAATATGGATTATGATCCGGAATGAGATTTGAATGGGACAAGAATTGCGACTAAAATGGGCAATGGGCTTGCAAGCGTCTGTCACTTTGTATTACTTATAAATTCTAGTGCAACTATTGAAAATCATTGCCGATAATTTAATTTAAAATTGGAACATATTCAATTAAAATAGTGGGTGTTTATTTCACAAAATAAATAAATAGCACTTAATATTCAACTTATATTGAGTATTGTTTTGTTTTTAGATTACATCAGTTTTTGCACAAGCAAAAAGATTTATATCAAGAATGTCAACAACTTTATACAATTGCACAGAACAAAATGGTATGTTCTCATATACCAACCACTTTCAGATATAAACGGAATTCGGGGAGAAAGCCAGGTGTATGCCACATCTTGATTTACACACTTCTTATGAGGGTATTTAAAAAGTGGGTCTATTTTAAAGAAACGCCCTTAAAGACCTTTGACGTCAATTATTTCTGACCCCTAATTGTAGATGAGGCGATATGAGCGTATTGTTACCTATTTGATAGTATAAGCAAATTGTTTAGTTGGTTTTTAAGTTTTTTGTGTATTGTGAACCATTACCGCTTGGTTGCAGCGGCTGTGTAAGAAGTTATTTGTTATTGTTGATTTTATAAAGCGTTGATGTGCCCCCATATTGTTGTTGGAACGAAAAATGTTACGGGCCCATTGTGGGTATATTGTGTTGATATTTGAACAAAGTCAACTTTGACTTATTGACTGGCATTCGATATCTTTATTTATGTGCAATTACATGTATTTTTAGTATGAGAATGTTAGCGGGTTTAAACATATAATTGTTAACGATTTTTTTTAAACAATAATTTATGTCATTTAATTAGCTTTCGGTAATAAATACTAAACACATATTTTACTCGAATAAGGAGATTAGATAGTTATATAATATGAAAACTAATATGAATGGTATCGCTTTAATATAAAAGGAAATATGGCCATATGCCGATATTGTCCGAAATCGACATTTGCTTCAATCTAGGCAAGGTGTTGACTTTTCGTACTCCCCTATAAAAATCAAATAGGGCTTGCTTGTGAATTGTTCCGCCGAGCTTTTCACACAAGCAGTACACGCAGCTGCTTGGTGGCCTCTCGTTACAGCTGCGCGATATGCAAACTGCCCTACAAACCCTAATAAACTAACACTTTTTATTACAAAGTCGAATTAAAGACCATCTTTGTATTGTCAAGATTGTACTTCTTGGACGAGAATGGGCGTTTTATCTGTCAGATTCAAAGCTGAAGAATAAAGTTCGTTGTTGAATGTAGACAGATGTGTGATCGTCTACGAGATTTGCTACGTATTTTATATCGCACATCTGGCGGGTTTGTGCAAACTGTTTACTTCGATTATTAATAAAATACTGGGTACAAATACCATATATGGAAACGGAGGTTACAAAATATTTTTTCTGTTTCACATTATATAAAAATAGATGAAAACTTTTGTTAACAAATGAAAATGAAAATTGAAAACAAATGACTTTATAGCTTTTGTATCTATAAGTTATGTGTAGATCTTGTGATTCAAAATAATGAAAATCTGTGTTACAGATGTATGCACTACAGTATTTTCGGCCCAACTGTTCATAGAGTTTTCAACCTTGGTTTTTAGACAACAAAAGAACTGTTATGAACAGCCGGTATAATAAAGCAATATCTGTGTTCTGTGCTATATCTGTCCGGCACACGTGGTTCCCTTGTGCGCAGGAGCAACTTGCAAACATTTGGTGTTCATGAGAGGGCGGTGCTGCTGTTCAAACACATTGCCTCTTGAAGTGAAATTTTAAACACAAATTGAACATTATTCCATAGACATAACGGTCAAAATATTTTTTATAGTTTGCGTAGAAAATGTTTTGGGAAGTCGTTGTTTGTTTACAGACAGCTGTAGCAGTGATTGGACTGATTGATGCTGGTTGCTGATTGTGATGGGAGCTTTTTGATGTATTTTGTTAATTAAACTAATGAGAATGTTTATTATCGATTGGTTTTATTGTTGGCGTTCATCTTGAAGAGAGATGTTACCGTTTTGTGATTTAATTAAGTATGCCGTAGCTTCATGGAGATTTATCATTAAATCCTTCAGTTTAAATAGACAAATTACACAATATAAATGTACGGAATTATTCGGAGTTCTTTTCATCTGTAGTTTACCATGAAACCCCTCGAATTGTGTTGATTAATGACAGCAACGTTGTTTCAATATTTGCATAAGAAATGCGTAAGGAAAGACTTATCGTCCTGCAATCTTCTTCTTCACCATCATTACTTTGATGGCTTTTGACATTACAATCTCTCATAAAATATGAACGAAAATTAAGCCTAAATGTTACGAATTAAAGTCCACTATCAAATGTCTTTTACATCTCTTTGTGTACGCGGAGAATTGTATTCAAATGCAATGAAGTTAAAGTTTAATTTACAGTACAAGAGCAAGTATATAATGAATGGTGGTTGTCAGTATGCTATGAGTAAACTTGTTGGACTCGTCAATAAAAATATTCATTCGCTCGCACTCTATTTAACAGATGATGAGACATCCCTATGCAGCTAAGGTTGTCACTGTCTGTGCTGATGTCTATACTAATATTATACTAGTAAGTAAAGTAATACTTATAAAGAGGAAAGATTTGTATTTTTGTATGTTTGTAACGAATTTACTCAAAAACTACTGGACCGATTTCAAAAATTCTTTCACTATTTGAATGCTACAATATCACTGATCAATATAAGCTATATAAATTACAGGAAAAAAAATAAGGGACCTTACTAAAATTACTTACTACAATAACTGCGGAGGCTCCGAACGGGCAGTCACGTGAGGGCAGGCGTTGTTGAAATATGAAACATCATTAAACTTCATAGTACTTTATATCTACATTACTACGCGAACGAAGTCGGGGGCAACAGCTAGTATAATATAATCATATATTAAAAGGAATTTAACCAGCAATGGGATAATTCATAGGACACTAAAATAAATCTACTATTACACATAGAAATTTTAGTACCTACATAAATATATTTTGCTAGATAGTATTATTTTAAATGCAATGCATTTAATATCAGTAGCCAGTATAAGCAACCCTAGTGAATTGTAGTGAGGTCTGGTCTAGTCTCGTTCCTGATTGATGCAATGAGAAATGACGCGAGAATGTTTTGAGAAATTGCGTGCTTCTCTCCGACCGCTTTGTCGCGTAAACCAGAATAGGATTTTATTACTTGCACAATTTAATAGTACATGATATTCTCAAACCGGATCTATGAACATTGAGCGTACAATGTAACTTTTGTCTGTTAAAATTATTAGGGATATGACGCGTTAACTCTTAAAGAGTGTTATCGAAATGTCACGTCTCGATTGGACAGTGGTCAAAATTTATATCCTTTTGGGGTCTAACTTAATTCACTAACACTAAAATTCGTCTGTTTCTTGTATTTATTTAACAAGCAGTAATTAGACACCACCTTGATCACGTGCTTAATTTTTTGAACTACGTATCACTTAAATATGTAATTACATTAAACAGCAATTCGAAATATTTAGTAATATTTGTTAATGCAATAAGTTTTTTTGATAGGATTTTTAAATAAATCTGTCATTCTGCAATGATTTGTCATATGTGCTCGTTACATCTGCCAGGTGTCTGTCGGGTCATTTGTCCGTGTCATATCAACTCCAGTTATTTTTGTACAATAAATTTGGTTAATTTTAATTTTTTCATATCTAACAACGTTATGGTTAATGTAGCTATAGTAATAAACCTATTTACAAAATCAGTTCTTAATTAAGGTTAAAGAATTTATTCACTCAATAAGAAATACATAAATTTACTTAATTGAGATGCTTATATAAAATTTATAAATAAACATAACGTACATAAACTATATCGTATTATACTGGAATATTTACAACACCATTGCAAGGCACTTAGACAGTTTCTTCAATTCATATTTAAATTTGGAAATATTTTTATTATTAGTTATAATAATATAAGTTTTGTTAATTAACCAACGATGAATATAAAAGAGAAATCTTTTATCGAATATTAGCAAATAGAAACGAAGTGAAAATCCAATAAGAAAATTGAATTATGACAATCGAGTTCAGTTAAAATATTTTAGGCTGACGAAATAATCGCCAGATGGTAAGCTTACTAATAATAGCAACATGGTCACAGCAGAAACAATGCCGTCTGTTCCTAAACTTTATTACTAAATTGTAGTAATCAAGGAAGGTATAATAGATTTTTAGCATCTGTGTTGCATCTTCCACTGTTCCCACAGAGTACACGTGCAAGGAAGAAACATTTGGGCACCTCATGATGCTGCAGAAGTCGCGAAATCTGCGTGACACATTTGCCTTTAAAAAACTGCTACCACATGCAGCTACATTTTATAAAATTATTAAACTATAATTACATTTATATTGTACTAAATTATAATCTAGATTTAACTTAGTAAGGTACTGGGAGTTATTCACGAACATGTAACTTTTTCCGGCTTATTATTTTTAGTTTGACCTTTTGAAAGTTTTACTAGTCTTCATGATCGAGTCATAATGTGAGCAATTTATGTTTACTTGGTTCTGACTCTCTAAGAATCAGATTGGGATTAGGTCAAACTATTATACTTTATTTATTATAATCTTATTTTTATTTAATTATTTCAACTTAGCAACCTACACTTTACTAAATCCAATAAAAGCTAATGTAATATTCAACGACATATGTGGAGCTGATAATGTTATCAACAAAGCGACAGATTTCAATAGAAAAGTGGCAGGAACACTTTCCAACGCACGTTATTACATTTATTGCACACACTTGACTCGCTCTGACACACTCGCTGACTTTTCAAGCACTTCGCCATCTGATATTAAAAGTGCTGAGTGTTTTATCGATACATTGAAATATGTGTAAAAATAGAAAGTGGGTGAAAATATTATGCACTATTGATTAGCTTTTAAATTGTATTTTGTTCTTATAAAACTTATATTATTACAGTGATAATTCAAATTAAATGTAGTAAGATGCAAATATTAATTATTCATAAAAATGTACTTAATTTCACTTTTTTGCAAATAGCGAGTGTAGGAAGTCGATGTATTGTCGGAGATATCGCACACGTGCAGTGACCGGTTCATCATTCACTGCCGCAGCCGCTGCAGCTGTATGCACGTGTGAGGCAAATTTGCAATTTTTACCTATTGCAACTTGTCCTTTAATTGAATAGCAATTTTTTAAATTGACTAACATGATTATTTTATTCAGGTGCGCGCGCATTTAAGAATTTTGCTGTTTTTAATTTTTTTCTTGAAAGAATTATTTGGGATTAAAACAAACGATACAGCTGCATGCGATTAGGTAAAAACACAAATGCTGTCATAAAATAATTTTATGAAACAATTGCAGTTAGTGTTTAACAAACTTCCACATGTTTTGTTAGTCAAAATATTGAAAACAAAGCTTTCTTTTGAGAGCAAATGTTGATGAACGTTCCCACGTGCAGCATGATGATGCCATGTGCTGTGCGTTGGTTTTTGGCAATCGCACTTTGAGACAAATCTGTTTTGCATTTGAAAACATTGCTTCTGTATTCGTGATAATTATATTGTTAAAAATACATACTTTACAATGTTATTAATTTGATATCACTTCTTAATTCATTCCTGTGTAAAATGCGTCGTATGATATGCGAATGTTTTAAGGAAAATAGACCGACGCGACGTGTTTCAAACTTTAAAAGTCACACTTTATTATTCTCATACGAGAAATACTTTCTGAAAATTGTCATCCGTTGTCCATCGTCATGAAATATGGACAGTCCGGGAAATGTCGTGGTGACAAACGTGACACTCTGACGTGACGCTGCTCTACCAAAATATAACACAATATTATGTATCACATTTTATTTTTGAGCCATAAACTTTTTAACGATTGTGTACGATTTTTATTTTGAAGACTATCACGTAATATTGACCAAGTGACCAATTTTTTGTGTGATATTATTTCAAGCTTGTTATTGTCGAAGAGACATCACTCCCACGCAGTAAGAGTTCACGATTTGAAAATATACACTTTCGGCAGTATAGCTTTGAAGTAGGTATATATAAACTTATATTCCGAATATAATAGTAATTGCCACGGATCTTTCTTTATTTTCTTTTAAACAAACGTTTATAAGTCTTTGCAGTCTTAACGGCAAAAATAAACGCATAAAATATATTAAATTAGTTTTTTGAGCAAATTAAAATCTCAGTGAATTTTGATTAATAATCAAAAAGATCTCAAATTATAAGTTTTTTTTGCGATACAATGGAATAATAGATGGTCAAAAAAGATGAAAATAAATTTGTATTTCTCTTAATAATCTTTAAAAGTTATGTTTTTTTTTAAATATATTTAATTAGCTTTAAAACAAAGGTGATTATTCCTTCACTCTGAATGATGTCTTTTTTATTTTAAACTTTATCTACCTCATGCGGAGAAATAGAGAAGTTTGTAAGCCATAGTTTGTGAAAATCTCTGCTGAAAACACCAGCCTAGTACACATGTTATGCAACAAAACGGCTCTTAATTGTCCATTAATTTTTCAATTAATGGTAGAAAACCGCAAAATTAAAATATATGTAATATGTATGTAATATCTCTAATACCAATTTCGTATTTATTTTTAGAAATGACTACGAAGCCTGGCGTATAGTTAAATATAACCGACATCCGCCGGATGATACTTTGCGCATGCGTGTAGTGCTTGCATAATAAGCATGTGATTTGCAAACAAATAATCTATTAAAGTTGTGGACCTCTGATGTGAAGCTATCAAGTATGTATAAACAGATTCTTTTCCAGAGTCCATTCGGATAATGATTGTGCGAATTCTAATAGTAAAATAACAATATTTTCAGCATAGCATAGTTTAATTTCATAAATACAGCTTTCAATATGTTTCACATACATTGAGTTACTACAAACATACTAGAGAAGATATGCGAGATGAAATCTGTGCGCCAGTGGCTATTTTTGTTCATAAAGTAGTGCATAGATGGGAGACAATTACTAATGTAAAAACAAAATAATTCATATAAAATAAAATAAGGCTGGGCCAATCCTTATAGAGCAACAACTTTGTTTCCGGTGTTGTCTTTAGTATATTTGGCGCTTGTACGGACTATTGAAGAAATAAAGTCTCAGTGTTACATAGAAAGAATGGCATTGCTAAAGTATATATGTAGTTGTTGATGTGTGGATTTGAAGCATGTGCGCGTCAAATGTTAGTTCTGCACAAAAGCTTCATTGAGATTCGTGAATGATACCGACACCGCCTTTGCCACGTGCTGCGCAGATTGAGCTCGCATGTGCCAAAGTAAATAGCGCTGAAAACCAAAGCGGTTTATTGTCTCAAAAACTAGTTGTTGCCAGACATATGTGTTTCGGTTTACTGTAAACGCGAATGTTATCGTCAATGTCAAAATATAGATTTACTGCGTATTTAAACTGAAAATCTGCTATTGATTTGTTTAAATTGGACTGTACGAGTATAATTAATTAATTTATCATTATTACGGTCGTTGTAAATATAAGAAAATAATTGAGTATTGCTTTTTCATTATTTTTCTTTGCTTAAATTTTTATTATCACATTTTAACATAAATATTCCAATCCATAGTAGTATTTTTAAATCATTAAATTGTACGCGTCTATGACGATACGTTTCAATGGATGGTTGCCCTAAATCTCCGCATATTCAATGCTACGTTTCACTCACTACATCCGTTTACAATCTACATGAATCGTGGTCACGTAAATTCATATTTTGTTTGATATAACAAGCCACGAATATCAGATTGCGCACGCGTGGTTTAATAATCTGACCATACTATACAATAGTTTATAGATTTGATGATAAGTATGCCTTTTGAACTTGCCGTCGACGCATTTCCTCGAAATGGCAGATGGCATCGTGAATTTTTTAATAACTTTCGCAGAAAATATGTAGATACCTACATTTCTATTTTATTATTATTTAAACGAATATGGTCTCTATTGCGTTTTATTATACATGTTGGAATGTTTATCCTTTGCATACTAACATATAAATTGAATTATTAATTTAATTAATTAATTTGCAAAGCTAATATGATTTAGTATATATTGTTTTCTGCAATTATTTGCAAAAGGGGAATATAATAATGTATGCACTCCAGATTTCCGGTGGTGTGATAAAATTTTGCGCATTGTATTAATAAGTTGAAATAAAAATGTTTGGCAATATTTATTAATTAGAAATAGTTTTTAGTTTACGAAAATTATAAATAAAGAATATCTGGTTACTGTCTCCATAGAACATGCGCATACGCATGTGATAGTTGACGAAACCATATGGCTAACATACATGTAAGCTTGGGTTTATTAACAAAGTAGCGGGACTGAAAACATGGAACTGAAGAGTTGCAGACGCAGGAAACACGTTGCTAAGATTTTCGTGAATGCTTTAAAATAAATAAAATGCTTACCTATCTATAAATAAATTACTTGCATCTGTAAATGTTTTAGTATGACATTATTAAATTAATACAATTTTACCCATCAGTATATTTAAAGCAGGGACTATTGAAATTTATTCTTTTTAAAAATATTTTCAAGAACAAAAAAATATGTAAAGCTAACAATATGATCGCTAAAAGATCCATACATTTTAATATCTCGTTAAATATTCAATGAGATATTTTACTTGTTGTTTTGAAGCAGCCAGCTGGCCGTATGAATGAATTAGCAATTGATGTAGTGACGAGGCCGCGACCTGCGAACTGCGCGGGCGCCGCAAACCCAGACGCGTTGATAACACACGTGTAACCAATAGTTATATTTACATATAATTATAATAAAAACAATGAGTGTAAAAATACGTATATAATTTTTAAGAAAATATAAAACGGGCGTAAAGCGAATGTCATAATTATGGTATGTTAATAAATATGATGTTCTATTCTGACCGGGAACCAAACCAGAGACTACCAGACTGACACGTTAATCACCGTGCTTCAAAGATAATACAATATCAGAACCTTAGTCGCCCTTCTATCACGAGGTTCAATATTATTGTATTTTAAAGGTCTAATAGTAAGCTAAAGGTCGCGACACTTCAAAATCAATATTTCACGGCTACTTCAAAAAAAGTGTGTATAATCAACATTTACAGCTTTTCTTTTAAGTGGCTGTGCAACATTTGGAAGTGTCAACAATATGTTTGACACATGTCACGATTACGATCCATAAACTGGGATTTTTATGGCAAAATATATTGGGGTTTAAATGAGCACTTGTTGAAAAAACCCCAAGCAATATGACCTTCATTGTTCTATGCACATTGCACATGCTATATTATGACTTCCTGAATCTTTATTAGGGGCTAACGGTGTTAACATTTTATGGGCTTTCTAAATATAATACCATGTAAAATATACGTGTAAAGTTAAACAAAAATAAACAAAACTTGGACGCCCATTTCAATTCCCAAATTTTGGTCGGAATCAATGAAATCTTTTATATATATATATATGGCGCTCAGTGCCTATATATAGGTATAACAAGATGCCTCAGGAGTCAACGTCGAGCCGATCTGAAACAGTTGGTAAAAAATGTTGCTATAGCTTTTATTTTTAATAATTTAAGTCGACGTTTCGATTATTTTGTGGTCGCTGCGAGACTGAGGTCATTTGATTTAGTTAAATAAACCATATTCTTGAATAACCTCAAATATGTTTAAGTTTTAAATAAGAAACTACAATCGTAATCTTATAGGTAGGCATTTTATAAAAGTGTAGCCTTGAATAACTTACCACAGTACACATCATAAATTCATAGAACAATGGATCTTTCATAAAAACATATAAGAGCCAAATTATTGTACATAACAATGCATATTCTTTCAAACCGGTGGTAAAGAGTTAACCCAGTAATTAAAGTATGGTTGTAAAACAACCATCAAAATAATTCGTTAGGAGTGTCATACCTTGCTCTGTGACGAACTTACACCGCCGAATATACTAAAACGTTGATGTCTAATAGCAAAACTCAACATAAATTCTGCAATAATTTGCTATTTTAAATTGAAATACAGCAACAATGACTAATTCTACATATCTGCTGATTGGCTTAGAAAATTTTGGGACATCTAACAACAATACATTGTACGCGTACATTACGCTTGATACGAATTTGTGATATGACCTCATTTTGTTGTAGCATATGCGACCACACTCCGCTTGCTTCTTAAACTAGAGCGTGCAGTAAATTGTAAACATAACATCCTAAAACGCCACTAAGTGCAGACGATGCAGTTGTACTACCCCTGTATAACCTGTATTAATCCCAAATAACCAACATCAGTCTGTCAATTAATTGTCAATGTTGTATATTACTTTGCTTTTGCTTTGCCTTTTCTCCACGAAACGATTTTTATTATTAACGACAAAACTGAAATAATTGAAAGTAAATAACTAAAATTAATAAACCCAACTAAAATATTATAATATAATTTAGTAAGCCAGTAATATTTGTAATTTACTGTAAGGTGTATGACATTGTGTCATACCGCAGCCAGCTCAAACGATTCATAAATTATGCCAATGCATGACAGGCAATGTAGCTCGTGAGTTTTTACGATCGAAAATATTGGTTTCTGAGGTGAATGCAGGCATGCTGTGACGTCACACTTTATGTTCTGTAATTTTATGATACAGCATTTATGTATTTGATTACACGGCAATAGGCGTAGGAAGTACATACATACATCTTTTATAACTAACCTAAGTCCAACATGTACTTATTCCCAAAATTATGTTTCAAACAATAATTGACAGATATGACTTCATTAAATTGTTGTGAAATGAAAATTCATTATTTTTATGATTGTGATAAAAAAATTTAAACACCTATTGTTATAGAATAAACATTGTTATAGGGTAAACAGAATTTGTATAACACCGCAGCTGTAGGAGACAGCTTCTCGGGCAGCTGCGCCTGGGCATGATCACGGTACACGTGCGATGGTCACGACTGCTCAGGAATCTCACGATCAAATTGATATCACTCTATGTTTGATTGTACCTATTTTGTTATTATAATAAAAAACATCATTGAAAATACTGTGTATGAAATTAAGGCGTTCTTTTATCAAATTTATAAAGATTATAATTGATTTCGTCATTAAAATCCAATGTTATTCTTATTTGATATTAACTGAAATTGACGAAATAAAATTACGCAGCTAATGAGTAATGACTTTGTACGGAAATAATTTGGTTGGTGTCCAGATATTTTGAGGTCGATTATGACCTAGGCGTAGAGTTATAGGCGACTACAATATATATGTATATATACGATTGTTCTGTTGACGTAGTTTTGATATTTACTATCAAAGGTGACGTGTTATGATGTGCGACTTCATTGAGTAGTTGTTTGTACACTTACATCCTTGGGAATAATTTTACGAACAAGTCGGCAACTATGTCGATGGGTGCTATGAACAGTCCGGACAACAATTTTTCTTATTGAAATAGCTTCAAAATATAATTATCCATTTATTCAAGAAAAAACAATTTACATGTTCTCAATGGTTTCTAAGATACTCAATACAACAACGAAGAATTTACACAAGCAAATTATGTACTTTAAATCGCCCTCCTGTAAAACTGCGATTTTGTAGATCCTACAAGTATCATTAATGAAATTTTAAGTTGTATATAATTCTGTTCGGATAGGTTGACCTATTACAAAAAATAATACCAAGCGTGTAAATATCACGAACACAACAAAAGGTGGATCACCTCCGTCCGCCAATAAATAACATTTTATAATGTTATTTTATGAATTCATGATTAATTTAAATATTAGAATTGTCCTTCAACATGATCTAACTTATCGAATAAATTAATATTAGATGAAACAGCTGTTCACAAACTAAAAATTGAGATTTACAGCTTCCTATTTTAATACGTAGGTTTTATGCAGTCATGTAAGATTTTAACGAGCAATTAAAACATTTTTTTTATTGCAAATTTGGAAGATAACGTTACACCATTGCAAATAATGTTTTCAGAACTGAAATGTGTATTTTAATATATACAAAACTATTTTCCGTATCAAAATACTTTATAATAACAATAATTTAGTTTAGACAAGCCCAAAAATTGATTAATAAGGATTTAGGTATTTAAGTAATCTAAGACTATGTGAATAACAAATGAACAAATAAATAAGGAATAGGTAATTATAGATATATTTTATTATATTATATAATATGAAAACAACTATCCTGTTTCATCTATCTCCACAGCGTGGAGTCTCATTGCTTCGACACAAGATTTCGAACAGTGCTGATACTAAACTTCATCACATTGTCGCCTTTATAACATTTGCAGAACATGTCGACCTAGTTGAATAAAGACTATTTTAGTAATGAAAATTTCCATTACCTCTCATCATCTGTAGGTTGAATAGGTTCCGGGTAGGTTGACGTCAGGCGGCTGACCGAGATTTAGCTGAAGTCGGCAGGTGCAAGGCCGAGCCACGTCCGAGCCGGTCGCTAATGAGGAAGGATTGACGCCGACCTCTTTATTAGATAGCCAATCATAAATAATTCATTTTAAGTGACATATACATGCTTCATTGGTTGTATGCCTCCTTCTTCTTCGGGCCTTTGGTAATTCCAATGCAAGCCTATATTAATAGCCAAAAGGGTAATCTACTAAATAAAAGTATCCTTAAAGTAGGCGCCACTATACCACTCCGTTTCCGTATTCGTAAATTGTTAAAATACACGTGACAGACTTGCTTAACCTAAACCTTTATTGAAATTCAAGTACCTATAACTAAAAAAGTATTTTGTTTTGCAAGGTCATTCAGAGGATAACATAATATTATTTAAAATTGTGCATGTTAATTATATGTATTATAGAAAAACAGTTATATCGTTAAGCGGCAAGGTCGTCAACTAACTGGGGTTTCCATTAATTTCTCGTAAAAAATATGGATATTTACGATTGTTGATGACGATTTTTGAGACTAGAAGCACACTTGCAACTTAAACAAATGAAATGTTATTTATTACAGAGATTTATAAAGAAAATGTGGTGATAAATCTTATTAATATTTACGGATTTTGATTGATATTCTCTTGAAATTATATAAAACTATCTAATACTTTCCTTTGTACGATCGCGTTTGTTTTCATTATTTTAATCTCAGCAAGATTGAGATGTTCGCCTCAGTTGAATTTTTTTTTATTTTAAGATAATAATTTTAGATCAAATAAAGTATGAGAGACAATTTTAAAATAACGTGCAAAGTCATTTAAATGAGTAAAACACGTTTGCTAATATTACAGTTCTTTTACAATAAAAATAACTAAAGCAATATTTACCTCAGTATAAACTTGGAGCGATTGTAGCTAAATATTATTTCGTTGACCTCTACAACCCGCGTCTGACGTCAAATTATGTTAGGTAAACTGCATAACTTAGAACATAACTAGTCTGAAAATAGCATTGGAAAATCACTGAGTATTTATTTAAAACGGCAAAATATTTTTTTAGCAATTCCTAATATTACTATTAATAGGATATTAATTCACATTCTTTGGAGGAAGCCATGACGTTTGTGTGTTGTTTTTTTGTTAACTATATCAATATTTAATCTGCAAAGGAGTGATACCTACCGGCCCGTCTTGTCGTTGATCTCCCGCTTGTAATATTGATTTTATATGAAATGGGTACGTGACGTGACGTGACGTGCGGTGACGTCTGGATATGTATATTGAGAGACCTTCAGTATTATTTTTTGTTTGTGTGTATGTTTTACTATTATTGCTGTATTTATATTATTTTGCTTAAACAATTTTTGGTCGATTTAAGAACTAATATTAATAGATAATTCCATAATTAATATCTAAATAAAGCAAGCAACGTTTCTGTGGTCATTATATAACTTGTTTGTAATGAGTTGTTTTGTATGAGTAAATAAACATATATATACATAAACACGTGTAATGAATTCCAGTAAACAATTAGTTTTGATAGCGCATTTCGTTAGTTACATTAAATTTAATTTTAAAACTGGATATAAATCTTAAACTGCTATAATTAAAAATCATGTTTTTTTAGTAATGTCGTATAATCACTATGTTAATGTTGTAATTTTTTTGGAGTTAACGTCAAAGTGACTTTTTATTTTGTGAAGAATTTAAAATGATGATTATCTTTAATTCTAGTCTAGGTAGCTAGATTTTGTGTAATTTGCAGTAGGTACGTTACAGATTCCGTCAACATGTACTCGGGGTTAGGTGTCCCGTTCTAACTTATTAAGCAACTGGTTGCGGTCAGTGTTAAATTTGATACTCGCTGGCGTTCTTTGCAAATAGACACCAACTGATCTTTACAGTTAGTAGTTACTCAACCAAGAAAGTGTGACCCATTAAATTCTGTTTTCCTCGTAGATGTATAGCTTAAAGTTTGGGACAAACGGGCACCAGAATAGTACGCAAAAGGAGGTTTAAATTGACTTACAGAAACACAGCTGTGTGGCGGTCGGGATGGCGCCTCGTTATGACTTGACCTAAAGTCCTATACAGAAATAAATAACGTCATCTAGTTCACGTATCATTTGACGAAAAAGGAAATGTTTGTTATAAATATTACTTTAATAATAAATAAATAATGATCTTTATAACTGAGTTAATAATTATGAATGATGTGAGTCGTAAACAAATCGTTCCCGCCAATTCTTCCAGTTGTGGAGCATCGAATCGCGTGCAGCTGTGACCCGCGTCAGCACCTCGACTTCTGACCCACGTCACTCGTTCAATGATAATCAGGCGCCATTCTAAATAAAGGTTAGTTTGATTTAGACGTTATTTTTTGTCACATTTTAACATTGTTTGTAATGTATGAAATTGTGACGAAATATCGCGTGTCTATTCGTTGTGTCATACTTAAACTGTGGCAAAAGTACACCGACCCCTAAACAGACTCAGAAGCTATTGTGTTCCATTCAATATTTAAATATAGAACTTGAGAGATAACAGTTTAATCTGATTTTTGTGCACGTCTTTTGTACTCGTATGAATATTTGCAAATACTATGGAGTTTGTTTATAAAATGTTATTGTAAAAGTAACTTGCGGTATCGTGAAAACGCGTCTGTCTATGTAGCAGTGGTCCCAGGTTAGATTCACAGTCCAAATAAATATTTATTGATTTATTTTAAATATGACATTATTAAAAATAAGTTGATATTAATGGAATATCTTGATTGCATGCGTATGTATTATTAATTATTTAATTAATAAACTTAAGCTCAAGGCAGGTAAGTAAAGATCATATAAATGAATAAAAGTGAAAAGCAATTATCATTTTCACTTGCCTTGGCTCAGAATAAAGTTTCAAATTAAATTTGATTGGTGTATTGTGTTGCTTATTAGTTCTAAATCCCGATATTGTACACCATTATGATTACTTGGAACACCTAACAAAGACCTTTGTTCCTCAGGTTTCGAGTAGGTTTATTCTTTTACTTATTGCATTCTTAAAGTGCTGACCCAGACCGCGAGCTCGGACTTCGGAACTGGTTTTGCAAACCTCACGACAAAATACTAAATTTTTTAATACCTGTATATGTAGGTATTCTATACATACGTTTTAAACAAAATATTTACTGTTTTCAAATCATGTTCAAAGGATTGTAAATGTAGAGGAAATAATGCTCATAATATGTTAAGGTGTCAATGGTTGAATCGTCAAAACAACTGTATTGATTGAATTTGAATAAATAAATAATTGTTAAGCTACCAACTGACAAAACTATATTCATCTCGCTTCCACATTACTCTGCCAGAGAAGATACAAGATATGTATTGCATAATAATTGTATTATTGTAATTGCAATGTATTTATAAACAAATGAATACAGCCATATGTTGACGGCCTCTGCAGCGCAGTGATATAATTAAATATTTACTCTTATTAATTTATGCTATAAATAGGATATTTTAAATTGTAAAAAAGTCGATATTTCTCTCGGATCTGAGTGGTTTTCATAGGTTTGTGTTGTCCTTGTCCTAACACTTACACTAAGAAGACGGATAAAGTAGATTAATACTTACGAAAATGGCGATAGGTAAAAACTAAAAACGGATCAAATTAATCAATTTTAGAGTAACTTTTGGATAAATAACCAATTTATTATTTTCCAATTTACATTCCCGATTTTATAAATTAAAACAAAAATATTAAAGCTAAAAATAACAAAGTGACAAGTCAACTAGAAATTCTTTTTAAAAATAAAAATATAAAGTCGCTAACCATACAGGATTTGAAAGATGCAATCAAGACGTGTTTAGTCACAGTTGCGTGATTGAAACAGGTGTGCTCTTCCATACGTTATGTTTCAAGACAACGATGACCATCAGTGCAGAAACGAAACGTAAACCGAATAAGAACTTATCAAGTTGATTACATTGCGTGACCAACTAAAGGGTGCGTTATGAGATTTTTTCTACATACATTGTTTTATGTTTTATTTTATTTAAAGAACGAAAAATATTCTCTTTAAATTATATACATCATTTTCCTTTTTCTTAATAAAAAAAAACAATTTCATTTTTATTATAAATTGCAAACTTAACCTTATAATAAATTAGTCGGCAAAAGTGAATGAAATGAATGACATATACTTAATATACAGTAGCGCAGTACTCGCCACTATAATGCCCCAAATGATCGTTAAATCTTACATGCGATTATAGTAATCAACCAAATTGAACTTCCTGAGGGTTGGCAGACAACGCATCCTTAAGGTTAAGTTCTGAATTCTGCGACATAAATCAAAATTATTATAAAGTTTTTTGTAACAAATCCATCCATATGTTTCCATTTTTAAAATTATTTAAACCTAAGTCTAACTTCGTTTCTTCACGTTACTGTTTATTTTATTTCATTTTTAACCGCTGTATTCGGAAGTCTACCTTTAATGTCGGAGGAAATTATTATCGCCGAGTCAATTGCACATTTGAATCTTAAAAGTCAGTTGTAAGATTGTCATTTTCCTTTAGAAGGGTGTGTAGAGACCGTGATTCCTTACCGCACCTTTTTATTCACAACTCTTGGTCGCAGTCGGGTGCATTTTGATGAATGATCCGACGTTTTGATTTGAAAAGGTGAATCGCCGGAATTACGGTGCATAAGCACGTTCGCTGATACGGTTGCTTGCAATGCAACGTGGAACAATCTGTTATGGCTTAAATATACAGTACGACACATAATACTGACATCAGATTTTTTAAACAATAAAAATATTCAAAGATTTCTTTACAGTTATTCGTTTCGAAGGAGTAGTAACCTAACCTAACGCGGAAGCAACGGTTTCCATTCCCGCCAAAAAATAAATACATAAATATTGTAGAAAAAACTTTGCTATATTCAGCATATTATTCCGTAGTTAGGTCCAATTTGCTTCAACGATAACAATCTCAGTAAATGACAGTCAATTACCACAGCAACGTCTTGGTATGAAGCGAGTAGGTGTCGTCTGCGCTTGCGCACACCTGGCCTAAGATTTCCAATCACGAGCACGCATACCGCATATTATTGTGTCTTCGAATTTCAAACACTGTTATTTCGTACATGTTTATTTCTACGCTTTGTAAAGACATAAAAATAAATGAAATAAACTGTTAACATTGCAATTGCATAAAAACGAAAGTCCCAATCGATGTTTTTATGTAATACCTGCTTGCTTTTTAAAGATAATTATTTGTATTGATGGATAAATAAGGCAATGATGATTATTATTGTTTTCAATGACCTAGATAAAAATAATTGGAGAAATTTCTTGTATAACACTTTTTTTAATTTGAAGTACACAATTATATTATTTATTTATGTAGTGACTAGTGGTTAATTCAATTGAAATAAATCGGTGAAGCCCTTACGTTTGCATTTATACGAAAAATGTATCCGAGTATGTGTCAATTGCATTACTCATTGTATTGCTTATTGGTGTGGGCATCGGTCATGATGAGGGAGGAAACGACCATTACGAAGACCTAATGAGGAAGCAGTTACGTTGTCGGAGTTATATCCTACTTACCAGACCCCCTTTTGTTGTCTCTCTATATATACGATAGTATGCATTTATCTTTTGATCTTATAACCGCGTCCACATTATAAAATCGACTAGTATTTTTTTCCATTATTGTCTACTATTTAAAATTATGTATTAGAATTTAAAACAGTAGACAATCACAATTTTACTATAAAATTATGTTTCTTTGTTGTTCTCGTATGGTCCCTATATAATTCGAAGCAAATCGCTTAATAGCAACACATCTAAATTATAGTCACAATATTGCAAATCTAGACGTGTTTCATTTTAAAATAGAAATCTTCTATCTCTATGATGCGAGCTCTGCTTAATAGCTAATTTTTGCATATTGAATTAAATGTAATAAAATATTACTAGTAACGGAATTCCATGGTCTGGTGATGGGGTAAAGAAAGTAAGATCCCACCTTGTGCGCACTGACCCATCTCTCTGGGAACTTCTTGACCTTAATCCCGAGCACCTGTTCTGCAACGGAACAATTGTTTCTTGGGGAATTATAATGATGGGAATCAACGCTGGGGTCACGACTTAAATATGCAAGGAGGTGATATAATACGTTTCCGTTGAGACATCTGTCACGTGGTATTTACTATTAGGTTTTTTTTTATGATACATAATCATATTATTTTTTAAACTGAAATTGTTATATAAAAATTAACAATAAAAATAATAAACAATACATCAAAAGCGTAAAAGTTCCCGCCACAGAAGCCCGCCAAATAGCAAACAGTTGTCAATGAAACTTTTAACAAAGAACTCATTGACTGCGCTCGCGCACCTGTGATAGGGAACCCCCGTACACGTGGCATCTTGTTTACACATACGATCACACTACCCTTATAACATGAACTCTAATATAAACTTTAGGGTATTAAAATAGGGCTGAATTTGAAAAGTAGACACGGGAGCTAAATAATTAACCCCCAGTCTCACCTGGACTGAAAATCTCACCCTCTATCGGGGGTAGGTTCTGTTAGATGGCAGATGCTAAAATTCGTTGTTGCCGCTCCCTTCTGGCTAATGTCAGATGTTAAGCAGATGGATGTCCGCTGTAGATGTCGTTACTAAATATGAATAAATTATGAAGGCGACTAAACGTGCAATTGACACTGGACTGAAAGTTTCATTTGTTTTACTCAAATTAAAATTAGAATGAAAAACAAAATAAATTTAATTCAATAATCATAAATACATACATATCGTACTTATGTTTACGTTATTAGTCCAGCGGTCTATTGCAGTTTGGTCAGTCATATTCAAGTCTGGTTTACACACTGCTCTATTTCATCGTAATATTTTGTTTGACATGTCTTCTCTAGTATCTTTAACTCAACTGAAACAAATGACAGTCTAATTATTATTGTGTAGTAAATATATGATTAGTAATCACGCTGCCTATCTCATTTGGAAATAAATTACTAAATAAAAGCGATTACATGTAGGTATATTTGTCAAAACCGATTTGTGGCACCGGTAAATCTTATTGTTTCCAATAAGCAGCTGTTGTCAAATTATGACATCACATCTGCGCTTACGCATAATGCAACCTTTCTATACAAGTTATTGTTGTTAAATATATCCCTTTATTATCTCTTGCAGCAACAAATGTTGGTCTTTACAACGTTGCAAATACCTTATTATGGGTAATAAGGGAGTTATTTGTTTTTATTTTGGATTCAGACTTATTTTTATTTGTAATACAACTTGTAAGTGTGAGATGTTGTTACATTGTAACGTTGACAACAGTAATTTGGTCTCTATTATTAAAACGTGACGTCACATTATATAATAGTATTTAAAAAACTAGAACGGTACAAAAGAAACTTTTTTACACTATTGATACTATTTCCCACGTTTAAAATCATTTTTCCGGGCGAATGATCCCTATGAGGATATCCGCGGTTTCGCTCAACCGTAACATTAACAAAAAACAAAACTTCCAAATAAATCTATTTTGGATAAGTTATTGTTATAATTTCAAATAATCATGTTTTTCTATAATTTTTTTTGTCAGCCGATTTTCTGACACTAACAATAAGTTCAATACATCTACAATTTACATTTATTATTATTTCACTTTTACTTTTTCGTAGTTACGCATGAGACCAGACTCCGCCTGATGTTAACTTAGAGTGTAGGTTAAGAGCGGTGACAACTATTATCATAGAGTCGAATAGAGATTCCTTTCTATATACCATTTGAAGTACCCTCAAACGTGATCTCAAAACGCGGACGTCGGTGTTACACTTGTTGAAAGTGGCGGTGAGTAAACCCTGAGATATTACAACTTCTTAATTTGTATTATAGATAAAAATAAAACCTACTAATAAAAATAACATTGAATTCAGTTACACGTAGCCTAATGCGTGTGGCCCAATGCGTGTTGAATCACAAAGTTTTCTTACCGTTAATGGTATTTGTATGTATATTTTATCCTGTTTTTCCAATCACATATCAAATTCTGTTACGTCTCTGTTTAAATGTATACGCCAGTCGAACAAATGAATTTATTGTGTTTTTCCAGATACTTTTACAGAAATAAATACATCTTTATTTCATCCACAAAAACAAAGGAAAATCGTAAAAAATCTTATGAGATAAATTGCTAAAGAGTAAAGACTATTTATTAGTACCTATTTTTCGCATACTAGTATTAAGTGTAGGTTAACTAGATGGAAACAATGTTAATAAATCTTATTCCTTTAGAGTAGACTAACCTGAGTAAGGATTTTTAAAGAGAACGTAAGGTGACTGGGTGGACGCTTTCAAATTGGATGCAGTCGCGCTACATTCATACCTGTAATATTTTAGTCCTGATATTAAACCTGGTCAACGAGTGGTGAGAGTAGTTGCCACATACGTAGCTTAACATTACACCGTCATTATAATTACAAAAATACAACAAAGTTAGTTATAAGGAAAAGGTATAAAAGGAAAGTTATAAAATAATAATATAAAGGACAAAACAAAGGTAGTCATACAAGATGCGTAAGCGCCACGTCACCTGCCTCGATTCCCACGATGACTCATATATCATCTAGTAAATATATCCCTTAATCTTTTTTTCCTATTTCTTAAGAGTTTCATCTCAAATTATAATATATATTTGTTTTAAGCTATGGTATTTAGGTTTGTACTTATGTAAACTGGAATAAATTATTAATATTAATTATGCGCAACTGAGGTTAATATTCTAAAAGTATTTCTGTTATCAAAATACGGGTAGAATTTATATTATTTCCAGTTAACAATAAAGTCCTTTCATCAGATAACTAAACTCAATTAAGTCTTCGAAGATAGTCACACGAAATTGTAATTTTCGAAGGCAAGTCAAAATATTGAATGAATAATACATGATCATTATACGGTTGTGATCCGGGATGAATTTTAATATGCACCGACTCATCAGTTGAAGCAACGAGTCGCCACGTAGCGGTTGACTCTCGATTCGTTCGTGATTAAGATGACATCGAAACCGTCACACCTGTGACTATATCGTCAAAACAAATATTTATTTATAAACTAGCTGTTGCCCGCAACTACGTCTGCGTAATAATGAACGAAATAAATCTAATAAGATTTATACAAACTTTCATCCCCTATTTTATCCCCTTAGGGGTGGAATTGATCAAAATCCTTTCTTAGCGGATGCCTACGTCATAACATCTACCTGCATGCCAAATTTCAGCCCGATCCGTCCAGTGGTTTGGGCTGTGCGTTGATAGATCACTAAGTCAGTCAGTCAGTCAGTCACCTTTGAGTTATATATATTTAGATATCTATGAAAAATTATATAAAATTAAATTATAAAAAAGCAGTCATATGTATTTATTATTTTAGAAAATAATATTACTTTGTTATTTTGGAAAAGGAAGGGGGGGGGGGGATGTTATCATAATTTCCAGGAGTTATAAAAGTTAATATAAAAATCAATCCAAATTGTAATAAAATTGTTACATAAATCGTGAAAAAGAGTTGTTTGCGAGCAAACAGTAGCTTGTATCACAGCGTCCTTAGGCGATAACACGCACCTGTCAAAAGTTCCCACAACTACACTTGCTCTCATTATCGAAAGACATCATCAACTACAACCACCTTTTTGTCTTAATTCCAATGGGTTCTTTGCCTTCAGTGAATTTTATTATATAATCATGAATTGAAGTGGAATGTTGATTTGAAATATTTACATTATCTAAATACCAATATAGTCCAATTGTTAATATCTCTATTTTCATATTTAAAAGAATTTAGAATAATAGAGCAAGAATAAGACGCCTAGATATTGCGAGTAGCACGATCCAACCTCACTCTCTAAGTCAAAATTCTCATTTCGCATACATCTAGCAATATAAATTTCCCGCCTAAAGCTTGTTCATTTCCATACCAACAAGAAAAAGGACGAACAACTAATAAACTATGAACACCGTTACAGCAATTACTTCTTCAGGTTTTTAATTATTAATCAATTTAAATTCCTTATACTGCTTATAGTTTAACTGTAGTTGTTGATCATAATTTGGGTCGTGACTGTACCTGCTTGCACAAGTAATGCACCTGCTTCGATTCCCACACCATTCAGATCTACTTGTTGCAATTTATCTTCAACTAGAATATGGAGATTCGATTCTGTTTTTTCCCATTTTATTCTTCTAACAATTTCATTGTAAGTATATCAGTATTAGGTATATTAATCAAAATATTTAACGAACAATATTATTTCATTAATTACTAAGGTAAATTTCGATATACGAAAAAGATAATGATTGCAATATTTCTATTAGAATTTTAAATTCCTTTTAAGAATTTAATTAAAACACTTTCGATTATTTAATTGTATGCCGTATCCTTGAATACCAATTGATACGCAAAAACGGTACATTGATTATTGCAACAAGTTGACAGGTGCTGAGATGACGTCTCGCTATGATCATGTGAACAAGACAGAAGTCACGTTTCTCACGCCTCCACACATCCACAAGCAGAACAAGTTCCTACATAAGGATATCACGTGACAGTTTTATTTTATTTGCTAATTGAAATATTATATACATAAATATTGTTGCCGATTTCTCCTGTTTTATACATACCTACATTTTGTATATACATTTCTAACGAACTTAGATACAGTGCTTGTAAGTTCATTATTATTAACCTGTGTTAAATTCTACATAATATAACTGCCAAAATAAAATTAATAATAATACAAAATAATAAAAATTACAAAATGAGTTTTTGTCGTGTTTTAGAAAAAGTACCAATAATACACATAATAAACTAATAACAAATTTATTAATTATAATAAGTTATAGAATAAAACATTATAATGATAACTAAATTACAACATACCATTAAACATTAAATTACCATAAAATCTATCCCATGAAAAAAGATTTAGGGATCGAGGGTGGTCATGTGAAAGCGCGTGCGCACTACGCAGGTACCCCTTATAACACGGAAATTGCACTCAGCCATGTAATCTATTCCTTTTTTGGTGAGAATTATAAAAATTATCACCTTTGTTTTGAGTTGTATTTATTACACTGAATGTAACTAAAGTTTATCAATTAAAATGGTAATACGGAGTAACCTTATTGTAACGACTCCCAATATAACGATTTTTTCGATTTAAAATATGAAAAGAAAGTATTATTTACCTCTATTTAACGAAATTGTTAGCTATAACAGGGAAACCAGATTAGTGCCTATGTAATGCTGAGATTAATATATTTTTAAACCTTGTTAAAACGTATCGTAGACCAACCTAACCTCTGTATAACGAACCTCATTTTAACAAATTACTTGATATAACGAATTATTTTCTGATTCCCTTCAGTATCGTTATATCAAGGTTGCACTGTTATGTATTAAAAGTAAAAATGTAATAGTGATAGAAAAGTCGGCGTAAGTTGATATGAGGCGTCCGTCAGTTTGTAACAAGAGTTGAATCAACGCGCCAGTACACCCGTCGTGGACGTACACCTCGCCTCGTTGGGCGGATGGACAGTTTAACCCAAGCTGCTGGCAGATGGTCATACAGGAAAAGGAACACATATGTCATATACGATGTAGTAAACATATAATGTATAAAACATATTGAGGTATGAGGTGAAATAAAATAAATCTAACTAGAATCAACTTTCAATTGGAATGTACCTACATTTTATTTGTTGCGTTCATGAATTAGACCAACTTTTTTGGAACTCAATAAAAAATTAAACTATATTGTAGAAAAGGAGCAAAAAAACCAGTCTTTTTTTAAAATTCAATACAATAATATAAAAAGCATAATATGTCAATCACTATTAAATGGAAAACATGTACCGACTCTTTCAGACAAAGACAGTAGTTGACAGTTTTTTCTATTTATAACTTTTCATTTTTATTATATAAAACATGTTAAAAATAAATTATAAATTACAATTATAAATTATAAATTACAAATCTTCTGGCATGAGAGTTTATGTGTATATTAAAATTTTGGAATTCTTGTTGGGTTAGAATCCGAATACTCGACATTGGCAGAATAGTCATTATTAGCCATCTGGAGCCATTAATAAGAGGAGAAGAAGAATTACTATGAATCCAATTTTATATCTATTCAGAAAAAATGGGCTCAAAAGAACATTGTTCTTTATTTATTATGCGTAATTTGAATTCAGCGCCTTATAATTCAATAAATTACTTTATCATGATTGTGGTCTTGTCTGCATAAATTGGCAATAAAAATAAGGTTCATTAATTCCATTAGCGTTAAATTACCAAGTACAACGCTCTATGGACTGTGGTGTGGCTACCGAGGGAGCACTCATTTGCAATTTGTAAGCCGCCCAAATTAGGTATCTCACACTGTTATTATCTTTCCTTATAAATGTGTAATTTTAAATTGTTATCCTAAAACGTTTGGAAAGACGTATGAGTCCTTTATTAAAATGATACCTTTTTTCTTTAAGCGTTTCAGGGGTTCAATACGGAACCAAAGTGTTCACGTTCGATTTCTTTTAAAGTTCCAATTTGACATTTATAAAATAGTTGTGTTTTCGTCTATATTATTTTCTGTAAAATAACATAACAGTAATGTTAAAACATTATGAATTTTTGACAAATAAACGTGTAAAACCGGTAGCAATTATGTTAATTTATTAAAATCGCTTTTAAATCTCGATCAGGTGTTTTTTTAGCTAACACAATATATTGATCGTTTTATTGATTATTAAAAGCCAGTTTTTGTTAGCACACACGTTTATAGTTTGTTTGAAATTAAACGTCTTTGTTGTGTAGATTTAAAAGTTTTATATGTTATTTATGTATTTATAATCAGACGCTACATCGCGATCATCAATTCTTACATTAATGTCTTTTAATTATCGATATATTCAACTGATTTGTTATAAAAACCAATTGAAGTGTTTGTCAACCGATTGGCTTTGTAAATGATCAATGACAGACATTCATATAACAATTGACAATCGAGATGGGTGTTAAGCTAAAGTGTGATCTTTAAAATATATCTGTAGACCACTTTTTATATATGTATATCCTTTTTCTATAGAACTTCTTATATCTTGTATTAATATACTTTAATAAAACTCGTTAGTGTTGTAGTTTCTAAATTAAAGCTATATATGTATACTTACATATATATAATTTAGTTTGAAGCACACCTGAACATCAGACATGGTAAGACGAGGTGTTTAGCAGATCACCATGTGCACCGGACGTTAACCAAAAGCGGTTGTGCCAAATGTGGAGCAGTTCCTAATAGGGAGTCGCTAACCACTTTGCATACCGACGCATTGCTAACAGAACATAAATTATTACCCATATATTTGTAAATATTTTGATTTAATTAAGCCCTTTTTTGATATTCTACTAACATTATGGTGAATGGTGATCGTTACGATAATTATGTCATTATCGAAGACTGCTACTATTAAAGAAATCTTTGGTTTGTCTCCGCTCAGGGACTGCACTCTAGCTTAACATCAGGCGGATTGTAGTGGCATTTTATAAAAAAATGGACAAAAAGATAAAAATATAGAAATGCTAAAAATAGTAAATTCAATCAAAAATAACTAAACCAAATATTTTTAAAAATATTAATAGTATATGCTTTGAAAACAATTAAAAAATTGTATAATTTGTAAGTAACCTCCTCTGTAACGCATTGGTTAGCACGTCATTCAGGGCGTTGTATATAGATCTATATGCATTTATTTATTCTCGACCTAAAAAGTTTTACTATCATCTAAAAACCAGTCAAATTGAAATTCTCGTAAACACGTTGGAGTGTCAGAGTACAGTGAACTATGTTTTGTTTGATTGCTGCATAAATTTGCACTAAAATTGTGCGCTTACGCAATTCTAGCAAGTTACATACACATGTAGATGTGCTATTATTTGCTATAGATATATATTACTTATATAACTCTAGCACATTTTAAACTTCTTATAAATATGTATTATTATTATTTTTTAAATTAATAATATCATATAGCAATAAATATTACGAATAGATATATGTTTCAAGTGTTTCAATTGAGAATCGAACTCTGGGGGGCTACTCAGGCGCACTTCGGACGAAAATACGGACGTTTCCTACTCAGTAACACTTACGTAATCATTCACGAAATTACGGATTTGACAGCGACGTCACGACGGATAGGCCACACAATGCTTATTTTACGGATATTTGACAGGCTTATATGTCAAAATTCACGTAAGCTAGAGATGACGGCCGTATCACGAAACTTCGGATATGCCTGAGTTGCCCCCCTGGACCTTTACATGACAGTCTGGCGCACTGACCACTGCGACACAGAGGGCCGACTTAAAATACATAATAAACTTTATTCAAGAAATGAACGATTAAGCTGTAATACAATTCGAATGTTATCATTAACGTTGGTGTAATAATTAAATCTTGTGGTCGTGGCTCCCACTTCCTGACACCTGCAGCTCTTTTTACCGCAAACCATGCTCATAGTTTAAATAGAGGAAACATTGGATTAAAAAACCATAAAACAGATTTTAAAAACTTTTATTGGTAAAAAGTATACAAATTTTAACAAATCTAATTGATTTTGATTGAATTTTTAATTTGAAAGCAATAAAAAGAAGTTCATCTCACCATTAATTTATTATGTGGGTAGATCATAAAAAAATACTTTTATTATGTATTGAAGCATATGTCACTTATTAATATTTGTAGTTTCACAAAAATATGTAAGAAAAATTAAATGTTGAAACTTTGATAGAATTTATTTAAATAATAAAATAGATATCATTAAGTATTAATGAAGACACGTCGAAAATGAAGACAACTCAACCCGCAAGAGAGCGCTATAAAAATTGTTGCTAATTCAATGTATGGAATTGGTGAAAAGCACGTATTAACGTAAGTTTTTATACGTATATATGTATATGCCTAACTCAAGTCCGCCTAACTGTCGCCTAGGCACCTGTCCGTGAGAAAGTCCGTGATGAGTGTTAACTTGGTTATAACTAGGCTGGTTGCACGTGGCAAAATAAGCAAAAGCAACTTTCACGTAAAGTAACCGGTATCTACATAATGAACAGTTATTTAATTACTAGAGTACTTGAAGCCTTCAGACCTGTCAAGTCTCACTTCTTAGTTTAAGGTTTTCTTGAATTTACAGTTTCCAGTTCGCTTTATACATTTAATCCATACATTAAATAAATTCATTAATCATTAACAAAAATACAATTAAATTTAGTTATAACGGCCGTAAAAATACGCAAGTGCACATACAAAGAAAACACAAACAAACTCCATACCCAAAACTCACAATTGTATATCTTCATTTCTTACTTTTATTTACTATTTGTGACACAAAGAAATAAAAAGCAAAAACATTTCTGGCCGAGTAAGCCCCATTTTGCTAGACGCAGAACGCCCTTCAGCATTAGCTATGCTCTGAGCAATGAACAAGTGTCGCCGCCGCACAGATCAGACCCACCCTGCGGTTAAGACACTCATCCTGCAGACCTCAGATCTGGAGACGCTTTCCGCCGTGACTCCGGGGACTTTCCACAGGGTAAAAGTAGCCACAAAGACTCCGCATGTAACCCTGACAGCTGAACTGGCCAGAACTGAGGGCGCTTCAAAAATAATCTATATATATAGAGTGACAAGCAAAATAGCGATTGTGTGATATTAGTTATTCCATTTATTTCTTATGAATTTAATAACATTATTATTTTTGACATTATTACCTAAACAGATAATATATATAGAACTGTGTATGAGAAAAGAAAATTACAACAAAGCTTAATAATTAGAAAACATTTACAATTTATTGAAATTTTAACACAAACGCCATAGCAGCGCCATCTAGTGGTGTTCGTTTAAACCTCTAAAAAATGTTCATATATTTCTCGCAAAAAGTAAATATAGTAATAATCTGAAATTCCTGAAGGTAGGTGGCGCTGTTGATTTAACCTATAATGTTAATGAATTATACGAAACGTGGACAAAAATTAAGTATACCTATAATTTGCGAGTATAGTCCCCGGCGTGGTGGGCATTAATTAATTACTCTAAGTGTAAAATTGAAAAGCAAGGATTATATGTTTTTCATAAGACTGAATTATTTTTAATAATAAGGTGTAAATTAGTATTTTTTGTAATACAACTAAGGCGGACTGAGGGTTGCCACTTTAAGTGTAATTACAATAGTAACTGTCATCTAAATCGTACTCAAGTGATTGCTATAAAAAAATAATCCGCGTTAAAATTAATGAAAGGTTTGGCGAACCGTCTAATTACAATTTTTGAAATGTTATCAGTGATATTGTAATCAAAAGTAATTAATTACAATTAGCAATCATTATTTTCATTCATCCGAAAACATTTATGTTAAAGATTAAACCAATAACTACCTAATCGTTTTTTTTTGTTTTAATATAGTTAGTAATAATTAGACCTGATAATTGTCTTCCAACTTGGGGCTCACATAGCAGTTAGAACGAACGAAAAACGTTAATACAATAAACATAAGTAAAAAGATATATATACACCTAGTCTCACGCATTTTTCTATTTCATAAAAACACCCACATTATTTAGTTGCTTTTTTTCATCTGATATCATGAATACATCAACTCAAAGATGCTTTTAAGTTATAAAAGAACCAGTCGTGATGGGAATACCCACAGCATTATCAACTATGATATGATTCGTCTATTAAACTAATATTTAAAAAAAACCGCAAGAGACTCACTTATAATCGTAGAATATTATAATTATATGGAATGGCAATCCTCTGTCTCTGTCTACCCTTTGGAGTTATTGGCGTGATAATATTTATATAGACATACCTATATAATTTATATCTATTAGTGAAATATAGAAAAATAGATATTGATAGGGGCTATATGATTGTTGCAGCTAACAAAAAAAAAATTATACAAAACTATTTTGGTCACTAATTCATTTATATGTTAAATAGCTTTATAATTAGATACAAAACCGAAGATCCGCTTTGTCTTTTTTTTTCCAAAATATAATACGTTAGGTCATCGAGGCCAAGCATTGGCGCCAAGAAGACGTTTCCGCATATTCAGGTGGTCAGAGCTTTAGTAGAGTAACCAAAAGTACATTTTTGTTTTGGGACAAATTTTAATTGCAACTGACGACAAATATCATTAATTTCGTAAAAATTATAACATAAAGTCTTTTTTTATTACAGAGATACGCAGAGTACAAATGAAAAATGCTATTATTTTCCATCTTCTTAATATTGTTTACAGTTTCTTATATTTTACAAAACAAAAGTTAATTTTTGGCATTAGTTTAATACTATATAGTAATATAATATATAGACGTTAAAAATAACGTCATATAAATAGTATTAAGTCAGTAAATGATAGTAAAAATTCGTCAAATTTCTGAGTATTTTGTCTGACGCATATTTATTCAGAATTACGTTGTAATCCCAAACTTTTAATTCATTATAATTGGAACAAAAAATGTCGCCAAAAATCTGATAAAAACTATGATAAGATTCTAGTAACGCCAGATAGTGAACCGATAAATGTCTATCAATGCGACGTCACGTAGATCGTGTATTTTATAGTAATTAGTTTGATTTAATGTTTATATTTGGAATCATAATATTATATTTAATTGTTATTAATTCATAAATTAAATAAATTAATGTTTTTAAGAACACCAAGCATCACCTGAGATTTTTTATTTGCACTTAAAATTACACACATAGTACTCGTATTACACTCCAACCCGAAATGTCAACTTTTTTAGTAATATAAAATTCGTGAACAAGATTTAACTAATTTATAATAATACATATCAATAAATATGTATAAATAAATGTTTGTTTAGGACAGAAATCAAACCTGAGACCTTATAACCAGCAGAGGCGTTATAACCAATCTACAGCCTAGGCATTCCAAGAGCCTAAAACTTTATAAAAGAAGATAAGAATAAAAAATAGTACTATTTAATGGTGCAATAATATTGTCACGTTTTATTGGCATGTAAAAACATAAATGGATATTTTAGTCATCGTATTTTCAAAATCTAATCCTAAAAATAACATTATTTATGGTCATCATAAATATGAGACCTGTTTACGCCTTATAAGTTATACATAACATCTACACGAAAACAAGAAAAAAAAGTTAAATACTAAAGAACATTACTTATAGAGATCGCGATTCGTGGAAATTAGTTGTACCTAGATCAATATTGATGACATTGTTTAGGTTTTCTTTGAACTTTATCTTAGTTGACACAATTATCAATGTCGGATTTATACTAGTCCAGTTTCTAACACGAGGGCTGTTACAATTTATACAAAAAAACATGATCACACTCCTCCAATTCCTTAAGCGGAGATAACTGTGACCACAGATATATCTGCTTGCAACAGTCGCTTCTGCTATGCCGGGTTGAGAAGAAGAATGTGCTCCAACCAGATCGATAGGACATACTTCTCCTGCTATACCCGGCCCTTCCAAGTTGATTCCAAAACGAAGCTCCATGTAGTATACTTTATTTTAAAAGTTACTTATTTATTAAGAAAGTAAATAAAAAAAACGATTAAACGATCACTGTTTCATCATTGACATAAAATATAAAAGTGTCAACCTTAATAAATACTTTTGGACAGGTGTAGCAGCGACGTGTTTTGTGACACCTTTGAAAATTTTAATAGCCTTAAAGTATTACGGAAAATGCCTTGGGCAACTATTAAGAAATCACTGAGTAAACCTGTTGACATTTTAACGCTAATTGTTATGTATGAGTGTAGTTCAAATTTGTCAGTGACACCAGAATTTTAATTTAATTCCCAGTTTACAGATACTGACAAAGTTATAAACTACTGTGGATAAGAATAAACAAAAAAGTTATAAAATACTAAGTCAATAATGACTTGTCACTTGCAAATGACATTAAAGTCAAATGTCAATGCCATTAGCTCTTTTTAACGTCTATAATGAGGAGATGCTTCATTGTGGATGGTCGGTTCTAAGTCAATTTTGTGTTTACTTATAGGATCACATTGTACTTCAAAATCATATCAGATTTAAAGTTCACCACATTGCAAGACACCGTGGCACGTTCAGGCAGAGACGGCAGGAGAACAATAATTGGAGCAAGCAGCGAGTTGTGAAAATGTATACTAATAATAGAAGATCACAGTAAAATTGTTAAACGGTAGGCAGTTTTTTATTGCGAGGAATTAATTGACAATCAATAATTTTTACGTAATATAAACGCGGAAGTTTTATAACATTTAGGTATAAGCATTTAGATATAAACGCAATAAAAATATATCATATATAATAAATTGATTAGATCGATATTGATCAACGTGTTACTAGATAATCATCACTAAATAACAGTTAATCACTTACACGCATGTTTTCAATTATTTGTGTAAATTCTATTTATATTGGAAAAAATATTATTAAAATATTTTCTCTATTGAAGTTTAAATAAAATTAATACAATCGAAATTCGGAATATTAAATTCAAAACATGGTTAATGAACATAATTAATGAGGTTACATAATTTTATTTTGAAATTAAAAAATTGTAATGTATGCGAACGTTATTTAACTAGATAATTTCGTGTTGAGGTCGCCCGAATACTCGACATTGGCAGAACTGTCTTCATTCGACATCTTCATCAGATTATTTAAGTATTTTTAAAGGTTTAAGAACTAATTTACGTCATCGTATTAAAATATAAAGTTTTAAATTACTTATAATTATTCGGTCAATTTTCCTAAAATTAATTAACTCTGTCTGGCATTCGATATAGAAATACAAAATATTTGTTCTAAATACTTCAACAAATTTCTAGGAAGAAGGCTTTATATTACCATCCGAACTTCAATTTAAATATACCTATGTTATTTCACAGGAATGCTTCCTCGAAGTAACTTTTTTTATGGTATTTTAAAGTTTTCTTTAGATTAAATTCTATATGCCTTTTATGTTTTGACATTTATTAAGAAAATATAGTTCAGAGCTACATTTTTTCTTACTAACATACCGTTATGCACCTACTTGAGAAAATTTATTTTTAAATATATAAGATTATTTGAATACGCACGTAGATATAATAGAGATATAAGTTAAAACATATCATAAATGACACAAAGAATAATTCAGTAAATTCCACTCACATTTTCATTTGTTTTTAAATTAAAAGGAATTTTATAACACATTCGAAATCTAACGGTGTTTGCATTATTAGGTTCTGAACGAGATTTTCGTGTAGATGATCAGTATAGCTACATTTTTTATTTAATGCCTATATTATAATACAGGCAATAAGCAACCAATGTGTAATAGCCCGAATTTTTGAGAGAATTAAGGATATTCGAACAAAGAATATTGCTCATAAAGTCGTGAAGTATTTTTAATTTATGTAATTTAAATTCTCCATGTATTCCTATGGTAGTAGTGGCGTGATATTATAGAATGCATAATATTATTATAATCAATGTAAAGTATGTTTGCGACAAGTCATTTAAAATACGCGACAAATGTTCAGACAAGTCATAGCTGGGCACCGTTAATCAAATAGTTAACTTCGTTAATCGCTAATCCGTTACTGAAAAAGTTAACTTCGTTAAAAGTTAAAGCGTTACATTTCAGAAAATTTAACGCAAGTTAACGTTAACGTTAACGTTAACATCTTAACACGTGATAAAAATTGCATCTTCTTATAAAAACTGTTTGTTCTGGAAGTTAACAGGTTAGAAACAAAAAAAAAAGGACGGGTATAATTATTAGAGTATAAACCTATACGCATGTTGACAAACAATGTTTTTTCATTCATTATGATTTAGAATTTATTTTAATAAGTTAGACTAGTTGCGTTCTAGACGAAACACTAATTAGACGAGCTAGTTTTAAGTCGATTTGATAGTCATGTAATGACCAATTGTTATTTAGACGAATTGCTACATAGACCACTTATCTTTGACGAAACGATACGATACTAACGCGTCCAATTTATCTGTCAATTTAGCCGTCATATTATGGTTTTATTAGAACACTCTTTCTTTATAAATACACACATTGTGCAGATGCAAACTATCACTGACAGTATACAAAGTACTAAAAGTATGTAGTGTTTTTCGCGGCGGGGCGCGGTGTGTGCGGTACCTGTGCTGGATTAACGATTAACGGACTTTGGGAAATTTAACGGAAGTTAACGAGTCCGTTAACAAATTTTTAAGTTAACTTAAAAGTTAATCCGTTACTTGAAATGTTAACTTCGTTAATTAATTAACGGATTAACGAGTTAATGCCCAGCTATGCCTGTAAGTAATGAAATGTAGTGATTTCAACATAAAACATGTAATTTACATCTACCTAAACGTATAAACGTAATCTTCTTTTACTGGTATAGGTATAAATATAGTTTATGACAAATATACATGCACATTTTATCATTAGTTTTTATTCAAATACATAATCAAGGACGTGTTTAGACAAATTAAATATTTTATCAAGTTTTTTTGTCATGTAGTCGCAATCAAGGAATATTTTTGGTTAAATAATGAGTAATAAAAGCGTGGTGGATGAGTTTGAAGTACCACCTGGAACAGTTCTCCGTACTGGATATCTACACACTTTTTAGTCTATATCAATCGCTCCATAGTCTGTAACCACGTTCACGGGAATTGGTACTCCATGTAGTCTGGAGAGTAGAGAAAGGTAGATTTATGTATGCAGAGTGATGCTACCAAATAGATAAAATCGTTCATGAGAACGCTGTAACCAAATCGCAGTACACAAAAATGTAGACAATAATCATATAAGTATAACTCATAACAGAAATGTTCAATTTTAATATACAGTCTAAACTCCATATGTGCCCGCGGACGCTTGCTTTTGGCCCGTGAATGTTTTGTAAATAAGTTATAATATAATTCTGTGGTAATTTTTCTAGCTATAAAGCCCAAACATAATATAAGTATTACGTTAATATCACAAGTGCCGGCCCGCCTTTAGTTTATTTTGCCACTTTGCGACCCCTGCCTGCCAAAAGGTTGCCGACCGCTGACCTAGAGCGTCGAAACCCCTTGGCTTTTGCTGGTTTAGCTTGTCTTCAATACAATGATACACTAGTTCAAATAATATTGTTTTTTTATATAATTACTAACACTAGTCTGAAATAAACTTTTTCTTATTCTGGTTTTTCTTCTCTCCATTTAACGACAACTCTATATAAGGCTATAAAAAACAGTCCCTTCAGTGTCGTTATATAGAATATATATATATGTAGGTACTTATATAGATTTAAATTTTCTAACATTTAAAATTAAACAAAATATTACTACATGTATAATAAATACAGTTACAACATAACCTCAAATAAACTTAAGAACATATTTTCTAGCTTCTTAAAAGGATTACTTGTAAAATACAAGTTTATTGTTCAAGTAGCAAAATAATAAAACACATTGAAACTACTGAAGAGTCACGGATGGCACATACATTTACTCTTAAGTACAAATTATACATAAGTGGCCGAATGCTGAATAAAACAATATTAACAGCTCTTTATAAATATTCAAATTACATACATTATATATGCAGCCAATTAAATTCCATTTGAAGTGCAAGCGCAGTCCTTACGTGCTACGTGAGGCGCCTGACCCAGGATGTGTCGTCGCACACAATTCTTATTAATTCATTTTATTCTATGTATGCACTGTAATAAATTAGAAATGGTATATCCTTTAAAAACTCGTGTGGTTTTTTATTGAATATATCTTATAAACTTTACTTTTTAAAAATGTTAATAAGTTAACTTATCAATTTTATTTAAAAATCGCGATATATTTTGGTCATTTGAGGAAAAGCTACTAACATTGTTATATATGCATATAAATAGGTATAATAAGAAAACTTATTACTTTTTACGTCGTCTATACCCAAAACCTTTTTTATTAAAAAAGTCTCATCAACAGCTCTATAATATGTTAATAAAATAATGTACCAGGGGATTATGTAATAGAAGGAGTAAATGTAACAGGTGCGTGTGGTGTAATCTCTTATAGGAATGTAGGAGAAGCAGGTGACAGGACGAGCGTACGCGCAGGCTGTGCACGGAGCGCTCAAATCACGACTATTAACTACAGGACTATGACCGACCATAGATCTACTTATATTCTAGGATAGACAAACTCTTAAAAACTGTCTAACTAAATTAAAAGGTATTTTATAGGTACAGTCAAGTAATTTATTTGCAATCTTTAATATAATACCTTAATCTTTCATTACTCAGTTTATTGACTGTGCGGAAGAGATAAAAAATATACATTTGACAGAAATAATTTTTTAACACTACACTACAGTTAGCACATAAAATGTACAAGGCCTTTCTTTATTCATAAAAGATAGTGTGTCACCGAGTTCTTTAGGGATTAGATCATTTAAAAATCGGTTCGGTGCATCACTTTGTATCTCAATAGATAAAACAGTTCATATAGTAACTATTTCATGATTTTACTTTTATTTAAATCCACTCGATGACATTTGAAATGATATTTTGCTTATCAATAATCCGCGTTGGTCCCTCTCATGTGATTATCGGAAGATGCAAGTATATTGCAATATTGAGTAATAAAATGCATTAAACTGTAAAAAATACTAAAAGTAACTACAAATTTTACTGTTTGATGGAAGTAACTTTTTAACGTATAATATATTTTAAAAATAACTTGTTTTTATATTCCTACAAGGTCGTATAGTCAAAGAAAAAGTATCAATATTTTTTCTTATCATTGCGGTTTTTTTTTCAATATCTCCAAAATTTCTCCACGTTATTTGATTTTTGCATCAAAAAACCGTGTGATTCAAATAATAAGAACAAAACCAATTTTATCAAAAATATTGGTTGAGTTAATAGATAAATTTCATGTCTATATTTTACATAGTCTATGGTAAGGTGTAATGGCGTAATTCTATCCGAGTATATTCATATAAGGATATAGTATATGAACAAAAAGAAATAACGACAGGTGGTGCGGCCAACGTTAGAACTATGTTAGCTCAGCAACGAATCTTGAGTAACTATACCACATAAATATGTCCTCATAACTAAATAGGGTAGGCAGTATAAACGCGCAATTAATTATTTATTTATTATTATTCATTTACGATTATAGGTAGGTATGTATTATTTGAGATTAATATTATTATTCTCTTTATCATGCATACAATTAGCCTGACCTTAAACTCCCCTCTACTTACCCAATTAGGATATGAACCAACATAAACACATATCAGATAAGAATAATTTTTCTTTTAAAATAATATAAATAAATATGTAAGTGTGTATGTATATAATGTAAGTATTGTCTTGGCTAGGAATCGAATCCAAGAAAGTCTCATACGTGATAGACTATCGTTAACTGCAACACGGTCTTCATTAAAAAAATTATGATTCAAATACTAAGTGAATACTTAAACAGTTTTTATCACAAAGTTTGAAGCTAGCATATCAACTAAGTCTTTAGTTTTAACAATAGTATTTATCAAGTAAGTGGATGGAGTACATTTCAAAGGGGTAATCATAAATAACTATTGCTAATAAAGATACAAATCCTATCATCACCAGTTACAAGAATATCAGATATACATAAGTATATATAGTACCTATATATATACAAAAAATATATCTAATCGGAATCTCGTATATTATTATTTTTTAAATAATAATAAATACGTATACATACATATATAATGATTTGACTCTGTTCTGTGGGTATCAGGACAAGGCCAACACAAACATAAAAAATCAAAACCCAAAACAAATACAGAAATGTTTTAAGTACATTTATTAAAAATAAAAAATATTTGTTTTGTGTGGGAATCAAACCCAACACAGAAGATCCGGATCAATTTCTGGTCACGACATTTCATTTGTTTATTATTAATATATTATAAATCATGAAATGATATTAGGTACAAAGTTTTTTTGCTAAGCTAGAACAAATTCATAGGCACATATGTAGATACAAAAAAGGTACATATAACAAAGTTGTAGTAGAATTTTTTAGTAGATTTGTACGTGTGTTATCCATGTCTAGTATAATTCGGTCGTGGTTGTATGGTTGTTCCTCTCGTACTGTCAGTATTTATATAAAACATTCATCAAATACAGGTCCTTTTTCTTTTTATTTACCTACAGAAAATAAATAAATGTCCCCGAGATATAAAACATTAAAAAACACAAATCACATAAATGTGAGCAGTGAATAGATGCTGTGGATATGTGGGCGCTCGGTGCACACCTGCCGCGAACGAATAATTACAGAATGGCCTCTCTAACACGATTCTAATAGGAAACGTGCCGCAGGAGTAATGGCCGACTGCGGCATCCGCCAGCTGCTCGTAAGCAATCAAATCTCTCAGTCCACTGTCAGCTTTGATTAAATACCACATTTGTTAGAAAAAATAATAAAATCATTTAACTTGTGTACGTTCGTTAGATATAAACACCTGAGGCTGATTTTCCAATTGCGTTTCCGAGTCCGTAAGAATTATATAACCAACAATAAAACGTATCGATTATCGCTTTTAAATGATAAATAAACCATAAAGCCCGATTTCACCAATAAACCAACCTTAAATTAAAAAAATATTCTAGTCTTAAGTTATCTTAAAATAATGTTATTATATTAATTACCAATACTAAAGTGTCACATGATTGTAGCAATTTAGATGGTGATGTATGATTATTGACCCAGTCTGTCATGAAATAGTCTAGTCGCTTTTTAGGATCAAAACAAGAATCTCGTCAACCTAGATGGTGCACAATGATCACTTTAAGCAGACATACATACATACATACTTGGCTATATACAAGCTTACTTTAAAAAAATCCATCTTAAATGTGTAAACTTAATTCTAATGATATAGGAAACTCTTAGAAATGTCATTACGATGCAAAAACTGTTAAATCACAAACTTGTCGCTGAGACTGTAATAAAACAGGCAGGTGCACTCATTAAATTGTAGAAAATACACCACCCGCGTGTTTGCTCACAGGAAAATGACAATTTTCTCTAAGACACCCGAGGCTTGTCACGTATCTTAGAATAAAATTATACTTGTCTTCGAATAGTATGTACATTTTTTCAATATTATTTTTATATTTTAAAATAGAAAGAAAATAATGTGTTATTACAAAATAAGTATCTTTGAAAGAGTGTATTTAAATTGACAAGTATAACTTTATTCTTTGTGTTAAACGCTTTTTTCAAACAAGTTTTTACAAACAAGAGATTGCCTCGCTGTTATTATTTAAAAAAATATATAGACGAAAATCTAGTTTTCATATCTCGTTAAATTGTCTGACTTGTAATAACCTAAAATCTATTAAAGTGAGATAGCGATCAAATAAGGTATCAGACGCCATTCCACAAGGCGATTATTATTACGTATCATAATTACAAATGATAAGATAATCAACAAATACAATGATGTAAATTTACGAATGTGTGCGTAATTTTTGCTAATACTTTAGGTCCAAATTTCAAATTTAAAGAGAATTTTTATGTCTGAAATCTAAAATTTGTAATAATTAAAGATATATATTATTGCAACTTACAAAACAAATACTCCGTTTAACACCCGGAATTGTCCCCAGAAATACTAGAGCACGCACTACAACCTCGCTGTAGACTGGTCTTAGCCGCTGAGCGAGATAAGCACCAGTTCCGCTTTCGACGAAAAACGCTTTAAATACATCTAATATCGGATTAATAAATTTGCGGCGCTTATTAGCTCATGTGTCTCAAATAATAGCAATTTGTCATCTATTTTAAATAAAGAAAAATAAACAACGACGATAATTTCGCATTAAATAAACTAAAGTAATACATAAAAAGTTATCATATCACTTTTGTCTCGGAGTGCATAAAAGAACGTGTTACCTTATGGACAGTGGATCTAAGATTTCTAACATTTATAATGCATACAGAAAATAACATGTGCATGTGAAATTCTGAGACTTTTTGCAGTTTAGACGTTAATTAAACGTGTAGGTATATTAGTATTTCCATATATTGAATGCTTTACATATTATTTATTATAGATTACAAGATATTTCTGTTCTCCTCATATAAATAGAATACCTATACACTAAACTAAGAAACTGTAGTATAAGGACAATACAAATCTATAACAAATATGTGCTTTCAATAATTAGTTTTATCTGGAAATCGAACTCGAAGCCAATCTCGACCACCCAGTCAGTCAAAGGAAAGCATAAACTGCCAAAGTAAAGTTGATACATGCATAAGTTTTATGCCCAACCTTCGATCGTAAAATTGACCATTGATAGTTTACTATGAAATCTATATCTGAGGATAAATCTTTATAAGCCTATTGTTTTTATTGTAGTATCCTTTTATTATTTACTTTGAAGTGCTAGCCACATATGCACGTGTCCAAGGAAATATTTTTTGAATTATTTGTAAGGATAATGAATAGAGAAAGAATTCGAATGTATCTAGTCTTTATTTAAGAAAAATAAAATACACAAAAAAAAGAAACGCTATGTTATATCTGACTTAATATTGTAAGATAATTACACACAACATTGTTGCTTTTGATTCAATCAGTGCTTAGTTCTGTCGATTTGCATAAACAAAACAATTTAGTATTATTGAGCAATTTGTTATTGTGATATGAAGATGTGGTACCTATAGTATATTCGACAACTATTACTTAAGAACTTAAAAAGGGTATGAGTTTTAAATTGTTTCTTGTAGACACGCTTTTTTCTTTTAATTATTTAATTCTGTTGAGAAAAAACTGAAATGTATTTTGCAAATTTATGAATATCAACATGGCATTTATCCCTAATAAAAATTCGAAACGCATCTGCCTAACTATTTTAAAGTCACATTCAAAATTTTACAATAAAACACGTTAGTTTTTTTCCACGAACGACTCTAAAAGTCCTTGCGAAATCTGCCCATCCTTGTAATTAGCGAAGCGAACGCGCCAATTTGGTTTTTTATCGGTCTCTTGCCTAGAGCTTGCCGGCGCATTAGACAAAAAAGCCAACAGTCTCACAACTACTATTAATTGTGCCTTTAAATAAGACGCGGTTTCAAATTATATTTCTTATTAAGAATATTTTTGTACCGCGGTTTAACACAGGTCAAAAGAAATCGAACTAAGTTTTAAAGTTATAGAATGGATTAAATTACGAATTGGCACAGTTTAGAAAAATGCCAAATAACCGTCGTCCAAAAACGTATCTGCCACGCCTACATAACAAGCAGAGGCTTTTTAAGTAATTATGGACAGCTGCAATATGGAATAGATAAAAATTGCCATTTCCTATATGGACATACTTAATAGGATGTTGTGAAACCGAAGAGTTTTAAATTATAGAGTTAGAACGATTAAGGATTCTAAAAGCATCGTTTGAATGTTAAAACAAATCAGATATGTTTGAATTTTGTTTATTTTCATAATTTGCAGGCGAGGCAAGGGAAAATTTTTACTACATATTAATGCCCTTAAATCCATGACATTGGACTTTTATAACTTGTTATCGGAACTACTTGGAACTGAAACGATAACACTTTTAACACATTTCCGTACAAGTAACACCAAAATTAATTAAAGAGAATCTATAAATTATTGTTTATTTGTTATTAAAATGTTAGATATTTAATTATTACGGAAAACCATTTTGATTCCGAATTTGATATAGAACATGTATAATATCATAATTTGAAAATATCTATGTTTAAATCATTAAAACTAGTTACCTTCCAAAAATCTATCTAGGTGCCTAATACCTATATCTATCATAGATATTAATGAATATCTTTAGATATGACAAATTGGTGGATTAATCGCTTAGATCAAAGACAATATAATATTTATGTGTTTTATAGTATATTGTAATTGCTACATGGCTTAGAGTAATGCCTACGTATTATCCAGCACATAGATGGAATCAATCGTAATATTTATATATCGTAGTAGTAATGACGTCACAAATATTTTTAATGGGCTACCAGTAGATACATAAAATTAATTATTATACAGTCTAAACTCCATGTAACGTCACTCGATTTAACGACAAACTCCCTAAAGCGTCGAAATCACTTGTCTGAAATAAACTTTTTCCTTTTCTAATTCAGACTTTTCATCTTCAATCCCTTCAGTGTTGTTAAAAACTAAAGTAAAACTTATTCAATAAAATATTTTTTTCCATAATTGTATATTTGTGCGACGATTACGATGGATGTAAAACATTCAAAATTTTTATTATATTTAAAAAAAAAACAATAAACTTGATTGTGAGCTGTAAAAAATCTTTTTAATTACAAAAAATTGTGCAAAACAATTTAGAATTTATGCTGAGAAAACAAAATTTGGGATAATCAAAAGCATACAACGGTTATTCTCGAGTCCGTCGTTAATGGCAGGTAACTTTGGAATGCGGGCAGCATTGTCTGGACCAAATGATGCAGGTGTACGTCCGTGGGAAACACCTCTCACGTTTAGGCCCGACTAATTCCAATCAATTGGATTTATTTGGTCATGTTTCAGTTTGTACACTAATTCGTTTTATATCAACCATGATATAGACAATTTTGTTCTTTATCAAATGCACAATTGAGAGGCGTTTGCTTATTTTCATGCAGATAATATTATGTATAATCTCACTTCATTTGAAGAGCACTCGAATAATGCATCAAGCTACTCATAATATTTATATTTGTTTATATAATTATCAATTTACGCCAAATAACCCATCATACAGCGTCACAATTATTTTAAAAATGCTGTGCTCGTTCTACATTCCGCACTTTAATTATTTAGAAACGTGTATAATTGAAATTTCATGTAAAGAAAAGAAGATACTTGCCCAAATATTACATATTAAAAATTGATGGAAGTATTAGTGTCCAATTATCAAATAAATCACATCATGAAAGCAGTACAAATACTTGACGTGCAGCATTGATATATTGATATACCAATTATAAAATAGCTGACATTTGGCTCACTCAGCCTACTTGCATCCACCAAATAATGTAATGCTTTGTGCACAATTGTACCCACATTTGTTAACAATAGCCCTACACGGTATTGACATCTGGTGGCTCTTCTATTTGTTACTACAATGAAGAATACCCAATTTACACCGTTTCGCAATGTCTTATGTAACAGTTTACACTATACAACAATTTAAACCTTAAATTTAAACTAATATGACTGCTAATCATGTAACGACACTTGCAAAATGTATTACTGCATCGTGCCTTGTTTAAAGGAAAAATAGTTTAAATGCCTCGTGTTAAGCTTAATATTAGTATGTAGTGTACTTTGGTACAGTGACATAATGTTAAATAGAGGCGTATTGGCACTCGTGACATAATCGTGCGGCTGTTCGAGGGGTGAACAGACATTTGCACTTTTTGTGTGTTTTGCCAGTTGGCGCAAACATAATGTAATTTGTTGACAAGGCGATTCAGTTTTATAGAAACATTTGTTAAGTGACGCATTAATAAACAAGAGAACATTAGTATAAAAATTACAGAGAAAAAATATGATTTCACTGGATACCGTGAATTTGATACAGGATAACTAATAATTGACGAATTGATCACCAAAACAAATGTCAATTGATATCGATAAGCTATCAGTATTATTACCGCACACCAACCTCAAAGTGAGGAAAAGAGTCGAATTGCGCCATTTTCATTCGTTCTCACTCATTTTTGCACCAAGATTATCTCGTCCCTAAAATCGATTTAAAGAGCGGTTGGCCATGCTTGTTCATCAGTTCACGGGCACGTCTCTGGCAATTAACTTATTAAGTGTAAAAACATATTTTTTGAGTGTCAAAAATGGCAAAAGTTAACGGTACTCCAAACGAGATTAAGGCTTCGGCTTTGGAGCTTATCGGAAACACTCCGATCGTCGCGTTGGACAGAATATATACCGGACCGGGGCGCATCTTGGCAAAATGTGAGTACATGAACCCAGGTGCTTCGATCAAGGACAGATCATCATTTAGCATGATCAGAAGGGCCCGGGAGGCAGGTATTCTGAAACCCGGTGGACCTGTCCTAGAAGTAACATCTGGAAATCAAGGTTGTGGATTGGCGGTGGTGTGCTCCATTCTTGGTCATCCTCTAACACTCACCATGTCTGCTGGTAACAGCAAGCAAAGAGCCATTCACATTGAAGCACTCGGCGCTAAATGTATTCAAGTACCACAAGTTGAAGGGACCTATGGTAGTGTTACTCTCGCTGACGTCAAGGAAGCTGAAGCGGTCGCAATGAAGATTATTGATGAGACCGGTGCATACTTCGTAGATCAATTCAGCAACGAAAACAATGCTCTAGCTCATTACGAATCTACAGGACCTGAAATTTGGAGACAGACAGGTGGACGCGTCGACGGTTTTGTCGCTACCGTCGGCACTGCTGGTACATTCACAGGAACAGCGAGATATTTAAGGGAGAAAAATCCAAATATTGCAACATTTGTTGTGGAGCCAAAAGGTTCTGAGCCAATCAAGGGCGATCCCATCATAAAGCCTCTTCACACATTGCAAGGATCCGGCTACGGGTGGGTACCAAATCTGTTCAAGTACGATCTTATGACTGATACTATCAGTGTCACGGACGAAGAGGCCGCGGAGTACAGGGCTCTGATGGGACAGAAGGAAGGTCTATTCGTCGGTTACACGAGCGCGGCCAATGTCGCAGCAGCAGTAAAACTCTTACAATCTGGCCGCCTGCCCCCAGATGCGTGGGTGGTGACAGTATTGAATGACACAGGTCTCAAATATACACCAGAATAGGAGTATTTCTGCCAATATACGAGTTCCTCAGTAATTACATATCATTAATTAGCATTAATCAAGTAAGATAATTTATAACTCGCATTTTCATATGATCCTAATTAGTTAGGCTTAAGGAGGAGAAAAGCGAGTTTACTGCTTCTTCTGTGTCGGCATCAAAGGAGTCTCAGAAGTTGTATACATATCATAAAGAATATAATTTGTATTAGTTTGTAATTAATTATTTTTAAGCGGTTTGTTTGTGTATAAATTGTTAAACCATGGTTAATTATTGTTTAGTTTTTAATTGTTTTTGTATTACAAATGTCAATATTTTTACTTTAAACAACACGTTTTATTTCTCATTTACTATCTTCCTGAATTCATAGTTTATAATTATAGGCACCTACAATTTAACTAATTTAAGACTTCATGCGGCTTACTATCGATAAATGATATGGGACTTAAGACAGTCTCGCCGCTACAACGATGATAGCATTTTTTTTTAAATATCGCATTAAAATTTGCGACTAACTTCAGTTCGCTATTAGTGAAATATGATAGCCGTGTTATTAATATTCACTCTTCATAAATTAACGTATAAAGAAATAAATAGAACATATCACATTTCATAGAAGAAAAAGCAAATATCCAAAGATAATACAAACGATGAGAGTAAATATTTATCTGTGCAAAGAATATTTGCAGTCGTGCCTCGAAGCGATTGGAGCAGTTTAGCGAGGGCATATGAACTTAATATTATTGTCTGGCAAATATGATCACAGATTACCGTTATACACATAGATACTATTACTGGATTAAAATCGATATATTAAATATTTTGTAATGCTCGTAGGCCTTTAATTAGATTTTCTTTTGTTTTTTTATTGCTTATCTGTGACCAATGAGAGATTAGGTGGAACATATGGGAAAGAAATTATAAATATAGCAGTAGGTATGTAAATATAGTATAACAATATAGATGAATAAGATAATCGTAATTTTTTCTTAAATAACAGGTTAAAAATTGCTAATAAAAGTTTTAGAGAAACATCCCACCTGTGTACACTATGAAATTCCTATCACGGATACCCTAACGATTATTGACACAGATTAAATCAATCTCAAATTCGTGACTTATCTTTCTGCGACTTATCTGGCTGGGTTCACCTGACCTTTGTTGAGCTAAGGCAGATTTTTTGCTATTTACTCAAGCAATCCCATCTGTTTGGGGTAGACAATAGTTTAGACACGAATGATAACAGCAAATATCGCACGCGAAAAGACGGTTATCTAGAATAGATCTATAATAAAATAATTGATTACTATCACGCTATTATAATTGTTGATACCACATTATCTGTTTTCATAGAGGTGAATATCATATAAATTAACTTCCACGTATATTTTATAGATTGTGGTAGTAGATATCTTACCTCGTGGACCGCGTTAGCTCAACATCAAGCGGAGTGTAGTCACATGCGTGCAATTACGCGCATCTGTCAATTGCATAAATCTAAAAATCTTCATCTGTAACTTTAGACATTGAGGTATTATTATACATCAAAATATAAAGTACTCGAGGATATTTATTTTAAAATAAGAATTATTTGACATATAGTTGATTTGTTGACCATTGTTGAATAGTATTATGTTATTGTTTTTTTGATAGATTGCACTTAGTTTTTTGCCTAATTGTTAGTATTTAATAGATATTGCGTAAGTAATGAATAATAATAAAATAGTGTTTGTGATAAATAACTATTGAAAAAGTTTATTGTTTTGTGTTTCGTTCAACATTTATTATTTTTGCAATAAATATTACAAACATCATCAACAAACAATTCTTAATTATTATTATTTTCCTTTCGACCCATCAATTGACTACCATTTAAAAAGTTTATTCTGGGATTTCTGATCATTCTTTGAGATTTTTTTCTTCTTAAGATTCTTTTCAATATAACAGATAAAGTTCGATGTCAATCATCAAAATATTAATTACAACTAAAGTATCTTCATATTATTTTAGATTAGTTTCATTGATCTCCGCATTCCTCTCTTAATGGTTAGCTGGTAGAGAATGCCAAATGGCATTAAGCTCGCTATTTATTTATTAATATTATTATTTTCGTATATACTTTTCCTTACCTACATAAAATTTTACGATTATCAATAATTTATTTTATATCTTATGCCAGTAATCTTTTAATTGTAAACAACGGAATAAGTGATCGTCGTATGTTTGAACTTTAGACTTTCTTTTCAACATCACTTAAAACGTTGTATTTTTAGTAATTAACACCTAGTAGTACCTAGAAGTGCCTCTTGTTTTTATCATATCCTAATGATATTCATTAATATCCAATAAACGGATGTTCCAATTTGGATGTCACTTTATACACGGGTAGAATATATATCTATTGGTGGCATAGGCTATATAAAAATACTTAATTATGAAAGAACTGTAAGAGAAAGAGAAAAATAAAGCCGGGACAGTGGGTACTACTTTAAAAGGAGTTGTATTAGCTACAACATGACTTTACGCAATCAAAGCATATAGATACTTGTCTTCCATTAGAATTCAATCCATGTTCTCGTTTGACATCTCTAAATCTACTTAATGTGCAAGAAATCCTAATATGGATAACTGATGCAACTCAAATGCAACAATGCGACTGCCTTATGCGTGAATAAACTTATTCCATGATATGTTTACTAAGCACCTAATATGAATCTTAAACCATGCTCATAAGAAAAATAGGAGTTTGATCCATATTAAGGTATCTATGCCTAAAACATCTAGAACTTCTAACACATAGATGTTTGTATGCACTAGTTGACACTACTATACCTGCCAAATGCTAACAAACTTACTCATCCCTTGCTATATTAGTCTACTTAGGGCTGCCAACCACACCAGTGAGGCCCTGTATACCATTCTCGTCATTATTAAGTCTTTGCATTCATAGGAAGTGTTTTCTTTGTAACGAAGAAAAGTGCTAATAAATATATAAAATAAAATACTGTTTCTTTTTGAAGAAGAGAAGTCTGATCTTAGTACAGTTTATTCTTCGTATTAAAAATAACAAACCTAGTCACGTTTGAAAGTGATATATATCTGAAATGCCATAAGAAATGTCATCAGTCTACTTCAAGTTTGTGTAAAGTAGATTCTAATAGGTATTCAGAATGTATATTAGCGCGTAATATAAATAACAAAAACATAAACAATATAAAAATAATCAATTTTGTTAATCCGTAATTAGAGATTAACTTATTAAACACTATAATTAGCGACCGCCAATCAATTTGAAAGTCTATTTCTAAATTCTGATTTTACCTACTTAGTGATAATTTTATACTCTTCGTCTTACTGTTTGTTCTCAGTATATTTACGTACATATATATTACAATCCTTTGACCCCTAACTAGCATACCCTGTCATCATTGGTGTTAGGTCAAGAACATATAATGCTCGAAATAAATATCTACTTTCTTTCAAACCCGGACTTTTGAGTAACAAATTGGCTCTGCACCCAAGAATTGATATTAGTCACAGATTTCCAATTCTTTCTCCAGATTATATACTTTAGAATTATTAATAACATTTTTAAAATTGATGAAAGTACACTAATTGCAGCTATTTGCGATTGTATATGTATAATTAGATTAATTTTGTAATGTTAATAATTTGGTTGTTATAGTAGGTAAGTATATTATTAATAAACATCTGTTTATCACTTTAAAAATTTTAGTATTTTAAATATTATATTTATCAAAAATTATTATTATTTTATCAGCGTGATTTATGATCATTAATAAAAAAATCTGCGGCGAATAAATGTTCAAACGCCTTAAATTAATAGATCTTCAAAATAATTTATCGTGTCTTCTGCGCATCAACATTTACCTGACAAAGTCTCAGGTGTAAAAGAGAGCTAGATATGGTGTATCTGAAGCGAGACAAGGATATAGTCGTCGGCGATGCTCTGTGGGAATCAAATCACGACCCACAGGCATCGTCCGTGAAGTTCCTGGGGCAAGTTCATATACAGGTTGATTTTTTAAATACAAATACATCCCTACTCTATGTTTTTTTTCTTAATTACATAATTATATGAATTACACTTAATCAAGAATTAAGCGAAATTATGTGAAGGTGGAAGCATAAGAATCATGGAAAAATGCAATAACTTTATCCACATTTATGACAATGTAGAACAATCTAGAAGAATAGGTATCACAAAAGATTTCATTATTTATGAAAGCGCAATAATGTCACTGTTTTTATCTATCGACTTACTAAATTTAGTGAAAAGATTAAAAAAGTAAGTCATTAAAAGATTAATATAAAATTAAGAATACAATCTGTCACAGCCTGTAGAACAAACGCAACTCTCGTGGGCAGGTTTGGATGCACCTGAGTATTTCACACCGCGACTCGCTGGCGCCGACGAAGTCTGTGACTGGACCGCTTTGATAAAACCTCTTTTCGATACGCCTTTTAAGATGGACAATGGTCATTTTAAAATTAGGTGAGGTATGATTTCTTTGGGGAATAATAACTCTTGATCATAATAGTGGTTTTTTACAAAGTATATTATATAACACAAACACTAGTATGATTTTTATTCCTCAAGTGAGAAATTCAATTGAAAAAAAATTACATAGCAATATTAATAAGAACGCAAGTAGATAAACGAACAACAAATCAGCATGAACAATCACAATTTAATATGTATAGGTGTCTGTTTAAATCTAAAGAGCACTGTATTAAGTCGCCGTGGAATCGTTGTAGAGATCGGATCAAAACTGCCTGCAAATTTTTGTGGTTTAAAAACTGGTAAGTGTGTTTATTTATTCAATTACTAAATATTAGTCATATTTTTAAGTATAGTTACACTTGATAATATAATACTTATCATTTGTTGTTCTCTTTGACATAATTTCCTGTTTATTACGTTGTGTGCAATTTTGCATTTAATTTTGGAATCACTCCATAGAGCGTAAGTGACAATTAAAAACAGCCTTTTCGACGATTGTGATAATTAAAAAAGATTATATAAATCTCACGAATAATTTAACTTTAACATATTTTAGGTAAGAAGATCGTAAAATGACAAACATACTCGTAAACACAAAACAAGGCGTTCTCAAAGGCGGAGTATCTAAAACTGAAAATGATGTTGAATACTTAGAATTTTTAGAGATACCATATGCAAAACCACCAATTGGTGATTTGAGATTTAAAAGTCCTCAATCACCTGATTCTTGGGAAGGAGAAAGACTAGCTACAGTTGCAACTAAGAAGCCATCTCAAGCATTCGCAAGCTTTAACATAATTGCTGGAACAGAAGATTGTCTGTACCTTAATGTTTTCACACCAAAACTTCAACCTAACAATGACAAATTACTGCCGGTCATGGTGTGGATTCATGGAGGAGGTTTCGCTTTCGGTAATGGAACCATTAAAGAAGAAGCAGGACCTGACCATTTTATAGGACAAGATGTTATATTAGTATATATTAACTATAGATTAAATGTTTTTGGTTTCTTATCACTTGACATTCCTGAAGCAGCAGGAAACATGGGACTCAAAGATCAAGTAATGGCTTTGAAATGGGTACAAGAGAATATAGCAGCTTTTGGTGGGGATAAAGATAACGTAACGCTTTATGGTGTTAGTGCAGGAGGAGCATCTATTGAATATTTGATGCTATCTCCAATGTCCAAAGGGCTTTTTCACAAAGCTATTATTCAGTCAGGATCCAGTCTGAACCAATGGGCTATCACTTTTGATCCTAAACTTATAGCCTATGAGTTAGCACAACAACTCGGATTTCAGGGATTAAAGATAGACTATCGTGGAATATATCATCACATATTTAAATATTCAACAGATGAAATTCAAACAGCTTTTATGAAGTTATTAGATGCGAAAAAAAAATTGAGGACCCAGTTTTGTTTCGTTCCTTGCGTAGAAAAAGATTTTGGAGACAATGAAGCATTTTTAATAGATAATCCTTATAATATTTTGAAACAAGGTAAATTTAACAGAGTCCCAGTGTTAAGAGGCTTTTGTGACTCTGAAGGTATGCTGTCGAAAATATTAACTCCTTTAGGCGTAAAAGAGCTAGAGGCAAACAAAAATTTTCATCAATTTTGGCCTTATGAGCTAGATGGTAATTACAAAGAAAAACTTACGCAAGCTTATTTAGCTGATGGACACGATTTTTCGTTGGAATTTTTTTCTGATTTCGATTTCGTTGCTGGAATATGGATTGCAACTAAATTCATGGCAGATAGAATACCCGTGTACATGTATGAAAATTCATACAATGGAGATGTAAATTTTGTCAAACGTACGTTCGGTGTCGAAGGCAAGGGATGTTTTCACGGCGATGATTCCAGCTACGTATTAAAAATCCCAAAATTGGATCCTAAAACTAATGCAGATAAACTGATAAGAGACCGGCTTGTTATGATGTGGACTAACTTTGCCAAATCAGGGTGAGTGCAATATTATTTAAGTTTTTAATTGTATGTACACCCATATTACCAGATTTTTCATAATTTCAGAAACCCTACTCCGGAACTCAATGAAACAATGACATTGAATTGGCCCAAATTCACTAGAAAAGACATGACTTACTTAAACATTGACATTAACTTAACTCTAAAGTCAAATTATGAGCCTAAAAGAATGGAGTTATTTGAAGAAATATACAATAAATACAAAAAGTAAATAATTTATTAGCAATTGTACAATACACTTATTTGGTGTTGTATTTGGAATAAAGTTCTTGGAAATATTTGGCTTTTGGATGTTCAAATTGTTCTTTCATTGTGAGTGTGTCATCAATCTCTAGATAGTTAAATCCTGTCTCCGCAACAGCATCCCATTTTGTTTTAATTAGATCATTGCAAGCTGGTGTGGGATTCCTAATAACAAAAAAAATATATAACATCCAAAAATTCAAATTAATTATTTAGGAGGATAATGTAATACTAACCCAGTTTTAGCAAAAGATGTCCACATATGAACCATTCTGTTTCGAACAAGTTTATCTGTTTCTGAAATATCATCATCGGATAAGATTTTACTTTTAACAAGATATCCACCGTCATCTCCATGACAAGCTCCTTTTCGTTCTATATCTAATTTCTTTTTCAAATAATTAAGTCCACCATCATAAGCAAATCGATAAAAATAAAAAGCTGGACTTGCTTTGCTGATTAAGTTTGCTGCAGTGTATATTCCTCCGAAAAATTCAACATCTCCAAGAAAGTCTATTGCAAAATCGTTGAGATCTTGTGTTGTATTTCCATCCAAATAAAGAGCCTTCAGCTTAGCTTCTACTGCACCCTTCTCAACATCATCAATATCAAAAGGTAACCACTTCACCATTTCCTTTTCTTTAATTAATTCTTGAATAACATTTGGTAAATAAACATCAATTAAAAAACCTTCATGTGAACAGAAACCCATAATAGTGGGAATCTTTGCAAAATTCCCACTTTTAAGTAAACTATATGTTGGCTTGTCAATGACAGGTTCCCAGCCCTTTGGTTTCTCTATTGTAGGTACAAATCCGAAATAAAGGCTACACTTGTGTTCATATTGTGTGTCAGTAGCCAATGCTAGCATGGACGAGGTCATAAGTTCAAGTAAAGGCATATTTTTCAAATATTGATACAGCTCTTCTTCATCAGTAATATGCTTCCCCTTCAAAAGTGGTATTTTAAAAGCTAAATCTTTTATGTTGTCCTTAAAGGTCCATGGATTTAGCGATGAACCGGACTGCAATATAGCTTTATGGAATAAACCTTTAGCCATCGGAGACAACATGAGATATTCAATAGAAGCGCTTCCTGCACTAATACCAAATATAGTTACATTATTAGGATCACCTCCAAAAGACTTAATATTTTGTTGAATCCATTTTAGAGCTTGTATTTGATCTCTCAACCCCATATTACCCGGGGCTTCTTTTCGATCTAGAGAAAGAAATCCGAGGATTCCAAGTCTGTAGTTGAATCCAACTAGAATAACATTTTTTTCTACAATAAAATCTGGACCATGAGCGTTGTCGTCAGTGCCATTACCAGAAACAAAACCACCTCCGTGAACATAGACCATCACAGGTAGGGATGCTGATGGCTCGGAGGGCACTTTTGGTGTATATACATTCAGGTACAAACAATCTTCATCACCAAAGAAAGTTTTATTTATTCTATCAAATTGAAAACATATATTAGCTTCCTTGGTTGCATCTCTTTCTCCTTCCCAAGGCTCCGGTTCTTCTGGTATCTACAAGAATAAATAAGTAATTATCAAAACAATATTCCAAAGAAAACCTGGTTTGGTTTTCAATAAAATCTCTGAGATATATTATTATGTAATTAATTTCGAGCTGTTTCGTGCTATCATTAGGTGAAGATGTCATCCCTTTTTTGTTCTTGGTTGATGTCGATTGCCGGTAAATAATAATACAATTGGTAACAAAACTAAACTTATCACAAATGCATGCTATTATTGTTAGTCAGTGTAATTAAAACTATACAGTAATTAAACTAAGCTCTTAAAACTCACAAAAACATACCGCGAATCGTAAATCGCCGACTGACGGCTTGGCGTAAGGAATCCCTTTAAAGGCGTAATAATTTGCATTATTCGATGTCTTACATAATAAGCCCTTCAATTTCCCTTGTACTATTTCCACAATTGGGCACGACATAACTAAATTAAAACAAAAAACTAACACAAGGTTCAAAAATTCGATGCAATTCTGCACGTGCCGAACGTACTTATTTATTGAAAATAAAACTAAGCGCTTATTGGATGAATCGATAGAAAGAACGCGAAACGGAGCGGCAGTTGTTTACAAGCGTTTATAGTAGTTTCAATGATTGCTAGTAGATGGCGCTGCTTTTATCTTAAATTAAATCTTAAATTCTATCTCTAAAAAATGTTTAGCTAATCTTTTATATCTTTATTTCTTAAATATTAATTTAGTCCGATATTTATTAATAGTATAAATTTGATCAATTTAGTATATTTAATAAAAGTAGGACCTTATTTAAGCATGATTCTGTTATGCAATTTAACAAGTCGAACTTATAATACTTGAGAATAGTTTGGACCTCCCTGGAGTCACAGTCATGGCCAAGTCCTTATTTCGCTGTAACGTTCATCCGACAACGATTACCATTCAAGAAAATGAACGTGCACTTGAATAAGCTGTATATAGATGGATTACGGTATTTTGATATTAAATAATATTTACCTAGACGGCAGACGCATAATAATATACAAAAAGGTCTGGTAAATGTAGTTGCCTTTTTCATTAAACTCACCATGGGCCATAAGGTCGACCATCAATTTTATGGTTTAAAAAAGTTATGTTGACTAATTATGTTTCAAATTTTCATCAACAATTTAACACATCTCTGGCTGTGACTTAATTTAATAAAGTAATTATAAGATACGATGCAATTTGAAGTGATTTTCTTTAAATATCAACTTTATATAGTCATATTAAATCTGAGATCTTCTCAGTGGGCGCGGGCACACAGGTGTCCCATCATAATTCCTGGGCCACGCAAACATGAGATAAAAAAGCCGTGTCAAACTCGTTGAAGTTATAAACACGTGTGCAATGGATTCTACTACAGTAATTTACTATCATTTCCTTTACAAATTATTACTATTTAACTTTTACATAATAAACAATAATACTACACACTTAAACGAAAGAAATTAAAATAGATTATTTCAATTCACATCTTGATAAGATAAAATAAGATAATATTATGTTTACTATAAATCAGATAATACCAAAAACTTGTCCTAATGACTACTGTACAAAACATTTATTTGAACTAGAATATTAAATGAAGGTAGTATTTTTATAAAATACTTTGCAATTAATCAGTACATACTACATATTGTTATATAATACGTACTATAAAACTCCATTCATCTTAATCAATGTGACTATCACTAGAAAGCGGTTTATGAGCACAGAAACTGTTCATATTTATTCTGACTTAAATGACGAATAGGCACACTCCTTTCAAAAGGATAGCAAACTGGGCTAATAAGTAATAATCATCAGACTGCCTATTACTCTTTAAGACTTAAATAGCTGTTATAGTTGACATTTTCTCAAGTCAGTCGAGGTATTTACGATCGGTAAATATTGACACGGTCTCTGTCAATGCAGGTGTACACTTCAATCTTTATGTATTCTTGAGTCTGTACTTGATATTTGTTTTAAAATTAACGCAATAATTCCGACAGGAAGGGTTTTATTATTGAGTTATGTGTCTAATAAGTTATTTCCTACGAACCCAGTCTGTTAAAGCTGTGTATATCTGTCACTGGGATAAACAGGAATCTCCGATTGTCATAATTCTTAGAGAACCTGGCGAAGCATTTACACATAGTAGATATAAACGTCTAAACTATAAAGCAATCGGTCTTTTAGCTTTTTTTTAAATATACTTGGACGCTCAATTCATATTCATACATTCAAAGAACTATCATTACGAAAACGTCAACAATTTTTACATCGTTACTTTATGGACCTTATTTAAATTAATTAAAGTAAACTTTTTTTGTGTATGTGTAGTAAATAAATGTTGAAATATATCAAACCCAGCTAAAGTTTTAATGTAAGGTTTCGCGGAAGCTAAATGAAACCTCAATACAGCCTCCGTCCTGGCATCGACCTCTCCGGATGAACACCTGTGCTCGTGAGAAACAACAACAAAACCGATTTTTTTTCGTAAAAAGTCAAGGAATGTAATTTAGATTTTTAAAACTAATAAAGTTTTTAATCTAATCTTTAATCTCTTAGTGTTTATTGTTTAGTTATAAATTAATATTTATATCTTATTTATTGTATTGGAAAAGTTATCAAGTATTATCAAGTAAAAAATCTAATATCTAATTTATTTTTCATAATGTTTCATCATATATACTCGTAAAAAGCAGAATTTTTACAATGTAGTATTCCATTGATAATTATGTGTAATTTAATAGATAAACATTGTTATGTAGAAGATTGTCATTATCGATTTAGACGTGTTTTCGCCAAACTTAAGTACTACCTTCGCTTACTAATGAGATAACAAAATATAAACAAAAAAGTAAACTTAATATATGTATGTACATCTATATCTAAATGCTTTCCTCAGTCGTCTAAATATAGAAAGTATAAAAATTTAAAAATCCGTCACGTATTAGATCCTGGAAGGCGGAGATAACCGGATGTGCGCATGCGCACCTGTGTATAAACAACATAAACGACCGCTAAAATGCTAATAAAAGGCAAAGCATTTTGAATCTTAACATGTACAATTTAGTTTGAATCTCGTTTCTTGTACTACCACAAATCGTTTTTTTAAACGGTCCCCGTGAGAATCTCTCAAATGTTTTTTGCTAATTTTTGTTGTATCGTATTATGCTATTCGTGCTTTTTGTAAACCCGCACTTCGCATTATCAATAGTTGAAGTAATTAGAGTGACACTGATTTGATAATGGTTTATAAAAATATAAAAATATGGTACATTAGTGTTGTCCCTGTCCCATATTATTAGGCACAAAGGTTGTACCAAACTAGGGCAGGGCATTGAGTGTGTAAATGTGTATGCATTATTATTGTATAAAATTATATATCCTATATTACTTGAAAAAATTTAGCTTTTTATTAGTGCATTAGTTGATTATAATTGGTTCTGTAGTTTTAATTTTTTAGTTTATTTTATTAAATTGTTCCTACTATTTTTAATTGAATAGGTACATGGTTACACTAGTTTTAATACACGTGAGGGATCGCGAAATTTCGGCAAAATAGTAGTCGTGTGAACTTATAAGCTCTCTTTTATTAGATTATATTTGTTGAATTCGACTTATTTATATTAATCTTAATAAAAAATATGCCTATATTAAAAGTATTTACAAATTAAACTACAAATATCTAAATATACCGATAGATAAATCTGTCAGTTTCTAAAAACTCTTGAACAGAAGGGCAATTTTAAAAACACTTTGTCGTCAATTCATGTCTATCGGATATCATATCTGCTAAATGAATGCAACATCGAGATAACTTATATTCTTTTATTATTAAATATAAATTATAAAGTGTAGCCTTTGTCTATTTATAAAAAAGAAATTGTTCCGTAGGGATGTCGGCAGACGGCAACACTGCTTCCCGCGTCGGACTTGTCATTTGTCAAGCTGGTTTGTCTAAAGCCAGGTACCTGTTGTTTTGTGTGCGTGTTACTTTAATGAGTCATTATTCTTTGCAATTGAGTTGTTTTACTCAGAAATCTTCATCACTCGTGTTACAAAAGTTAATACTACATTGTTAAAATCGTTTATTAATTCCTTGAATTTTAAATATATTAATAACCTCGTTAACTATATTCTGAGTAATTCCACAGTACATTACCGAAGTACGTAATTAGGCAATTAGTAAGTTTTCATTCATTGATGACAATATATAACGGTTACTTTAACATAATGGTTTCAGTTCATATTTTGATTTGGAAGCAATAACGCTGCTACAATGTTGGTTCGAATAAAATTGGCGCTGGACTGCCAAGGCGACGTGACGCAGATTACCTAAGTCAGCTATTGAAGTTCTCGTACAGACAAATGTAATTTTCTTTAAGTATATCGTTTCTTGGTAGGTCAACACGCACATGAATACAATCGTTTCTTTGATGTGTATCTAGTTTATCTTTTGTTCGAAAATGTAGTAAACAGCCATCACAAATATATATTTCTCTATCGGCTGATAATTGTGAACTAACTAAGCGTGACATATTTTTTATGAAACAATAATGACTAATACTATTATTAGTGAAATATAATAAATTAATATGACTTTCTTTTCTACATTTCGTGAAATATATCGGTCCTACAATAGAATTTTTATTTTTAATTTTATCGTATTCCAAAGTAAAAACATTTATACTAATATTATTAAGTGTTTCTATCTTAGCAATATCTTTTATTTTAATAGGAAAGGCAATTCCTCCAAAATTTAAGCTATTTTCATATTTTTTATATGATGATACTCTATCAGAATTTTTTGAGACTGGATGAAGAGCCGATAGTAGTGCCCATTTGAAGCAATAACAATCATTATTTTTAACGTTCACTATTGCTTTTTTCGCTTTAATGTCACTTGGTAAATCAATATAAGATGACCCACGAAGGGGATTAAATTTATTTACATTCATATCAATATGAGTCATAGACTTTAAGCTCCAACCGCTGTCTTTTCTCTCAAACTCTACAATTTTAGTATTTAAGATGTCGAATAAAGATTTTAATATACTTTCTAAATCCGTGCCCTCGTTAATTATATAATTCGTAGTGGGAAAATCAAATTCATTCTCAATATCTTTAGTAGGTTGAACAAAGTTTGCTTTAAAAATAAAATTTACTTTAATACATTTAAATTCACGCAAACAATTTGTAATAAGTATTTCAAGCGATTCCTTTATATTTTCATAGAAATGTTCTGTTGAATAAAATGTTTCAATTTCTATGTTAGATGCAATATTTGATGGGTATATTCTATAAGTAACTATCCTATGTCCAAATGCAGATTCTATTATTTTTACATTTAAAAGATTATGCTGTTTCCAAATAACATTATTTTTATGCCTATTGCTTTTTAAATGATTAGTGAAATACCTGGATTTTATACTGATGTTGCAAATTGTGCATTCCGTTGTATCTATATCTTTTGATGTTGATGGTTCTTGCGAACACATTAACTTTGATTTTACATTTGAGTCAACTGTTGTGCTCTTTCTTTTCAAGCCATGACCTATTTGATTTGGCAGAATATTATTTGACTGTTCAAGTTCTTCACATAGGTTATATAAGGCTGCATCATAATATGAATTTTCTAACATATTATCTTCAATTCTCTCACAAAAATCATACAGCCCAGTGTCTGAATCGGTAATGATTTTTTTCTGTAATAGAAAAGAAGTATAAGCTTTAAATTAAAAATAAATAAATTATATTAAAATATTTTGTGTACTCACCATCATCTTGAGATGTATATTTTATTCTTCTTTACAACAAATGTATAATTCACTCAGCAATGATATGCGTTAACTGTTGTTTAGTATTCTATTCCCTCTTATATATAGAACCGTTTCTGTATAATTCACTCAGCAATGATATGCGTCAACTGATGTTTAATATTCTATTCCTTCTTATATATAGAACCGTTTTAGACAACATTTAGATAACGACAAACTACTTAGTTTTGTACTTCATGAGTAACTATTGAATAAAAAAATCTTTAACAATTTAAAAGATAACCAGCTTTACTTAGTGATGTCATAGAATACACTAATGAGGTGGTCCTTTGCAATGGACATCGGAATGTTTGAGTAAAAACGTCATTAACAAAGGGCGGTCATTAGATAATAAAACTACTTTTGACTATACCATCAGGAATTCGAGGAATAACTTTAGATAACATATTTTTAGGTCAAATACGAAAGAGATGTATAATAGGGTTTGAAACAGACATTACTCACACATTAAATTGTATAGTTTATGCTGAATTTGATAACGTGATTGAAATCGATAGAAATAGAAATGTTAGTGTTGACTATAGTAGTTAAAATTTAATATATATTGTGATACAACTTTAAATCCCAGGGAGGACATACTAAATGGATACTGTTGAGATTAGTAATTTTCTTAGTAAAATAGATCCAAAGCTACAATATAATGTATTCCCATGTAACCGTTTACCTATTTTTCATACTCTGCCAATTTATATAATTAGTAATCTGGATCCTGATACAAAACCAGGTTCACATTGGGTAGCCATATATGTAAGTATAGATGGTGCTGCAGAATATTTTGATTCTTATGGTCGAAAACCAAATGCTTATTATTTAAGGTTTTTAAGGAGAAATTGTAAAATATGGACATATAATAATAAAACAATACAAAATGATTATACATCAGTTTGCGGTGAATACTGTTTAGTGTATTTATATTATAAAGTTATGGGTAAGAGAATGGAGGATTTTGTTAGTAATTTTTCAGATAATACTCTTTGTAATGACTTAATTATAAGAAAAATGTTTGTTGATTTATTTTCATAATAAAATAGTATATCTCATAAGTGTCATGCAGTTTTATTGAAAGAAAAGAAAACACATATATAGTTTAATAATTATAGTTTATTATTCGATATCATTTATTACTAGTATGTTTATAAAAATATTTTTTAGATCCATTGGTTGTAGACACATCTTTCGTTATTTGGTAAACAAGTTTCTTTGTGTCTTTTAATATGTTTTCCGAATTGTTACAATAAAATTTTGCTCTCACGTCGGCATACTTCCATTGTTCGTCTACACACACTTTTGTAATTTTCATCAAGTCGTATATTTCTATTTTTACTAATATTTCTGGATACATTTCTTGGTCACCTTTTATTTATGCTCATTTTGTGATTTCAAGTAGTATTCTGAAATTTTATTATACAGAACCTACCTACTAAGTTGTGATGGAATTTTAATGTAACTAGTGACATCTGAACAAGATTTGAGAATTTATGTAATACAGCTACTTCTCCATAGAGGGCGCACATTTAAAAATATGTGTTACTGCTACTTACCACAAGATGGCATAACACAAAATTTATTTATTTTAAAATAAGTATGATTTATTAAGATCCATTAACTTTATTATTTAACATATTATCTGTATAACTAATCTAATTTGAGGAAATAATATTATATATACCTCAAAATAATATTGTATATTTGTAATGAATATCTGGCAACACAGAAAACGCATGGTTTAATTTTTATCAATTGCCGGCAGCTATTCTCGAATATTCTAGAATTTCAAATATCTGTGGGGGCATTTTCCAATTCCGGATTCAAACTAATTGTAAAATATCACATATTTAGTCGAAAATAATGGCGTCTCGTGCTGTGAAAACCCTCATCCCTCTGTTGGATCGTGTATTGGTTAGAAGGGCGGAGGCAGTCACCAAAACTGCTGGAGGAATTATGCTACCAGAAAAGGCTCAGGGCAAAGTCCTGCACGGGGAGGTGATCGCAGTGGGAACCGGCATCAGGAAAGACAATGGCGATTTCATCCCAGTGTTAGTGAAAGTAGGAGACAAAGTTCTTCTCCCAGAATACGGAGGCACCAAAGTTAACCTCGAGGAAGACGATAAGGAATACCACCTCTTCAGAGAATCTGATATTTTAGCTAAAATAGAGAATTAGACTTATGTTTTTTTTTTGTAATTTGCGTATGTATCTGATAATTTTATGTAGGTAGTGAACGAACTATACGTGATTGTGTAATAGGTTTGTTTCTGGAACATTGAATGTTATCTTCGTTGCATTTCTGATTATAGTTATATTGTTATAAAATTGCAGTTTTATTTCAGTCAACATTGCAACATGTTTTTTTAGGTTACGTCGTTTGGCGTGTCATTGAACCTTGATGACACGCCCTTGGCACACTGACATGGACCTATCCAATCCACAAAACTATGGTCAAAGAAAATACATTTAAAAAATAAGTATTTATTTTGTACTAAATATTTGTAATTGCAAGCATATACATATGACAATTAGATATAATAATACTGCGAGGTTATGTTTCTCATTATTCAGGTTATTATAATTTTGAACTGGGCTTATTGTATATTGTACTAAAATATTACTTAAATTACTGTACTTATACATTTCTAATGTTATAAATTAATAGCAGGACAACAATGGCAACTATAACACAATAATATATAAGCCATCTACATGTAGTTCAAACATGTACTATTGCAAAGAAATGGCCGTCCGACGGACAACAGCAGATAAAGCAGGGTTTGGGTCTGGAGGTTCTGTTAGGATGTGTACAGTCTTCCAACAACCGTCTTCACTTGATTGTCTCAATGCCTCCATAGTGGCTTGTACCCTCTGCCCGTCTTCAAATGTAGCAGCTGCTCGTACTGGTTCTTTGATCCAGTCCATCTGTTCCTTAACTGGTAGAAATGCTTCTTTTAATGCACTTATCATCTTGCATAAACCCTTAACATAAGGTTTAGGCACCACACTTGATGCGCAACTAAGATCCTCAACATCTACATAAATAACTTCTTCTTTATCTTGAGTTCCTTTTCTATCATCTTCTATCCCATTCCTAACAGTTTGTTTGTGTAGTCTTCCATGCAGATCACCTCCTCTAACTACCAAATAACCTTTTTTGCTGCATACATATATTTCTTGATTAAAACATGGACCTGGTAAATGATTATTTAAGGTTGCTGTGACAAGAAGACCTCTGTCCATCTGCAATTGGAATGTACAAAAATCAGGGGCAGTTATTTTTCTTATACCATTCACTTTTTCTGTTTCTTCGACAAATGTTTTCAAGACACCATGCACTTTCACAACTCTTTGACCTGTTAGGAATGTTACTAAGTCTATTACATGGCTTCCCACAAGAGTCAAGGTTCCACCACCCATTGTGTCATCACATAACCAATTGTAAGTATCTCCCAACAAAGGACCCATTTGAACTCTTACATCAATAAGGCTTAATTCATCAGGGTTGCCTAAGAACCCTTCCTGGATATATTTTTTCATATGGCTGAAGGCCGGCAAGAATCTAAGCGAATGATTTACAATAGATATAAGTGTAGGATAATATTGTGCTGCCCTGACCATTTTCAAAGCCTCGGCTTGGCATAGACCTGCTGGTTTGTCACATACAACATGTTTGCCTATCCCAAGTGCTTTAACAGATATCTGTGCATGAAGATGAGGTGCGCAAACGATGAACACTAAATTAACATTTTTCTTCAACAAAACATCATCTATTTTGTTTGTAAAGAATGGAATATTCAATTCTCCAGCGACAGCTTCGGCCTCTTGCAAAGTAATACCCCATATGGCTTCGATTTGAAAGCCTTTCTCTCGCAAGAAAGGCACTAAAACTTTCGCTACCGATCCAGTGCCGAACACACCAATTCCTGGTAACATGGTAAGCAATTTTAATTATTATTTGACCGATATATCCTGTACAACATGGTTCACTTTCTTCTTCTTCTTTATTAATGGCCTCAAATGTCTAATGAAGACAATTCTGCCAATGTCGAGTATTTGGGCAAATTTTAATTCACACGTAAAACCTCATGTCAAAAAAAATATCGTTCTACTAAATTAAGTATAAAGCCATGGTTCACTTTCATAATATTAAAACAGGATTCAGAACGAAAACATAATAAAGAAAAATGACATTATTGACAATTTTTTTTTTTTAGGCAAAAGCAAGATATATATAGCCTAGGGCTAGATTTATTATTGTATTAATTTGTAATATTGGATGATTATTGTGCTCCGATAATATCAGTTCAAGTTATATGGTTAGAATTTTTGATATTATGAGTTCGTATTTACACCAAATGAGCGACCGTGGCCTATTTGTTGAGGGTGCGGACTCGCGGTCGTGAGACCCCGTGTTCGAATCTCTCAAAAATTAAGCCGGTACCAATGTAATTTTGTTATATGTACTTTGGTCGCTAAATGCCTATAGTATAATAATATAGGCATACAAAGAGTTGTAGGCAGACTGATGTTGGTATTAGCCCAGTATGCCGTCCTGGGGAAGTACCACCACTTTCAAGCGGAACACTCGAACTTAGTCGCGTTTCGGGATCAGCTTGGAAGCAGCCGGGATAATGAGAGGAGTGTGCCCTGTTAATTTGGACGGAGCACATTCGTCTCCTCAAGCCGGCATAGTGAAGTCGACTGTTGCGCGCGGACATCTGTCTGTGGTAACAGTTGTCTATGCTCATGGACCGCACTCTAGCTTAACATCAGGCGAAGTGTGGTCGTATGCTGGGCTATCAATAAAAAAAACTTATTAAAAATTATTTAAACGCTTAGTTGAAGTCTTTGATTTACATGTTAGTCCTATTTCTCAATAAAATAATGAATTTTAAATCTTTTATGACATGTAAAATAATATTTGTTCAACATACAAATTGCCTGTAAATCTTATATTTTTGATGGCATTACCATTTCAACTCAACGTTTAAATACAATCATTTGAAGCTAAACACCTGGAGTTAGGGTTGGCACTAAGTGCCGGTAAGTATATTAATTTTTAGGTGACTATCTAATTCTAAATTATCAAAATGTAAAGTTTGTTATATTCTTGAAATTTTTTAATAAGATACATACATAATAAACAATCTCGCGGGTCTGAAGTTGACGAAGATGATTTTTATTTTGATGATAATCAAAGTAATTCTGGTACGTTCTTATGATTTTATTACTACGAAAAATAAGAAGCCATCAAGTTACTTATTTAAAATCTTATTAGATTAAGAGACCTATGGTTAAGCTGTGACGATGTGGTTAAGATGGCTTTCTGTTTGAGATAGTTCCCGGGTTCGATTCTCATTCGAAACAAATATAGTAGTAATATGATAACGTAAAATGTTAAATATTCGTTAATGGAGCGGGTGTTTGATGTGTCCTGATAGGAGGCTGTGAAAATAGTGTTAAATATAAAAATAATATTATGGTCAGGTCGAGGATCACATGAACCACAACAAAGGAACGCAGCTAACGCCAGGGAAAGGGCTAGAATGCGAGTATTGTCCAAAGCTTTTTGCAGGTACGTGAAAACGCAAGGAAAACCTGCATAAGGAACTAATTATAATAAATTAAACCGTAATTTATTTCCCATCACTTCTTTATTTGTTAACATTAGATTTACAGAATACGTCAAATTGACGGGTTTCAGTAAAAAAGGTACACAATCAATTCCAGTAAATCTAGTGTTAACATTATGACAATTATTGTTTTATGATTATAATATTGAAATAAAATACCTTTACGCACATGTAGGTATTGAATTCATAAACCACTGAGGCATTGCGTTAGACTTCATATTTAATTTACATGATATAATATAATAAAGCAATTCTAACATGAACTTTACACATCCCATTTTATTTAGGTTAAAAACAACATTGCCGTGGGTACCAGCCGATACGAAATTGTCTAAATTAGATACGTTAAGGCTTGCAGCATCTTATATTGCACATTTAAGAACTTTGCTTCAAGAAGAGCCTTGTGCTGCCTCACAAATGTTTCCTCATCCACTCAATTTGGTAAGTTAAATTTCCACTTCAAATAAATATTACGAAAATCATTGAGTTAAATATACTAGAGAAGACGTCAATATACCACGGCGTGAGGTTACTTACTTTTACTCATAATGAAGTGCGTAAACTAGCTATAAAATCTAGGTCCAATTACAGAAATATAAGAAGAAAAGAAATATAATTATTTTGTATTTAACACACATGGAGCGAATCAAATGGTAAGCTATAAGTGAAACGGTGAACTAAACCCCTGGAGGTAATTAGATATTTATAATGAAAAAAATTCGAATAAACTCGAAAATATTCGTCAATATTGGTCCGCTGTACCAAACACCATGGCGTGATAACTTTGTCCTTAACGTCTTCTCTAGTATATTTAACTACGTGACAAAAGTAATTTTCTATAATCTATATGTAAGCAAATGAATTCCAGAAATGTACATATTGATATTGTCTCCAATGACATGAATATAATTATGTAGTATAGAAAGTAGTAAAAGACAATTTTCACTAGTTGTATTCTTATAATAAATCTAAAAATAACTTCACGCGTATCTACAAATAATAAAAACTAGTGACATCCCTAATTCCTAATTGTTCACAATTTATTCTCTGTCACACTTGTCATCTCCTTAATTCTTTTGGATCCATAGCACGCTCTGCATCAAACCACAATGAGTTACTGCCACATTTGCCAAACATTAACGCGAGACTTGCTGCCTATTCTACAATAACTTTTCGACCACATTTTAATTCATCCGTACAAAAATGCAAATCTATTAGTTTTTGAAACAAGTGTGTAATAAATATGAAAAAGACCAATAATTTTAGAACACCGAAATATAATTTTAAAAAGTCTTTACACAAATTTTGTTTAGTTTGTTTTTTATTGTGAACCTATCATTGACGTGCTTAACCAAAACCACTCAATCTTGTAATGGCGATAAAAATCATTATTAACCTTATATTAGAACTTAAAAAAAAACGGAACTGTTACATAAAAATACGTATGACATTTTCCATTATCCACTCATTAGATATTTCGGATGAGTCGTACAATTTAGAATGAATAAGACGGTCGAATATAAACTAAATGTAAAACTTGTCATCGGGGGATTAAGCGACACGTTCCACGAAGGTCCTCTGCTGTGATTGATAGAGAGATTATTATGGCGATATACCAACCCCAACTTTGCGATTTTGCGAAGTCTTGAAAATATTTAAATAAATCTTTTAGCAATTACTTTAAAGTAGTTTTTAATATAACTAGTAATTACTAATATGTAATACATTTTATTCAATTATAAGTGCAATTGTATGCTTCATTTTAATATGTGTTGCTTTATGTTTATATCAGACTAAAAGTAAAAAAGTGTTTTATTTGTTATTTTAAATAATTTTACGTAATTAATTATTCTAATAAATAGTAATACCCCTTATTGGCATAAAATCTCTTTAAATAGATAAAGTCTTTAAAGAAATAATATTTATTGACAACTGACAATGTAAACAAAGGCGTTACTATGGATACGCCACATACTCCGCCACCAGTGAAAACGTTGATGATGATAATAAAAAAAAAAATGAGACGATGATATGTACAATGCAAGACATTAATATAAAATAAAAACATTATATAGCTTCATCAACAATTGCAGGTTTCAAACGATCAATAGAAATTGTTGTAGATTTTCCCTTAATATCAACTTTAAAATGCTTAAGGTCCTTTTCTAAAACAAGATATGGTCCATCATAGGGTGGCTGAAGAGGTTTCCTTATGGAATCATTTCGAACAAAAACATATTTAGTTGAGTTAAGGTCCTTATGAACAAAAACAGCATGAGGTCCATGATGAACAATTTGTGTAGGCCTTAGCATTGACATAGCCAGCTTCAGCTTCTGAACAAAACCGGAAGGTGATTCGATTGTTTCATCATCCCTATTTAATAACATTTCTCCCGGAAGACGAAGATTCTGACCATAGACTAGCTCTGCAGGTGTTGTTTTGATATCTTCTTTAACTGTGCATCTCAGTCCCAGAAGAATGAGCGGAATTGTAGTCGTCCATTTAAGTGATTTTTGACAAGTTAATGCAGCCTTGAAAGTTCGATGAAAACGTTCTATCATCCCATTGCATTGAGGATGGTAAGCAGTTGTACGCGAATGTTTAATACCAAATGTTCTGGTTAACTCTTGAAATAGCTCTGATTCGAATTGTCTTCCCTGATCAGTGGTAATAGTTTGAGGACATCCGAAACGTGAGATCCAACCTGAAGTTAGCGCTTTTGCTATTGTTTCTGCGGTCATATCAGTTATTGGAAAGGCTTCTGGCCATCTTGTAAAACGATCGATGACTGTTAAACAATATCTGCAATTTTCAGATAATGGTAAGGGTCCAATTAAATCAATGTTAATATGTTGAAACCTGTCATTAGGTACTGGAAATGAAGCCAATGGACTATAAGTATGTCTATGAATTTTGGAGGTTTGACAGACTAAACATGATTTAACCCAGGATTTAACATCCTTATTCATCGAATTCCATACATATCTTTCTGATATCAGTTTAAGAGTAGCTCTGGCTCCAGAATGGGTTAAACCATGAAAGAAATCAAAAATTTTCCTTTGAAATATAATAGGAACATATGGCCTAATATTACTAGTAGAAATATCGCAATATAAATGCACATCCTGTGTTTTAATTTTAACGAGTCTGAGTGAAGTAGTTCCTGATGATAACAATTGCACTAGTTGCTGATCTGCTACTTGAGCTTTTGAAAATTCTTCTCTATCAATGAAATCAGATAGATGAATGGTTTCTATCCGGGATAAGGTATCTGCAACAGTATTCATGCAACCAGATATGTGTTGGATGTTGGTAGTAAATTGTGCAATAAAGTCAAGATGTCTTGATTGACGTGGTGTTAAACCATCTCCGTTCTTCTTGAGCGAAAAAGTAAGTGGTTTATGGTCGGTAAATAAGATGAAATCACGACCTTCTAAAATATAACGAAAATGTTTAATAGCCGAATATGCAGCTAAAAGTTCTCTGTCGAAAGCGCTGTATTTAATTTGGGTGGAATCTAAACGTTTGGAGAAAAAACCAAGCGGTTTCCAAACCTTGTCTTCCAATTGCTGTACCACAGCACCAATCGCCTTATCTGATGCATCTACCATAAGTGACAGTTGAGCATTTGGTTTAGGATGAGCAAGTAAAGTGATCTTTTTGAGATCCTGTTTGATTTGATTAAAAGCATCGTTGTCAGTTTTAGTCCAAGACAACTTCCTGTTGTCCTCTTTTCGCGCTCCTTGAAGATGTTTCGACAAAATTGCTTGAGTCTCCGCAGTTTTAGGTAAAAAACGTCTATAAAAATTAACCATTGCCAGAAATCTGCGCAATTCTTGGACAGTGGTTGGTGTGGGGTAATTATTAATTACCTCTACCTTATCGAGCAGAGGCGAAATTCCTTTTGAGTTCACTAAAAATCCAGTGAATTCTACAGATGAGACTTCAAATACAGATTTAGCGACGTTGATTTTAACTCCGTAATCCTTAAATCTGGTGAAGAGCGAGCGAAGATGTTCTATGTGTTCAATTTGGTTATTGGAAGCTACCAAAACATCATCTAAATAACAGAAACAAAAATTCAAACCGTTTGTGACTTCGTTCATAAATCTTTGGAAAGTTTGAGCAGCATTGCAAAGCCCAAAAGGCATGCGAGTGAACTCGAAGAGCCCAAAGGGAGTGGTGACAGCTGTTTTAGGAATATCTGAGGGTTCAACTGGAATTTGGTTATAAGCCCGAACGAGGTCGATTTTTGAAAATATAGTTTGCCATAAAGGATAGAAGAAGCATCTTGGATATTAGGAATTGGATACTTATCAGGAACTGTGATATTGTTCAACTTGCGGTAGTCTCCACATGGTCTCCACTCACCAGTCTTCTTGGGAACCATATGAAGCGCACTGGACCAACAACTTTTTGAGGGTCGACACAAACCTTGCTCCACCATAAAATTAAATTCCTTTCTAACGATCTCTAGTTTTTCTACAGATAAACGTCGTGGCTTGGTAGTAACTGGAGGTCCTTTAGTGATGATATGATGTGTTGTCGAATGCTTAACTTTGTGGTCGATATTGAAAGGTAATGTGATCTCGATGAACTCGCTAAGTAATGGATGTTGCATATCTTTAATAGTTGAAATGGCTGTACTTGAACCTTGTACCAAAATTCCTTTTGCTGAAACAGAAGTGTCATTCTCAACTAGACGACATTTCTTGATGTCAACCATAAGCCCGTATTTTTTTAAAAAATCGGCCCCAATGATGGGTTTTGACACAGCTGCTATAACAAACGTCCAGACAAAAGGTTTACCCAAGTTCAAATCCAATTTAATGGTTTGACGTCCATAGGTTTTAATTTCAGTATTGTTTGCTGCGTATAATTTAAAGTTTGAATCCAAATTACCTGCTTGATAATTAGTTTTTGGAATGACAGATATATCCGCACCGGTATCAATGAGAAAGCGTAGACCGGAAGTTTGATCTGTTATAAAAAGGCGGCTAGAAGTTATTCCAGAGACATTTGCCGCGTTAATGTCTTGGCTTTTTAGTTTCCCTGAAATTCCTGAAAGTTGCAGGGAGGAACGCATTGCCTCGCTTTTTTTCCAAATTTTTCATGGTACCAGCAATAACAAACGTTGGAAGGTGGCTGAAATCTGGAAAAATGTTGATGAGACGACTTATTTTGATTACGAATGTGATGACGATTAGCGTTTTGATGAAATGCTTGAGATGTAGGTGATGAGCGGCCACAGGAGCATCCTGGCTTTCTAGAAAGTGCAGTTACTTGAGCCGCCATCTCACTTAATTTCTCTTCCAAACGATGAATGGTTGAACGATTTTCGTATTGGAGTGTCTCAACATCGGGTGTTTTAATGCAGCTCATTTCATCAGCCAGAGCCGCAAGATTTTCCAGATCCTTGTCACATGCCATTAAAATAGTGTGGATGGTAGGTGGAAGCTTCTGCAGCCAGAGGGTTTTCAATGCTTTTTCCGTAAACAAATTGTGCGATAAGGCTTTCATCTCTTTAAGCAGCTGAGAAGGTTTCTTGTCACCAAGAGTTAACGTGGATGTTATTCTATTAATGCGCTCAACATCAGATAATTCAAAGGCTCGTAATAAGCGCGCCTTCAAGCAACTATACTTATTTTCTTGAGGAGGAGTCGCTACAATATCACTTACAAGAGATAAAACTTCGCTTTCAATGAGGCCCACTACATAATTAAATTTTGTATCATCTCTGGTAACTTTTGAGAGTTTGAATTGAGCTGCATTTGTTTATATCGTCAACTTCTACTGTTTATGTTAAACTGGGAGGTCGTCCCACATTTTATTAACCCTTCAAATATGTGTGTCTTCTAATTGACCAAACCATAAAACTGGATCCATTTTCCAAAAAGGCGGAATTTTTGACATGCTGATTGTTTCTAAATCTTGCTGGTTATCTTGAGACATAATTGAAACTTTGTCGGGGTCACCAATGTACTTTATCACAATTATATATTAATATAAGAAACTAATTGAAATGATAAAGTTTTTTTTTAAATAATTTATATTTTCTTCATCAGGCATGGCCATTCGCATTCCAACATGGCGGGTCTTCTGCAACCACAGCCTCACCAAGATGGTCTCCACCAGATTCAACACAAACTTCAAACAACATCGCACCGAACATTAGAGACCGTGAGAATAATAATCAAAACACTTTAGAATATTGTCAAGAATATCCAGAGAATGGTTTTAGTGATAGGGAATACGGATTAAATAATGTGGATAGGTCGCAGTATTCGCAATGCCAATATAAAGATAATTATTATGGTTTAAGAAACAACTATGCTTCCGGCAGTTTAATGAATAATGTTTAGAAACCAAATTATGAATCGAATTAACAATTAATATTTATTTAAATACACACAGGTATGTTTAGTTTGAGCAACCAAAGCAAGCATTCGACAGAAATACTCATAATCGTTACTTAGCATTAGTATTGTTTAGTATTAATTTGAACTGCCAAAGTGACAGATTTAAAAATAAACTTAAATGTAACTTCAAGAGAAAAAAATGACATTTTGAAAAATCAAACCAATACTTTAAGCAATACTAAATTTAAGTAAAGGAAATTATTTAAAATTATTTTGCTTATAATTCCCGCTACAACATTCAGTAACTTGTCTCGACGCGTTTCGCCACTTCATGTGACATCATCAGGATACGTGAAGTGGCGAAATGCGTCGAGACAAATTACTGAATGTTTTATCGGGAATTATAAGCAAAATAATTTTAAATAATTTCCTTTAATATGGATTTCCGCAAAGTAACCCCTGAAACAACCAATTATAAATTTAAGTAGTATATATAATTTGATTCTTGTCATGAGAGTTCAATATACTAAAGAAGCCAAATGAGAAAAAAAAAGCCAAACTCGTGGGCACGTAATTACATTTACTTATAGAAAAATATGTAAACTCGTCTTTTTCTCGAGCATATATACCTATTTTATTATCTAGTATAATAGTGGAACTAAATTAAAAAACCGCCATATAGGTAGGTATACCTAATTGTTGGCAATTGTTTACCTTTATATGTATCTATATGTTATACTTTAATTATAGTAAATAAATATAGTTTAAAAAAATGTTTTTATTTCCTTTTATATATCGTTTATATAACTTGGCATGTGATTGGCTGATGTTAAGCTGGAGTGCGGTCCATGAGCGAAGACGATTTATACGACAAAGATATTCTAAAAGCGAGAATCACTTCTACTATGAAGAGACGTTATATTCCGCTATTTCAAAGCTGATTCCGAAAGGCAACTAAGTTATTTAGTAAATATCGTTACAATGTCAACGCATAATGCGTCGTTAATTCACTTGCAAATTTTCTATAAAATACGTTTTCATGTTACAAAATTATCAGAATAATTTCTCTTCACAATACACAACGATATTAATTTCAGTGACAAATTGAAAACGGAAGAAATATAACAGACGTATTAACTTACAAATGACTACAAAAACTGAGAGGGAGGTGCGAACCGAGAGCACTAAAGTGCGTCGTTCGGGGAACATGATACGATGACAAAGTGGATGTCAAACGAGCGTCACATCGGTTAACCTGACAAAACAAAACAAAAATAACTCTAAAATGCCAAACCAAATTGCACAACGCATTTTTGACCAATGTAAACAAACTTTAGTTAGACAAGTAATATTTTCGTACATATAAAATTTTAGTCAATCAAGAATTTTTTACACGGGAAATAGGGTAAGTAGGAAAAAAGAACAAAACAAAATAGCCAGTGAAAAATTTATTAATTTATAATATTGAATTATAATTAATTAATGCCTGAGCATAATTAAAAAATTGTATAGTTTATTTCCTATTTATTTACAACAAAAAATCGTAAAATAAAACTTAAGCGAGGCGATGTTTTGGTAAAATTTTGTTTAAATAATTAAGCTAAAAATTATTATATAAAAACATAATCTAAAGAAAGGCAGTAGACAAATACACAACGATTTGTAAAATAATTTAAAGAAAAAAAAACTACATTGAACCAATAATATTGCTTAATAGTTTACATTACTTTTTTTTTAACTTAAAAATAAATTTTCTATTCGAATTATTAAAGTGACGAAGCAAATAGACTTAGAAAGTTGAGATTTACAAAATATCGTGAATCGTGACCTTTCTTTCGTCTCAAACACTGGTGCATACGTACCCTAAGTAAAAGTCGAATTAGAAAACAATCGATTTGCTATTAAAACTACACCGAACGTATTAATGGTATATTAAAACTAATATTTATTTTCTGGGAAAAAAACTGGGCGCAACTTTAGCTATACTCCAACTATTATCTATTACACGTGCCTTTATCGATCGTGATGCTTGTTCCAATAGATTCCATTTTTCATATAAAATATCATAGCTTAGTAAAGTATATTCTACGATAACATATCTGTCGGTGATGCTATTCTACTTGATATATAAATAAATTCGAAGTTTTGGTAGTTATAAAAATAACCTTACAAACTAAAGTTGTAAGCAATCGCGTATAATAGTTTAGTAAATTATAATAATTTATAGATAGGTTCTAAATTGAACACATTCGCATTTTTAAATTTAAACCAAGCATACGTTGATAACAGTGGACTAATGGGAATTATATCAAAATAAACACTTGGTCTAAATTTAAGAAATTATTTGATACTAATCAATTTATTACTATTTAATTTTAGTTGGGATTCGACAATACAATATTAAGCATAAGACAACTACCATTAGCTAAATATTATGTTAGAACCATCGAGTTAAATATAGTAGAGAAGGCATCACGTAAATTAATTTGACGATTATCTGCTCATGAAGTTTATAAAAAATTAATAAGAACGTTAGAAGGAGCAATTGCTATACTTTATTGTCAATATGTATCAACTATTGCAAGAGTCGGTCATCACAGCGTGTTATTATTAGCAAAATAAGTCGCTTGTATTCATAGCTTCTCCATTATATTTAGTTCAATGGTTTAGTGTGATTGTTTTACTATATTTTTTCCTATAATAAATTGGTTAAGCTATATTTTTAAAATTTTATTTTCATTTTGATTTCCTATATGGGTATTGCTCAGCAAACCACCTTTTTTATATAATGAATTAATATGAGATTTATTTGGATTTAAATACAATAGTTATCGATATATATATTTTCAAATATAAATCTCAATTAAAAAAAACAATATTTTTCTAATAGTTCTGATATTGCTTATAATCACATTTAAGAAAAATATTTAAAAAAAAAACAATATAAAATAAAAATAAAAACTAATTCTGTGATCGTTGAAATTTTCCTTAAATAAAACATTTTTAAATATTTGTTTTAAAAATTAAAAACTATATCGTGATCAATTTTGAAAAACTAGCCCCTTACACCCCAAAAGGAAGGCGCATAAGGCTTTAATGAGATAAAAAAGAACGTATCCATTAACAAAATAGAAAACGTGCCTTCCTCACAATGTGACCAGTAAATTTGTAATTTTATACCACAGCTGCAGTTTGAAATCAAACTACAAACCACTGTTTAATTTTCTTTCATCTCTCTCTTTCTAATAGTAAATGAAAGAGACGAAAGCCACATAAAATATGTTTGGTAATTGGTTTGAAAAAAAAAGTTGTTCTTTCATTGTTTCATAACTAGTTTATATTTAGTAATAGAAAGAAAAACGATGAACAAAATTCAACTACGACAAATGAACGCAGGCGAAACGACAAGAATATAGTTATCCCTTTCTAATTATTATTTCTTCCGGTCTAAAGTCCAATCAGTATCTATTTGAAGATCGTTTGTACTTGGATTGATATCCTTAATAGTAACTTACGAACATTGATCAAAACTAAGTTGCGAAACAATAAAAAGAACCTGAAAAAGGTTTGAATTCAATATGTAATATTCATTATAAAATGCGATACAAGATAAAGAGGCTTTATTTAAGATTTAAGAACAAAGTCGCATTCTTTAACTTCATAATTATTTAACAAAATTGAGCTAAATAATGCAAATGACAAAAATATAGGTATATTATAAATAGTACAATACAATGTCGTTAAAATACAGATAAAAGCTTGTAAGTTCATTTTTATTTGATAATAAATTGTGTAAAAAATGCAGAGAGCATTTAAATTCTTTGCGGACGAAATCATTTTACAATAAAAAATTAATAATAATTTATTACTAAATATTATTTATTACCTATACAAAATTTTGTGCGTTTGTGTAAAAATAATCTATAAAATTGTTTTCTTAAAAAAACAAATACAATTAAAGTATTCAATTTAATTCAATTACCGAATTCAATTAACAAGGCATCCGCGATCAATCGATTATTCAATTAAAAATATATACAAAATAAAATTGTCTTAAAATACTTTTTTTGATACTTATAAAGTATTTTATAATTAAAAATTGTAATAATAATAATAATAATTGCTTGTCTAAAATTCGCAAATAAAATAATATTTACAAAAGTAACTACTTAATATAAAAGACGATTTCTAAATTATTCTAAAATTTAGGAGTCTGTATAAAAAAAAATTATTTCAAACGAAACGATATTCTTTTATAATAATACTTTTATCCAGACTCAAAAATTGAAGCAGAACGACGATCGACCAAATAAAAATTAAATTAAATTTGTGATATTTAGTATCTTAATATTTATTTTATTAAATAATTCGTGTTCGCAATATAAAGTAAACGAGAATAAATAGTTCGGTCGGTAGTCGTTCAACGGTTATGATTGAATGATATTGCGAGTGAATGAACCAGTCATTTGCTTAAACCTAGGTTATTTCGTATTGACTACCTTCCCGAGAATATACTTATAGAGTTTGACGTCGTTCGTTTCCTCACTAATGTCGCCTCAACTGAAATAAAAAGAAAATTCAATTTTAGAACATAACAAAGTCTTTTGACAACTATGACATTTTATTTTTTAAATTATACTGCTTATTTAGAATATTGAACAATTATTCCATATTTAAAAGTGGCAGCAAATATGCTTTATAGGCTCATTGCCTTGCTGTATTGTGGGTAATATTAAATTAATATTTACCAGTGGAGTCTTGTGGTGTGAGTGGTCTTTTCAATGTCATTTGTATAACAGTTAACCACGCCGCTCGATCCTCACTAGATGTCGCTGCAAGACAATATGTCCGCTCCGGTGTGATCAGTTGGAATGGAAACCGTGCTTCTTTGCATCCATTGCCAGTGTTAGATACTTTTATTGAATAACCATTCGATTCGTGACCTGAAGATATTGGAATATTGTCCATATTTATGTAATTTACATTTTAATTTACAAAATGATCCAGTCTAGTCTAAAGGTACAAAAATCTTGATCGCTACCAACTAATGTAACTTTGATATATGTACTTTGATCAGTCAATGCCTACGTACAAGCGATAGTTTAGTACAAGCATTTAATCACCTAAGAATATTTCTCCTTTCGGGTAAGCATCTAACGGCTCATCATGGTACATAAGTTTTCTATTATCTAGCGTGAACCATCTTCTTCTATGTGCATCTGACGCTCGGGGTCCCGTCTTCCAAAGCCAACCTTCCCGAGCAAAATCCCTCGGGAGCCGAGTAACTAGTTCAGATTCTGTGGCTGAAGGAAATGCTACTTGGAGCTGATGTAGTTTAGCACAACGGATTGCCATGTACCTGTAGAAGATTAATTCTTATGGTATTATGAAAACAATATAGTGGTTAGGCTGAAGTTCTTAAGATCAGGGATAGAATGAATGAAATGCTGGTTAAAGACAAAACTATTTTTTTTATTCTTAATAATTTCTATTTTCATGTAATTACGTCGTTAAAAAAAATCTCTACAGCACTCAGAAGCGTAAGACACACTCTCTTATTTTAACCAATTAAGGACAAGTAAAAATTTTACATGAAGCATAAATAATGACATGCAATAATCAAAAACAAATATTTTTGAAAATATTCATTCTAATCTGGGGTTTGAACCCAAAAACTAAAAAAAATAATTTTGCAACTCATTTCGTACACATCAGCGTACACTACGTGACGTATTATCAGATGAATGTAGGTGACGTCACACGCATTATATGGGGTCTGACTATTAAACCGAAGTATTGCGTTAGATTAATATACATTGTGTTTCCTATTAGAACATAAAACGTCACTTCATGATTAATATAGTATAATCTATGTGTAATAAAAATAAAATGTTCAAATAGTTGTACGTACCAGCAATTAATAACTTCTGGGTCTTCGTGGTATACGTAAATATGTCTCGTTGTGCCCTCCTTCAAGAATGTTAATTGCATTGAATTCATGTGACCAATTTTTGTCGGAGCAAAAGCGACGTTGAGTTCCGATAATTTTAGAACTCCCTTTGGCTCTTTGTGTTCTTTGACGTGATATCTGTAAATAAAACATATTTACATTTTAAAAAAATGTATATTTTATATAGAAAAATAAGCAAGAACAAGTAGAATAAAAAATGACAGATTAAAAAAAACTTTAATACAAAATATAACTGTTTCTCGTAAAAAAATGCAAATCGTCAGTAACTATGTAATTCATAAGCAGCTGTATCAATGATAAATTAATGCTTAAAGTGAAATTTTTGAATTATTTTAGTTTCGATATATCATTAAAGATAACATCTTAATCGTTTTGAAAACATTACAGCCATTGATGAACGCGGTGAGTTACATAAGTTAATAATTAAAAATGAACCCGATAGTAACTTACATCGCTTTAGACACACTCATTACAATACATTATTGTAATAAATACTATCTAAAAAAAATATTTAACAATAAATAAACATAAAATAATTATAATGATGAATTGGTTTGTGTGGATAGCAAGCTTTACACATTTGTCACTATTATAATGTTTGTTTTAAATATCTTATTGCAAATAAAGCAGTCGTAACATCTTTAACGATCTTCTAAACATCGAAACGTCTCGATAATCATAAACAAAACTGTTTAAAATAATGACAATAATTGGTTCATAATTACAAATTGCAATATTTCAACAATGCGTAACATGTTTGCATTAAAAATTACGAGGCTCATGTTGAATTCAACAGAGCCTTTAACAACAGTCAATGATAATAATCAGCGCCGAAATGACGTACTACCAAATATTTGCTCAGATTTTTTGACGTAGTCTTGTTTCTAAGGCGTGGAAGTTTTCGTAATTTTTACGTCACGGATTTGCCCACGAGCTGCCCTACGACACTACACGACACTTTCCTTTCATCATTACTTAGTCTTAATATATATTAATCACTTCACGTGATTAATTATAAGTATATCTATTAAATTATATTTTAAAAATAATTTACAAGCCTATATTGTATCCTCCTATTCGAAATGCGATTTCAAATTAGGTATTGTAGGCACAGTCGTCAAAGATAAATGAAAATAACCAAATTCTCATAGCCTATATTAAAAATAGGTTAACATTATTTTTATTGGTGTGAATTTTCAACAAATATTGACATGTTATTGAAGTTGGCTGTACCATCTGTTATCTATTCTTATGCTTTGGTAAACAAGAGGCTCCCACGCTTGTTGACTTTTATGATATTTTATTAATGTTTAAGTTTCACCACAATATTATTTGATTGCAAGAGATTTGTGTCGAAACTAGTTCACAGTACATTATATTACAATTCCACTAACAATCTAACTACAATAACATTGCGTTTTATCAAAACAAATATTACAACTGAATTGCTGAGTACTTATTAAAACTATACAGGGGAGGGCAGTCATAGAAAACATAAAATGTCGAATTGATTGATGAATGTATGGCATGTCATAAAATATGGGGGAGAATTTGATGTTCATTTTGTGCAGTCGGTCTAGGTTTTAATTTGTATTATTATGGTGTTCAAAGATCGAATTGAGTTACAAACAAAAGTGAGTCATTTTCTCAATCATTTTAAATAAATAATTTCATTCAAAAAATAAATAGTTATAAATTAACTAATGCATTTACTAAATGTTTAAATTCTCAGCCTAACTCTGGCATTAAATATATTTACGTTTGTTTTAGACTAATGTTGTTTTCGTATAAAATGAGTCATAGTGTATCATTTTGACTTTCTCTAAGCACGTATTTTCGGCCTATGTATGACTAATCACAAAAATCGTTATATATCAGCATGATTCATGTGTTTTTTCCTTAAAACACTAACAATTGACTTTCAAATAATATATCTACTTTGTACAGAGAGGTTGCTTAAGAATTTTGACATATTCGTCGAATTCGCGCGTTTTCCTCGTAGTTTCGTAGATTGCTACAAAACTGACTTAGATAAACGTATTCGTAAGATTTCAACTACACTTTTTAAAAATGTCGTATTAATTTTTAAAAAATAAATTACATCAAATCTTGTAAAATATGTTTTATAATTCTTAATTAAAACCATATACGCGCAACCATATACTAATTGCTCTAAGATGTTTCTTTATTTAAAAATGAATTATATTTTTTTCTGTATTTTACAAGTATTCATTATAATTATATAAAGTCTATAAAAGCACGTGCGCCTACCATATAGTTTTAACACTAGAAAGAAGGAAAAGGGAAGGAAACTAGGAAAGAAGATAACCTACAAATCATTTAACCAAAAGCAATTAATAGAACAGTTTAACTCGTCGCTTTCAATACATTTTCGCAGTTCAAAATAACACATTTTAAACGTTCCCCTATAATTTCCTCTCCATCCTAGTGTTAAGTAATTGACAATAACAAAAAACTTACTTTAATGTGTCATCAGCCTCTGACAGGACGAATTTTCTCAACTGGTACCGACTGTCTTCCTTCCCTCTCTTCATGAGAAATCCTTCCATACATCCTGATGTGTAACTTTGACGTTCGGGATGACAAAATTCTTCTCTTTCATATTTTGCTCTAATCCATTGTTCTATTAATACTCTGTAAAAGACGTAATAAATTACTGAGATCTACGTTCCAGCCAATAAGACAGGACAATCATTTTTATAGTGGTCTAATGTAAAACTAAGAGTGCAGGAGTAGAAAAAGTCAGTTTCCGCTGTACCAACTTCTTAGGAGCTAATCACTAAATATGACGCTTAACACTAGATTGCCCGAAGAAGTCATTTTGACTGCTTTTTTATTTCAATTAGAAAAACAACTATGTATATAATGACAGAATTTTGTGACTTTTTGTACGACATGTAAATGCGGTTATTGATAATAGTAGTTACATCCCCCACCTTCATTTCCGGTATATACATATGTGTTATACCTAAATATCGGTAGGTACATATATACTAAAGTTCAGTCTTTCTAGTGTTAAAAACACCACCAGTCTGCCCAGCTCTGTGTATATACATATGCACTCGTACTAACAAATATGGTCTTAAAAGCATTAAAAAACATAACACAATACAACAATAAGTTAAAACTTTCCGAGAACAACTTTTATGAACACTTCATTTGGTAATATGGACAAAGGACAAATAGAGACAGATTTAAACAAACGAATTAAACAAACTTTGTTATTATATTTGACGTTTGTTTTTGCAAATTTTCGTAAGCAAATAAGGATAAAAAAAATCAAACTTTATATTAGACGGTAATAGATCGTAATTTTGTTATTCAAATGCGTGCTTTTATTATAAATTATTATTGTTTGTAGTACGTCTGTCTTCATAAAATAGTAATACATTATATATAAAAATTATGATATATATTTTTTTCATTTACAATAATATATCTATCAAAGCATTATGCAAATTTCAGGCGAGTGAGACCGTGGAACACAGCTAGTATCAAATACGTGGATATAAGCAATTCCACATAAAAGAAGCTGATCTTTAGCCCTTTGGACTTTGTGACAATAGAACAGAAAGTGTTTTGTCTAAAAATAATGTATACGTCAGCGAAAGTGACATAAAATGCGCTAAAATTAACTAATATTGCGGTTTTAAAATAGTAAACAACAGTATTAAGTTATTATTGTGAATTTCCATGAATGTTTTTATTACTTTATTTCCTTGCGAATTTGAGGAAACGATTGCATACGGCATACACTATTGAGCATTGTGAACAATTACTATATATGATTTATCTCAGTGTATTAAATATTTAATACTTTTAAACAAAATTACAGGAATTGTCCCAACATACAATGATTTTATCATCTTTTTTTCATCTAGATACACGCGTGCGTATTAATCTTTCAAATCAAAAAATAATAATTAGGAGCTTCCTTGTTTTCATTTGTCTTTATTGAAAAATGTTAAAACCGATAGAGCTTTTTAAAATAATAATTCGTGATGTATCCTATCATACAATATATAGCAGTCTGGAGACAGATTATATCGCTACGTCAACGTTCCCGAGTTCAATTCCCCGTCAGATATTTATTTACTAATTAAAAAGTAAATATTTGTTCCGGTTCTATATTTTGTTTGTGTTGTCCTTGTCCTGATATCCTAATTACTGAGGTCAGCGTGTTGAGTATAATTGCGAATTAAAAAAAAAGAGCAGATAAAAGTAAGACAATTATTTAAAAATATTTTAAAAAGCGTCTTGCACATAAATGTACCCGTTTCTATAATTAGATACTCACTGAGGATCATTCTCAACGGGTCGTCTGTAACAGAAGGGCACCCTGTACTCGTATTTAGCTTTGGCAGCGATATTACCGACTTCCTTCATTCTTTGGACCTGTGAATCTTCCCATCTGTCGAGCTTCAAATGTTTTACCTTGCTTATGTGCGCGCCCATGCCACGATGCACGCTCGCACATCGCATGCAAATGAATATACCTAAATTGTATGATGCCCATTCTGGATCTGGAAATAATGTGCAATTGATGGATTGGAAAGAATCCTCTAAAATTGTAGCTCAAAGAACAGCTGCGGTTTACAGCTACAAATTCCTTTCATAGAAAGCTCAGTGCGTCTGATTGAAGTTCTACATACATTGAATGAATAAAACAAGCATATCGAGTAGTTTTAATTAGTATTTCTGTAATAATTTCGTGTCCATTTTAGGCCTTCCAATCCTTATGGTTATGAAGTAACGGAACCTCATTCCTCATAGTTAAGATATTACGAATGTGGTCGTGTGACTCAAACCCTGATTCATATTTCACACATGGGTCGTATGCTGTCATAATACCACGTACTAGAGACTCGATGCAAATAGGGAACGAATTTGTTAATCAAATCAAATCAATGAACACGTTTTTTAGTAGGTACAAATGCCTAATACATAATTAGTTAATAATTATAATATGAGTATGCGTACTTATGTGATAGGATATTTTTAAACCTACTATATGTAGGTTTAAAAAGGTTATGTTAGGTTTTTTGGGGTATAATACAGAACATCTTCATAATATTGATTTTTTAAACAAACCATAAGGACTAGTCAGTCCTTTTACTGTCTATTCAATTGTTTTTTTAGGTTTAAGACATTTATTTCCTCAAAAAGAACTACAGAAATTCACTTAATTGAGACCAAAAAAAAATAATAATAATTATAAATAAACATAAGGTTAAATTTTCATTCAATTGTTTAATTTGCTATACTGTTTACTTTTTTGCTTACACTAAACTTGCGTATTGAAAGCTTGCAGTAATAGTATGACCGCTACTACGATAATATTTATATGCAGTATATTCGCATAAGGAAAAAATAGTCATAGTGTTGTGTTATCCGCGAACATGACTTACCATACTTTTGCGTTTATTTTAATTTAATCCGACAATTTAATTTGCAGAAACCATGATGTCGCCGCGTGATGAGTTATAAGAAGCGTTATATTTTTTTGTACTGCATTGATTTATATATTAGTTACAGTAGATTTTTTTAAATTTACGTCAATATCATAGATCCATATTTCCCGGAAAATGAGTAAATAGGGACGTTACTAATTGATTTAAAAATACATAATGTCCCAAGATTTTGTACCTTGCTCTATGACAGATAGCCTTTATGTCGTTTGTCCGCTTATGAAGTTTCGTAAAAATTGATAACTGCGTTTGAAGTTTGCGTGTAGTAAATAGCGTACGGTACTGTCATAATAATTTACCGAATCTATAATTTTAGAAAATAAAATTTTGGTAAACATGATATTGTATATTTAATATTGATATTATTATATACGCATAATATACAAGACCTTATGTTATATATACAGCAATAAATTTGCAACTTTACTATATATTTTTCGATAATAATTTATTTACTTTTAGTAATTGGGCTCTAATAGAGCGCTTTTCAATACAAATACAAATAATATAAATGAAATAAATTTATTAATTTAATAGTTATCAATTTGATTTTGCTGCTGTATCCATTCATCATAGTGTACTGATGCAATGCTTTTTAAATAATATGCATTGGTTGTTCAAATAATTATGTACTTATACATATACGAACACATATTATTAAAACGTAAATTAACTTTTTCCATTTTAAGTGAATTTATTTAATATGTCTTTATGAGAAATAAATATCAAACTTTATGCCTTTAATTCGGCATTTAGGGGCAGTCAGAGGAACCGCTCTCCCTTTTGTATATTCAAAAAGAGACTGCAATAAAGCTATTTCTAGTATTGTCAACTCCTTTCGACAATAAAGACATAAAAATATTATTTATTACAATAGTGACTAGGCGCCCACAAGCTGGAACGCATAAACAAAACGCGGGCGTAAAATCAAAATTCATTGTAAAATGTAAAAGGTAAATCTCTTTTTCCAAGTAAAAATTAATAGCTCTCTTTGTTAACCACACAATGGTTGTTATGCGGATTTGTTACTGAAAAAAAAAACAAAAGAAATATTGGACATTTGGAATTTTAACCAAAAAAATGTATTGAAAGTTGTATGGACTAGTTAAATAGGGAGGCCTCTGCTTATTTATAAAATAATAAATGTGGTATTTAAAAAAATAATAATTTAAACGTAGTAAATTTTATTAAAGTCATAACATTATAATTCATAATAATATTAATTGATATTAATTATGTAGTTTCGTTTTTGTAGAAGTAGTTTTAATTTAAGCAATAAAATAATCGTAAAACGATTTATTATTAGTAACCTACATTTCAGTCATATACGTATTTAATGAAAATAAATTGTTTGTACCAAATAAGTAGATAATAAGATTGTAAAGGTATGTATATAATATGCCTTATCTTGTAATACCTATAAGTAACATAGGTGATAATGGAGACTGGCGTCATTGTAGAAAAATTGTTACCCATGACGCGTAGAAAGCAACGTCATTCAGTTGTGGAATGCATTTACAAACAAATAAAAAAGTAACCAATAAAAAACACTTTCGCGACATCCGCTTTTGAATTTATGAATGAATTGATTACGTGATAGGTCCATACAGTGCGGACCGAAATGGAACGTTGCGATGGTCGTATGAAAATAGAATGCAGATTCCCGCAGAGATTTGAATTATTTGTGTGCGAAAAGACCTTTTGATGGACAATACTAGCCAGGGAAATTATTGGGCGTCTGCCACACGACAGACCGCGAAACATCCGTGTTTACGAGCAAAACGCCAACACACGCACGTCGGCCCGCGGACATTACACAAACAAACGTGGCCTCTGCGCCACTCGTAAATAACTCGGCACGCTATGTTTTGGTCATAATAGTTGTGTAATAAGCATTAATGCAATAAAATCGCTATCTCAATATTACTAAAATGTCTAAAGATAAACTTTTCTGAACATACCATCGCGTGTTCTGTTTTATTAAAAAAAAAATCAGGCCCCTTACGGCACTCAGACGTTTTATTAAACAATTTAAAATTATATGGTCACATTTCGTGAATTTTCTTTCGATCTCATATACAATATAAAATAATGCGTAACTAAATGCGTAGTTGTAGCTGGTTGACACACAAAATCAATTTTCATTTACCGAAAAATAACAAAATATTCAGTTGTCTCAGCCTAGTTAATACATTTACGATCATTAGTTGTATAACATGTAAGTGTACTAGTGTTTATGAATGCATTTTACGTCGAGGTCACTGAACTCCAAAGCATGGACGCACTTACGCCCCCCGCCTAATCGCCACCCCATGGAATACCACGCTTCACAGGAAAAAACACTATCACAAGTAACACAATAATTAAACACATACTTTTACTCCCACAGTCGGCACAGGCACTATTTCCACTTTTTCTTTGTAATTCCAGTAACAATCTCTCATTATGATCGACCATTGTAAAACAATAACGTAGACATACACGCTAGAGTACGCCGCGACCCGAAAGCCAAACGAGCTCTCCGGCACTGCGCGAGCGAACGAGACTTCGACCGATGCGAGTCAAATCGGTTCAACAAACGCAGTTGGCAAATCTGCTATCTTGCTCGCACGTGCGTCCCTTTCGTGTGATTGAATGAAATAGAAAGTAAAGTCCACTTTCAGTACATGAATGAAACGCGTGAGTAGTGGAGAACTCGTAAAAAGTGTATATGTGTGAGTGCGACGTAGTACGCGACACAAAAGCCGTCTCGAGTAAGTAAACATATTGAGTATCCACTTCGGTAGGTACGGCATCTCATAAACTGCTGCGGCTGTTTTGAAATTATTTAGAATATGCATACTAATAATGGTGAACTTTCGAAAATAAAATATTAAATATATATTTTTTGGTTTTATTTGTTGTCTCTTAGAAAATCCCCGTAGCTTATTATGAGCGTCATTCGTAAAGTTTTAAATAACTTATCGTCAACAAAATATGTAGAAAATTGAGATAAATTGCAAATATTAATTATAATGAATGAATAGTAAAATTTAAAGATTACAATTACTTTAAACGTGAAATTTTAAAATAAAACGCACGCATTTTAGTTTTATTTATTGTTTTATTTAAACGAAAATAAATTTAAGTGTAATGAATAAACATAATTCTACAGCGTTACGGATTTTGCCAAATTACTTACAATACAATACATTCAATACCCATCCTTAAATAGATAAAGTAAATGACCTCAAATAATAAAATCTATTCGATCAAAAGGATAATGACCCAAAAATCAATCCAAAGTTGAGGCCATCGACTGTGGTAAGTTTTTACGCTATTTCGTCATTGCCTACGTAAGTGAACTTGGTAGAACGCCCTAAAGCTCTGATAATCTCAAATTGCTATGGTTGTGATGTATTAAAGCTGTATCAATGTGAAGCGCGATTGTCAATATTGTCAATTGAATGTCAATATTATGTATAAAAAAGGAAGATGTAGATGCTTAAGAATGTAGTGAACAAATTTCACTGTGAACCCCAAAATGGGTCACACAATTAAAATTAAATAATAATTGAATAAAGATAGTATAATGTAAAACACAAGTTATAAGTTATAGGGCCTCTTAATTTATTTTTGAATTATACCGCGTATAATCATAGAGAAGTAATATGAATAAGACCAAAGACAAAATAAAATGTATAGCAAAATCTATTATTACTTTTAAAGTTATAAACTATGTTTATTATGTATTATATATATTTGTGTATAATTTTCGAATATTATATTATGTATATCTAAAATAATTTTAATCTTCGGTTAATTAAAAATTGAAGTCTGAGCCTGCCACAGCTTTATAAAGATAACTGTCGGTGGTAATTCGTGGTGCCGTGGGGTGCTATGTTTGGTTTAATTCAGGATAAGAACACTATTAAATAATAAAGTAGAGTTATAATACTGTTATAGAAAGTTCAGTACCAACTAATAAAACTACCACCATGGGGCGGCGATCAATAAATACCACTAAAAGTGGTAAATACATGAACCCAACTGATCAAGCCAGTGAGTGTACAATTATAGTAATTTAAATTTAAAATATTCGAAGCTACTTTTACTAGCATTTTACTGCTATTTTTACAGGGAAAGAAGCTCGTAAAAAAGAGCTGAAGAAGAATAAGAAGCAAAGACAAATGGTGCGAGCGGCCGTGCTTAAAATGAAAGATCCCACACAAATCTTAGAAGAACTACATAAAATAGATGAAATGGGTATTTAATAACATTTATACATATAATTCCTATCTTTGTTGCAAATAATTAAGCAAGTTATTTAGTGTTAGTGGGTAAATTACTATAATGTAAAATTAATAAATTTTTGACATTCCATTCTCATCTCAATCGTTTTGAGCCGAATATATAGAGAAACTGCTTGTTTATAGTTATTATTGTATGTATATTTTGTATTTTACGCAGAATATAATGTCTTACAACCTTCTCCGCTCAATGAAAAAGTGTTGAAGGAAAAACGGAAGAAGTTAAGGGAAACATTTGATAGAGTCCTCAAGATGTATGTAAGTAGTTGATACAGGTATAATTAATAAATATATGTACATACGCATAGAATGCTATCACCTCAAACCAGGATCAGGACAAGGACAACATAAACATATAATATTAGCTGTTTATAAGACAATTTAACTTTTATTAAAATTTTATTCTGGATTTTATTTGATAGTATAATTAACTACAAACAGTGACAGGAAATTGACTCCATCTATAACTCTATTTATACCCTTAAATTTTAGAAATTAATTGTATCTATTTCAGGATAAGGATGAACCTGAGAAATGGTTTGAGTTAAAAAAACAGGAAATAGAATATGAAAAGAAAAGAATGCTTCTCATTTCATATTTTGAATCCGTGAAGAGAGCTCAATCTGTACAAGTCAGTGATATACCATTGCCTTCTACACAAGTAAGTCGTAATTAAAATTTTATCATACTAAGCAGAACTTGCATAGCCTTATCAAATTTTGTTAGTCACCTTCTAAATTTAAAGCCATACTTTGAGATTTCTATATTAAATTGTAAATTATATATAATATTTTTACTTTTCTTGTGATACCAGTATGGCATTTGTAATGGAAATTTGAATAGCTGTTGTTTTGTGTTCAATATAATGTATATGTATTTATTTATTTCAGTATTCAGAAGAAATTATGTTTCCTGGCTTACCATCGCATATTCCTATGCCGATGGACTCATTGGCGCCACAAATGCCACCAAAACCCATACTTAAAAGAGATTCTGCTTACAGAGTGAGTAAACCTTTATTTTTTATTATATATAGTAGTCTGGTATGTGCCCTGCAACATAAGAAGTATTTCCCTGCTACAGGGAAACACTTCTTATGTTATAGTATACTTTTCTATGTAAAACTATGTATGCTGTATCTAGAACAGTGTTTCCCAACGTGGGGCCCACGTCCCACAGGGAGGCAATTCGAAAATGGAGTTTACCGAAAAAGCAAATTCTTAAATAATTGCGGTAAATAATTATTAGGTATAATTTCGCTTGATGATACCAAAATATCAACTGGGTGTTTGCTTACATAGGGGGGCATAAGAATTTTAGAAAGGCTGAGGTGGGGCATGGCACAAAAAAGGTTGGGAAATACTGATCTAGAAGAACTACACAGTGTATTGTCTTATTGATGTTTCAGCAAATATTTTTAGTTTAAGATTTAAATCATTCTTAGACAAATTAAAACAAACCTTGTATTATTAGTACTTCTAACCCAACCTTGAAACACTAAGTTTTCATAGCATAGCCATATGGGAAGTGCTTTAGTATTGGTATCATTTAGAACAGCCTGTTGCACTATTAACTACTAACTTTCTATATATTTATAATAATAATAATACCTTGTAAATATTTTTCTTAGGTTAAATCAGGGTCAGGTCCTCCAGGCGTTCCTCCAGGTTTGCCTCCAGATTACACTTTATTACTTTCCGAAGCATCAAAGGATCTTTTAATAGAGAGACCTCAAAAGAAAACTATTAGATTCTCTGATATTAATGATGATGATGGACCACCTGGTGAAAATGTAAGTAGCATTTTATTTCCTAAATGTACAAAACTAAACATTTGTATGTGGGATCAAGGGTGGAACGGAACGTGAGTGAATGAGAGACGAAAGATGTGAAAGAGTGAGAAAGGGGATCGTAGGGAGAGACGGGAGTGTTGGTTGGACGACGGCGAAAGACGGTGTGTGATTTGCGAGGCGGTGTTTATTTTAATCATTAAAAGACGTTGTTGAACTTGAAGCTGTGTTTAATTTGGAACCCACATTTTTATGATGATATAGATATTATAAAGTGTTTAATATTATTATTATTATTGGCTAAAGTTACTTAGGAATATATTCCAACAAAAACTTGACATTTCAAACGTTATAATCATTTGAAAGCTTTTAATTTATTGTTATTATGACTTTGTGGATGCTGGATCATCTTGCGGAGATCTTGAGTATGATTATTAGGTATGTTCATTATTGTGTTACAGCCACCACTACCAGAAGACCATCCTATTGATGACCCAGATCTAGATCCAGAACGTTCATCCTCTCCAGGTAGTAAGCAATCTGGGGCAAAGCCAACATCATTGCAACAGAGAATGTTAGCACTCTCTGGACAAAATATAGATGATTTTATGAAGGAAATGGAGGAGGTGCATAAGAAACGTGAACGTGATAGGGCTGCTGATTTGAATGCAAGGTTAGTTTCTTGAAAAGACAAGGGTTTAATTATAATAATAAAGTCTGATATTGAGTTTAGAACAGCAGTAAAGAGCAGTCATTTGATCCATCATTTTGTTGATAGAGGGCCTACAGGTCTTCCTATTGTTAACACTTTTAATAATTACAGGTTAACTGCATTAAAACGTAAAGATCACGAGAGTGACTCTGAGAGTGATGAAGAAATGCCACCATTGCCGCTCCATGCTCCATTGCCTCCAGACTGTGTTATGATGGAACCACCAGGCACTGAAATGAGATTGCCTCCTCCACTCATGCCACATGGTATTTAATATGGTTTTTAATATTTTTTATTCGTAAATATATTTAGCAGGAATTTTGGTTTAGGAGCGAATGCACTGTTCCAAGTTGTTCTAAGAAATGTGTAGAATTTTAAAAATTAGAAATTTTGTCGACGTTGGGAGATTGTTTATTATTCTAAGCTATTTCTCATCAGCTGGTAATGTGAAATAATAATAGATTGTTTTCATTTTCACATCAAAACTCTTCAAAAAATATTAATAACATAAATGTTTTTCAGGTCTACTTCCTCCATTAGGTGCACCATTAGTGCCTCCACTAAGACTTCCCCCTGGTCCACCTCCAGGCAGACCCATAGTACCCCCGGGACCTCCACCGGGTCTTCCTCGAGGCATGCTCAGACCACCAGGACCGCCTCCGGGTGCTCCCAGGTTACATAGACCTTTAGTGCCACCACTGCCTAAGACTAACCCACCAATATCGGTGCTAACTGCTGGACCACAGTTGCTGCCCAAGAAGGATTCTTTACATGGTAATTTTGGTTTGGTTTTTTAAAAGAGAGATTCAAAATATATGTATTTTTAACTTATATTATTTATTACTCAAATATTTTATATTGTGTAAACAGGAGCGACAATCAGCGCGAAACCGCAAATCAGAAATCTGTCAGCTGACGTCACGAGGTTTGTGCCGTCAACTTTGAGAGTGAAACGTGACGATAAGAGATTAAGACCAAACAAAATAACGCATGCAATGAGAGTTACGGAAATGCCCAAACAACCGCCAACAAAAGACGACGCTTACTCATTGTTTATGAAGGAAATGGAGGGGCTTTTATAATTAGTTTTATGTTTATATAGTGTATGATATCATTATGACCTAGACTTTAATAGTTAAAACAAAAATCAACTTCCGAAGATCCAAAAAGTTTTACTTATACTGGGTAAAGTACATGTCACAGTTACATTAGTACTGTGATTGAAGCATTTTTAGTCAATACTTGAGCTAGGCATAATTGCTCTAAATTTTATTAGAAAATTTTAGTTATATTAAAATTGTAAAGTAGATAGGTAATTCCAAAGTTTTTATTTAAAACTATGACAAATCAAAATCGTAACAGCCTAATTTCATTCAAAGATCTAATGCAGTGTAATGAAATAAGTAAAATTATGAAAAATAAAGCGAATGCATTATAATTATTTTTTAATTTATTTCCTATAACTATAAAATATAAACACCCACAATCTTTAAAAAATATGTGCTATTCAACTTTATTAATTGCATATGAATTAACTTCAATGCATAACATGAATCGATTTCAATTTTATTAGCTTATTCAAAATATTCGGTTTCAAGCGAAAAGCAGCTAATTATACTTAATTCATTAAAATTTAATAAGACACGACATTCATAAACAAAACATCTTAAAATGATCGGTTCATACGTTGGGTCTTTAATCAGTTTAAGCGATTTGATGCTTTATATAAAGTTAATAAAGCGCTCTCATTTAGCAAGTACGCAGAATATCTCTCATGGTGCAAGGTCTGAAACAACAATCCCTTATATCGCGAACATAGCGTTCATTCCTTTTGAAATATTGTCTAAAATCTTGTGGCAAAAGAGAATCTTCGTTTTCCTCCTCTTCCTCTATTGATGCTGGGTATTCTGTGAAATTTAAAAATTAAAATAGGTATTTTTTGTGTAAATTAATAAAAATAATAAATGTGTCAAATTCCTGCCTATGTTCAGGCATGATGAGGATAAGAAAGTAAAAAATGCACAGGAAATAATATGTTATGCCAATGAGATTTAAAAAAAAAAACATTCGGCGCTCGTTCTATATTTAAAGAAGAAAAGGTAATTAATATAATATATAACGCACTTTTTGGATGATTTATAACTGCGATCTATATAATAATAATAAAACGACAAATGTTTAAAAAAAACTTGAAGACAATAAATCAAGCCGCTATACTATAAGCAACTTTCAAATTCAAAAGGTTTTTCAACAAAATTTACGCATTCAATATTTAAAAAGGTAATCACACTATTAAATACGAAGAAAATGACTATTTAAAATTATAAATATTAAGAGAAAAATTATAAATCAACATACCATAATCAACGTTGAATAATTTAAGCATATTAACTTGCTTGTCATATGTGGCGCATATCAAAGCGCGGGCATTTAGCACTGTTTTGAGGCAACGACCCAAATTATGATCCTTATGGATAGGAGTAACTATATGCCCAATTGCACCTACACAAATAAGTGGTACAACCACGAACACTTTCAAAGCTTCCATTTTCATTTTGATGATCCTGCAAAAATATAAAACATTAAACATTTGCTTCTGGCTTTCTTTACAATGTATACGCGGATTTATAGCTTATCAAATGCATTAAGAATAAATTATATGTCTTATTAGTCATTTGAATGGTATTTTTTTGTTATCAGAAAGAAAGTCTGCCGGCAATAGCGACATTTGTTTGATGTTGTCCAAGTTGACTCCTCTTTATATCACACTACTTTCAAGCCAATTTAAACCCGACTCTGTCATTTTTTGGATGTTAAATATAAAAGTAGCATTAAACATTATATTAACTTAATTCCGATGTTCTTTACAGCCATCGTGGTCGCCGCGGGGCTTAAAATAATAGAGAGTAAACGCGATAGTAAACCGCAAATAGTCTAAAGTCTAAACTAATTAACGTTTGCGAATAACATTAAGACAACACTATTATTCATATTTATTTTAATATCGAAAACAACAAATGAATTCTTTAATTACATGACCCAATTAAAAACTATTTTTGGCATTTAGTATTCATACGTTAATTATCTATCTAAATCTAATGTTAGAATTAATATATAAACAACTTGTAAAAAATCAACTTTTTGTTAGCACAGATAATTTCTGTCGCCGTTCTATATAAAATATCACGCGTGTCAATCGTGGCATTGCGCGGGAAAACAAGGATATCTAACTCGTGTTTACATCCTATTTTAACACTATACAGCACGTTCTATACTTTGTTCTATTCTCTTTTTGTTCTTAAAGTAATGCTAATATTGGATTACACAGAAAATATTAACTATCATATATCCTGTTTTCGATATGGACTCATTGTTTTGACAATGAATCTTCAAATAAACTTACTACATTAAATTAATAAAATTAATAAAAACTTCTAACAATTTTACTAACAAAACTGAAATTATGACAAATTAAAATCGTAGCCATCTAGTTTGAATTACTTATCTTTCAAAATAAATGTGGTGGTAAGACGCTTTCTTTTAATTTAGTTCGATAATTATCGCGAATAACATTATCACATTTCTTCAAAAATCCTACATATTCTTTAACAAATTGCGATCGGTTGTTTTAATCAAAATAAACATTCAAAGACATATTGACGTAACTATAGACCTTAACCGTAATCTGGTATAATAATCAAGAAAAACAATCTGTATCTTATAGTAGGTATAATAAACTCTTGTATATTTAATTATAAAGTAATTGGTCGAAAATTTTATCACATTATTTCGCTGATATAGGAAGTTTTATTAGGCATAATGTCACGCCAAAGACGAAGATATTTTTAGTCAATGATAAGCTTTTTTTTTGTTTATTTAGTTAATTTTTACTGCCCCTAAATAATTGTGTAATAATAAAAAAATATGTACATTTATTTGTTCTATTTTTAAAAATAAGAAAATTAATTTTTTAATTGATTTTCGGGTCTGATTGTTATTGCAAGAAGAAATGATAGTTGATCGCTGAAAATTGTTATGTTTATAGTAAAAGTTTACGATTCTCGCTATGGAGAAATCTCATACGGGTACCATTAGTCCAGAACGCAAAGTCAGAATTTAATAGCACCAGTACAGGAAGAACCATAAATTTAAAATAAAAATATAATACTTTAGGACAATCAGCTGTCGATTATATATTAAAAAAAAAGAATTTATTGAACTATTCTATTATATAATAGTTAAAATATACGATTCTTGCTATGGCATAAAACACATACTAGATCCAGGATTTAATAGATGACCGAATTATACACTTTATACTATATGAAAAAGAAATACTTTAATTAAGTTCTTTATAATTTGTATTTTCGCTAAAAACATCGCTAGTCAACTGCTCCTTTTTAAACACCAATATTATAAAATATGGTCTAATTTTATAAAATAGGAATTTATCTATGTAAATACGGAAAACTACAGTCTGTCAATAACATGTGTAGCTTTAAGTAGCTCTTATTCCGAACACAATAACACTTAACACTAATTAGAACACTTTAATTATAATGCCTATTAGTAATTAATACGAAAGCATCTATGGGATTATTAATTGGATTGAATGTTTGGACGTGTTCCTTTCTTGAAAGTAAAAACTACATTTATAGATTTGCAGTCAGATGACTGTCGCGTATATTTATTATGAAATATAAGTTAATTATAATTGGAAAATTGGTTAAAAAATATATAATATAATAAAAAAAACTGAACTCACCTCAGTTTTATTTGTTCTCAAACACGATATTATTTCCTCTTTAATTGACATATAAATTTTGAAAGGAACAAGAAGAAGTTCGACTCTTTCGAATCTCTTACTTTCAATGGTGTCACTTCCATTAAGCTTCACCTTATATACTGAACAAGTATCCAAAGTTTTGAGGTAAAATTTTCAGGAATAACTTCTGAATATTTATTAAAAGACGTTGATGTACTAAGTCTTATCTAAAGCGAATATCTTTCACAAAATTTCGTATTCTCAATGTAATTTTAATTCAGAACTTTATATTTTAACATAAAGTATGTTTGTTATTACGAATAATAAAATCGTGTTTAAACAGAACGGACTGTGATACTACTAAAGTTACGGGTTCCTAAAAAAATAAGTAAACATGTTATTATTGAGAATATAAGTGATAATTCTAACCTATTGAACTAACTGTATAGTTGGTAGTAATTAATATACATTATTAAACTTTACACCAACGACCTAGGCATTATGACGAGGCTACAATGAAGCGAGAGGCGATATGTGACTAATAACTTAATAGAGTATTTAGATAGGTCATTATTGCATTAAGATTTCTAAAACGCATGTCATGGTGACCGCATTTAGCGTTTTGGCTAGCCTTCATTGATCGTTGGGTACCGCATGCGGAGTGCGGGAGATTTGAAAGGCATGTCATGAAACTGAACTATTTTTATTAGTATAGGTAATAAGGATGACTGCAAATTGCAGTGCATTTTTTATGAAGAATTCCCGCATGACTGACAAATTTTGTTGTACATTGATCTATATGTGCCATGACGGTAGTTAATGCTAATTGTTAAATTCTGACAAATTAACTAACAAGGCTAGTTTATAAGTATTGTGATTTTATTAAAATGCTTATCGCTTGTAATGTAGTATTGGGCTTATTCCCGGCAATAAACTAGAGCGTTGACCGGATTTTTAACTGTCGTTGGTGGGCTATGTCATTCCTAGCGCTTTGATAGGTTGGTTTTAATCCCCAGCACGACCTGATTTGTGCTCTAGTTTATTGCCGGCAACAATAATCTGTTTACAAGCTTTACTTTTTTCTAGAAGTTTATCAGACAGGTTTTGTTGTGACAACACTCTGTCTAATTAAAATTTAATTTGATAACTAATGTTTCAAACAACGTAGTCACGTTATAATTAAAAATAAATAATAATTAACAATAATATGAACAGAATTTCCTAATTAATAATGTATAATATTGTTTTAATAAAACATGCTATAATGTTGGAAATGTTAATTTCAAAGTTTTATACTTCTTGTTCGGACGAGTCAAAATTATTGTTTATTAAAATTCGTAAATAGCTAAACGCCTACATTTCGTTGTTGGCTTTAATAATAACGCCTACAAATAACAAACTTCTGACATTTCAATAACATTTATAAAGTTCAGGCGTTTTAATTTTTACTAACATTTCAAGTAATATACCTACATATTTATTCATAGTGTCTTAAATATTCTAGAAAAAACGCCAGGAACAAAGTTCTTACAATGATAAAATACTTGAAATATGTGCGTGCTGCCCTTTATACCCATTTTGGTTTTCGCACCGATCATGTTTTTCTAATGCACCTATTTAATTCAATGTTTACTAACCAATAAATTGGAACGCATATTTCAAGTTCATAATATAAAAAATATTCTTGTTTATTGTTCGTATTGTCTAAAGGACACGATTCAAAAATCATAAATAAGTTTTAGTACCTACCACTAGCTACTAGGATGCGCAATTACCCTCGAGTCAACGTGATAGCTGCGAGTACCAAGCCTATCCTTATGAATTCTAGACCTTGCTAGGTCAACGAACCTTTAGGATGTTTTCGTAGATCTTTATTTCTTTTTATTTTTTTATTATTTGCAACATAATTCTAAATGCATGCTTAGATTTGCTACAAAGAATTGAATATTTTAAAATAGTAGATATATAAAAAATATAATTAATTAATTCAAGAATATTTATTCGAAATATTAATGGAACTCTAGCAACATTATTTCAAGCTTCTTTTCTAATATATCGTCAATAGTATGTATATATTTTTAAAAAATTTAGAAATAGTTTTTGAAAATTTAAATTAACACAAAAAAAGAAACTATAGGTACTTATAGAAAATATATATAAAAACGTGACAGACATTGCCTAGTGTGGGACCATCGAAAATCATATTGTTACTTTACTTCAATAATAAATAAATAAAATAAAAATAAGGTATTCCTCATGAACCCTAATCTATATATTTAAAAACTAAGTCGACAGAAACCAATAAAAATGGTTTAAAAAATATAGGTAAATACATCATTCGAATTAAGTAACAAATAAAAACAACAAAGGAAGAAGCACGGCTTCGTCTAAAAGTGGTCTCTGTGATTTGTAGTAAAACAGTTGCCGTCCATCAAATCGACTCGAAGCGAACTGTCCATCTATTGCGAGCGTACTGGCATTTAGTGCATTACTGTGCGTTGAATGGCGTCGACGCTCGTCGTGCACAGAATAATTGATAAACTTTTAAAATCGAACGATTGTTCGTAAATTTCTTGAATGAAAAATAACAATAGTGTATTTTTATTTTATACAAGTGTATTCTAGAGATTTTATATGTGCTTTTTGTGAATATTTTCGCAGTGAAAATAGAAGCTTTTTTTTTGTAAACAAACCGTAAACGCTAATTAAGGTAAGTGAAAAAAGTTCTTTAAGTTTTCAGATTTTTTAAGTCTAATCGTGTAACAAATAAATTTGTATTTATTAGATAATATTAGATTATTGTAGGAAAAAAAAATCAATTAAAATAAATATCAATAAAATAGTCTAATTTGAACTTTTAACAGGAAATGTGCAAGACTCAAAAATTATGAATATAAAAAAATATTGTTCATAATTTTTCGTTCTTCATTACCCATATCTATAGGTATTATATAAATTATAATATAAACTGATATTGTCATTAACATAAATTATCTCACTGATTAATGCTTATTTATAATAATCACTTTCAAAACCAATAATATTACTTGCTTTTAAAAAAAACAAATAATTAAAGACACGATAATAATTTAAAAAACAACTTTTTTTCAAGAATTTTTGTACTTTGATTCAGTGTAAAAAATATATGTAATATTTATACAGAATATCAAGTTAATTATTATGATAATTAGGTACTTATTTAATTATGTAATACGCTGAAATTTTAACAAACATAATATTTAAAATATATATATTACATTTCTATCTATATTCTAAGTACAGCCAAGCAAATTGATATATCAACCACCCTTATCCGTTGGAATCCACGGACTGGCATTGTTACATAAATTGTTTGACAGGTGGGTTATGAACCAACTTGCTTGACCGTATCTCATTAAAAACTCTTCATTTTCTTATAAACGGTTCCTTGATCAAACCGTACATTCGTTTTAATAAATTAATAATATTTTATAATAAATGCTGTTAACTCGCAATGTATAATAAAACCAATGACTTGCCATGTTTCACATAATTTTTTTTTGGACAATATTACGATAAAGGTGAAGCGTGTTATCGTAAAATAGAATAATATGTATTGTAATTATTCATTAAATGTAAAACACTGACGTATTCACTTGAATAATTATATTTTGCGAATATTTTGTAATTGGGACATATGTCAGAATTTTAAATACTTAATGACATCATTCTTTGTAATTCTTTATTTGTATTTTAAAATATAATTAAAAATAATAAATAATGGACCAACTATAAATTAGCATTCGATGGTTTGTTTGAAAACAAATGTAACAATAGAATTTATTCTATAGTTGCTCGATGGTTTGCTTCTTGTGTCAAAACATTTTAGATATTAATCATCGTTTTTATTCAATTGTTTTTCGTTAAGAATAAATGGAACAATACATTATACTTATTCATCTTTCACTATTTCAGTTAATTTGTTTCTTCTTCTTCTTCTTTTATTACTGGTTTCAGACATCTATTAAAGACAATTCTGTAAATGTCGAGTATTCGAGCAGCAATCCAATAAGAAATTATAAAATTGTAATTCACACGTAAACCCTCATGTCAAAAAAAACACATTTTCTTTGGTTTCTGAAACTTATTCATGTTTATTAACAAATTTGATTCGAAATTTCTACAATATAATTCATAAATTATACATAAATAATTCTTCTATACAACTTATCTATAGGTGCAAATCACTTTACTAATTACTAATTACAGTAACATATTTTGCGTTGATAGATATTCAACATTTACTACCCAGGCATGTCAACGATGATACCTCAACGGATAATAATACTAAATTTTTATAGGGCTTCTTTAGTGCAGCGCTAGCATGCCATCCGCCAGTCCGTTACATTGACTTAAAACATTTAAAAAAGAATAAATATTTGTTTCGGGTCATAGTAATATATACCATATGATATACCTATTCCTTTTACTTAATAAAATAAATCAAATAACATCAAAATATGCGTTTAATTAATATGTAATATCACTAATCTATCAAGGTTACTGATAACATAGAAACTGTTTGTTCAAAATAACGGAAGTTACGTTTTCTATAGGAATCCTCCATAAAATATACTTTATATAGCACTTTACGTAATTATAATATTTTTTGAGTATACTAAAGACTGTTTGACAAAATAATAGTTGATTAAAAGCAATCGATTTATTTGTTTTGCGAGTAGGTATGTCTTTCATTTCATTGCATATATTTTGCATTCTATTCAAATATATTATGTACTTAGTTTGAGATTCTAATAACGTTGCTTTTAAATACAGAAAATAACTATATGCGTGATTTAAAATTAGGTATTAGATTATTTAGGATTTTACAACCGAGCACAAGGCTTTCGTCTCTTTCACCCCCAAAGTCCAAGAGCAAGACGTCTGTATATTTTACCTATTCTATAATATAATATAACACATTGAAAAAAGTATTTCCTTTGTTTTGTTTTTTCAGTTGAGGAAATCTGCTTAAGAATTAACTAAACAGTAAAACTATTGTCGTGAACATGTTGATGTTCCTTGGTTATAAATTACGTGTTTTTTTGGTGAATCAATTACTACTACAGCTTTTTTAGCGACATGTCCCAAAACGGGACATACAGTCATGTATTCATACCTGCTTTGGATTGCAGCCACTACGAACCCGGATTTTGGTAAACCGGATTATAAGCCATTTTATTTAAATTTTGTATGATACATCAACCAATACTTATCTCTATTAATAAAATACAATGTCACTTCGCCAATAATTCATACAAATTATTTTTTATAATATACAGATATATTCTGATTATAATTAGTAGTCTGTTGTTAAAAAAAAGCATCGCATCGATAACTTTTGCGTCACGTTCGCATCACTATACCATATATATTTAATTGTTGATTGCAAAAACAAATGATCATATTTCATTGTTACGCTTATTGATTTTTTGTATACATTGTTGTTACACTATACGCGTGGTATTATTTACGATCTGTTTAAATATTGACTTGGTTCACTATTTATTACGATATCCTTTGGTTCTAGTTACCTATATTTAGGCATCGGGGAACTAAATATTGATTTCGTGTTTAATCACATTGAGTGTGTACTTATAAATGGAAGCCATGCAAATGCACGCGTGTGATTTATTTTACTCAGAATAGTGCGGATGGGACAGCTGTCTGATTACTCATTGTATGTAAATAAAACAATCAATTTAATTTAAATACAGAAGCACGTCGTATCACGGAGAACATTAGTGATTGACTGAATCGCATAAGTTCATCAGGGTAATAACGCTGGCGTAACAGCGTTACTTCCAGTGTCGCCTCTATGATATTTAACTTAATGTTTAATTCATTTTGTATAAAACGTTTTGTATTAGCACTTTAATTAGAGATCCTCCATTGTTACTAGCCAGGGCTCCACCCGGGCCTAGTTTCAATTCCGTCCTTTTGGTAACATTTGTCCAGTTGCTTCACGACTGTTCCACCCTATTCCGCTCCGCTGTAACAGCCGTAAGGCTAACAGCAGTAATCCTGAAAAAAAACTTCAATTAGAATAATTTACAGGGATATTTTAAGTATTTTAAATAATTATTATACAAACATACATTTTAATTTCTAATGGAATTGCTATGAATTTCTGTAGGACGGTCGTCTGCCTACATTAAAGTACCTATATTTTTTTATAAAAAATTCGTTGAACAATTCCGGTTAACTTTCTGTACTATATTGATTAATTTTGTTTAGGTCATTGCCTTGCGGTGAAGGCAAAGTTAAGAATAATGATAAGAGCTACCGTCCTTGCATTTATTATCAGTGTATTATTTCTCTAATATTAAATGAGGTTATCAAACTTTAACCTGACTAATATAATATGCCTTTGTTAAAAAAATATAACCGAAAACCTTTTACATTTCAAACATAAAACAAAACAGAAACGTCAGATGAAAGGTGATAAACATTATCAGCTCGATAATAAATATGATGTAATAATTATATTATATTTTGACGTGTTACCTGATTATTTTAATTTTGCTAATCCTTAAGACCGATGATTCAATCCTTCCCTAATTACCGAGCGACCTTAGTCTGGAATTTTTAAGTCAAAATGTGAATTACATAAATAAGCGATAAAACTTATTTTGATAAACGTGGAATATCTAAACTATATTCTTTGTAGTAATGAAATAGACAAATGGACGGAGGGTGAAGTTAAAACGTTGTTACGATATGAATTATAAGTTCTAAATTATTATGTACACTGCTCCTTAACAAAGAAAATTATTTTTAAAATTCCAAACACACAGTGTAATGTTCGTATAAATTATATAATTTATTGTAACGATGAATGTTTGCGTGTTTAATAGTCTGTATGGGATGTGTTTGAATGTACTTGTAGCATTGTAAGTTTCTCTTCATACTGTAAATGAAGGCCTAAAAGTATTGTATTTAGAATACAATTAATGAATAAAATAAAAATGGAACGTGGAATAAGGCTAAGATAAAATATTGTCATTTTTAAGCGATAATTATAATTGATCTTCTATTTTGTTAGATAGGTAGATATAGTACAAATTGTTTTAAAAATTTCTTTTAGGTACGATTGTATGCAAAAATAACTCCACATCAAAAGCAACAAAAAATTCAAACTCACCATACATATTTAGTACGCAGTACCTGGATATTTTTGAAACCTTAAGCAGGCACATATTTATAATGCGATAGTTGTATCTACCGACATATTTTGCATGATTGTACATATGTATTTACTTTTGTAGTCGACTGTACGTGAAGTTATTATTAAAAATATTAACATAATTTTGAAAAATATTGAAGATTAAAGAGATATAGATAGGGTTATTTTGTTTTTTTTTTTATAATTAATTTTCCATGAGTTTTTCAGAATTATACAATTAATTATAGTAAAAATTAAATGACCCTATCCATATCTCTTTAATCTTAAATATTTTTCCAAACTATGTTAATAATAATTTAATGTACAGTCGAGTATAAATGTTATGATAGGTTATATTCAATGAAAATGGTTAATTGACCATAGTACGGCTTCTAAGTGAAAAATACATCTATATACGTGTGTGTTAAATAAATTATTTTTTAAAATAAAATTAACTAGTCGTCTATTACTGATTCATTTGTTTTTTCTCGGGTCTTTCTAGAAAATCTATAATCTATAATAAATGATTATATTAAGGTCAATAATTATTGTTTTATCGAATAATTAAATTACATACTGGGTATAAGAGGATTTCCTTTATAAAAACGTGATATTCGTGAATTCAATATTTGCACGCAAAACCGTGGACTAGAATGAAATTCCACCTATTCTTATACTTAAGAAATAAATTAATTTTTATATTGAATTAATTATTTGCTATAAATAAACCAAGCTTTGTCCCAAATGATTTACGCATTACTCTATTAGAGAAAGTATTACATTGTATAACGGTGTCCGTACATCGGATTAATCAGAAATTAAATCGATAGTAAACCATGAAAAGCGCTTAACCTAACAGTACACTAGGAATCTAAGATCTATTTAGTAGTTATCATTAACATAAAAATTTCAGATTCATATTTTGATATTAAAAAAAGTGATACCAATAAGTGATGTTTTTATTTTGTTTAATATAATATAAAATTTTGAACGACTCTCACGTGACTTTGTTTTCGGGGTTTTATTATAGTATGGTTATCCATATATACATACGTACAATTATCCTTATAATTATGACAACAATAATTACACATTAAACTTGTAATTTCAAACCGTAGGTTATCACAAATGTCACCGGATTTCTTCAGTTTAATTGCGAATGAAGTTTAATATTATTGTTTAATTTAATGTATTTTTCACAATCGTTTTTTGCGGGCTTACTCCTTCAGAGCTTACATATGAGATAAAATCGTTATGACTAATTTATTTGTAAATCCATGAGATGTCGCCGCTTTGGGTAGTTCAAAGAAAAACTTCGTTATTTCGATCACGTTTCTTGGGAATTTTAAATAGCAATCAATTATAGTATTTCTACCTATCTACGCATACAAATACCAAAATGAAAATGCTTGTATTCTGTGTTCAAACACAATATTTGAATTTTATTTTTAATTCTAATATATTGTTTTATGTAAATTAATTTTACTGACTGTCAACATTGTTTTGACATTCTCTAAAGGAAGTGACAGAGATTTGAAAATCACGCTTAATATGTGTATATTTACGGTCATTTGTAAAGGGGTAGGCAGATACAACAGCTCTATCATTCACATAATAGGAATTTTAAAATTATTCAGTGATTAATAACAAAGGAAGATAATATTATATTTATTTATTAGAAGTCCAATGCGTAACATGAGTACTCACATTTTAGTGAGTCATAAATTGCATCATTTTATTCCCTAGTACCTGTTGTCGTGATTTGTTTATAAGCAATGTGCCTTACTTACATCTAATGTATTTGTAATTCTGTTATATTAACTTTGGATGCTTAGTAAGAGACTACTGCAATTTAGTACAGGATAAATGAGAGCGGACACTTTTAATGCATTTCAAAATTTGGCGGCACACAACCAAAAAGAAAAGCCTAAAGTTTTTAAATCATATTATTTAATAATATTAACATTATTATACATCTAAAATTTGGCGGCACACTTTTAGAATTTCGTGGCACACAAAAGTGCCGCGGCACAGTGGTTGAGAATCACTGGTCTAACCTAACATTAAGTATTAGATAAAAACTCGAGTATAGATTTGATTCTTTTTTGTTCTTTTTTTTTTGTTATTCGCCTTAATTATTTAAATATAACTTAAGTGGCCAATTAACTCGTTGAAATGTTATTTTTGGAACTGTCATAGAAGTTCAGAAAAAATATAATATAATACCTACTGTTAAAAAATTAAAAATATTTTTTAATTGATTCTGATGTATTTCTGAACGCGCTTCCTTTTATTTAAACTAATAAAATGCGTTATAAAAATTAGTTCTCGTAATCGAATACTGCACTGCATTGAAATATAAAGTTAAATTAAAGCCAATAATAATATACCTAGCCCATAAAGCCAACTAAGGTCCCATAAAGAGTCCGAAAGTCCACGGAAAGTACGTGACTCACACTTAATACTTTTATGTAGACATGCGAAATGACTCTATTTTTAGTAGAACTTAATGTATGTGCGTAGTTAGAAGGATGTCATAAAGTAGTTTTAGTTGTTTTTAGTTGTTTTAAAAACATGTCCGATTTGTATCCTTAATTTTACAGGGAAGGGCGAAACTATTGAACTTGACAGTTTTTTCAACGTACTAACCTTAAACTATGCTGTTTCAATCGATCTATGGGTAAAGTTACATCAGAGTAATGATATCTTTTTTAAATTTTAATAAACGCGGGATCATTTTCTTTTGTAACAATTTATAGATGGCATTTATCTTCGACATGGCATGGCGGACCGAAAAGCTTCACGATGCAAGAAATAAAACTTAAACAAAATTTGTTTATTAAATCAATTAATAAAACCCACAGTAGCATTGAGATTAAAAAACCGCAATAGATGCGTCGTGTACACTTCGCAATCGCGTAAATTATTACTTCATAAAATTCAAATAGTAGGTCTATGTTTGACATTGTAAGTGTTACAAAAATGAACGCAAATCTACTCATAAATTGTGGAATATCAAATCTTTGTTGCCCAATTATATGATAAGTACTCATTTGAAAGTACGTAGCTGTGTACATTGCTAAAAATTACTGTAAAAAAACATGTGGTTAAAAATCTCCGTTAATGTTATGTCTTGCGTGCACGCTTCTGTATTCATAATATTTTAATGCTTTTCAAACATAATTGTAGCAATAACTATTTCAATTCATTTGGAAATTAGCCAAGATTTACCTAATAAAGGTCATTGAGCTCGCTGCCTATTTTGCTGTTTGGAAAGATACTTTAATTAATACAAAAGAACTGATTCGACTATCTACGACTGTGTCTAAGCATTTCTAATCACAATATTTTAGATTATAATGATTTAAATAAATGATCGATTAATTGTAATGTATATTTTTGACGTCATCAATGATAAGAAAATTTATTTCCTTGTAATTGATAAAGTTTATACAAGAAAATATTTGTTCATTGTTCCGTGTACGAAGTTTATACAAAACCGTCAATGTATTGTGAAGTTGTTATTGTATCATAACTATATGCATTTTGCAATGACCTTGACAATATGGAATGAGTAAGACCAACTATGAGTTCATTACCACGAGAGAACTAAAACTGCTTAACTACAGATTTCTTAATGATGCGGTAGGTTAAGGCAGGTAGATGATTATGTTTTTTTTCAGCCGATTTTATTGTATTTATCTGTCTATAGATGCATAGTTTATACATGTAAATTATTGTAGCGCGACTACGAGGCTTTTAATTCATGTTTGCGAATTCAGACGTTACTATAGTCTAAATTGTTTAAGTGTATAAATTGTGTACTAAAACCCGGAATAAGCAGTCGCTTCTCAAGATTCATTTCATAAAGTGCGATATGTTGCAAATATCACTATTGCATTATAGCTACATATAACGGTAATCCGTTCTATTTTGGATTGTTAATTAATCATTTACCTCGCCTTTATCATTGAAATAAATCAACATCATTGCATTTTCTAGTTTTGTTATACAACTTTTAATAGTTTTCTTTTACTGACCTACTATGGTTTATTTAAAGAGTTTGTGATGCGGTCTGCGGTTTCATATTTGGTAAATGGAACACAGTTCGTATTGTATTCGATTTATAAACTTGGGGACATTTGTCTTCGACTTATTCAAGTCGGCTCAGAAGTTACATTGTTTTGTATATGACGACCTCTCCTAATGCTAAGCTGGAGTGTGGTCCATGAGCGATCAGCGTACAGCAGTCGCCTCCGTTATGGCGGCCTGAGGAGACGAATTTGTTACGTCCAGGCTGACAGAGTACACTCACGCAATCCCGAAATGCGTCACTTTACACGTCTGTCTACTATTTTTTAAATTAATATCTATATTACACTATTTGCAGTGAGAGTCAAAAGTGCATAATAATAAAATAACAGTGTAATTTTTTATAAGTTTTATCTTTTTAGTTTTGTTTAAAAGTGTGTTCGCGTTAATTTTGGATTTTATTATACATATAAAAAACAGTACGTCGTTTGTCCTTTTATTTCGAGAATTAAAAAAAGCCCAACTAAAAATGATGTAATAATTTTATCAGATCCAACTACATAAAAGCAAATTGTAGTTTAGTTAATTCATTGTTATTGTAAACGTTATCTACGCTTTTTGGTATTAATGCGCGTTTTATTGTTGCAAAACAATTCTGATACTTTTATTTTATCTTTAATGATTATGAAGCTACTTTATATTATTGAGGGTTTTCGTTATGATGTCTGGGGCTATTCGCGAATATATAACTAATATAAAATACTTAATTGTGTTTAATCTGATGTTTCTAAAACTTTGCAGACAGGACAAATTTATCAAAAATAAATAAATAAAGTTGAGGCCCCGTTTAGTATTTAATTGGTTAACATTCCGATTTTATTATACAAGGATATACAAGGAAAAATTTTAAACAAGAAATAGGCGTTCTCTGCAATACTATAAACACGAATTGCGAGACATCCAGATTAATGTTTCCATTTGTTATAATTACTTGCCAAACTTTCAAATTGCGATATCAAAACAACAAAAGATGGACTTATCTGTAAAATGTAATTATGAAATAAAAGTATTTCATTGTAATTATTTTTGTAATTTGTAATAAGTTGCGAAGTATTATTGGCTATATTGCATATTATTTATATTATATTTTTAATTAGTATTATTAACTATAAGTTATAATTTAACACTTCAGAATTGATGCGGTAAATTTAATTCGGATATTGCTATGCAGTGGATTTCACAAATTTTAATCAAATACCGTACAATGTAATTAAATTGAAATATTGACAGCTGCCAATTTTGTACTGAATATAAATTATAGTTTACATTTAACAATACATAAATTATTTTGTTGATATACGCTCTTGATGAAAATAATCCAGGTTGGATTGTTACATAACTTTATTTCAGGCTAGAGTTAAATTTTATACACCAAAATTAGTACTTTCTTCAATTGTTTTTTTTTTAAAGAAAAATAATATAAAATCACACACTTCTAATTCATATCCGTAATGCATAGAACGCGTAACGTACAGATGCGCTTTTTATGTATGGCACACGTATACAAGTATGTGACCTGATCTTAATATTTATAATAATACAGAGTTCGATAATTGGTCCGACATAAATTAAATTGACCTCGGTTACGAATGATAATTATTTTTATCTTTAATAATTTCAAATAAAATAACAATAATAACATAAAGTGTTTTCTGGTGTTTTATACGAATACTAGCTTTTACCCGCGGCTTCGCTCGCATTTAAGTCATTAAATAAATATCAGAGATCATTTCAATAGAAATGAATCAATATGTTTCCAAACAGCTGAAATTATAGTCAGTTGGAAACTATAGTAAAATTTTTTGAAGTGAAAAATTCTTTAGGCGCGTTGAGCGTTTTGGTAGAGGGTAAAATCCTCGGTTCGCGTCACCGACATGCTAATGATAATATTATATCTATAGCTATGGAGAGCCAGACTAGCGCACGTGAAGTGAATTTTTAATTTGACTATTATTGTAATTATTTAATTGAAGGATTACTGTTTATTTATTGACTTTAAATTCATTGACTTCAGTATAAAAGTGAGTATGAAACATATTAATATTTTTATACAGATAAATGAATAATGAAAACGACGAATATATTTTTAAAAAATTTAATATAATTTTTGCATATAGTTTCAATTACTCTTAACTTAATAGTTCCGTTTTCACTTCTATCGGCAGTCCCACGACTGTTTATGTTTTTTTTAATAAAAAGTATCCTATGTTACTTCTAGTACCTCCAAAAATATATGTACAAAGTGTCATGATAATCGGTTAAGTAGTTGTTGCGTGAAAACGTAACAAACAAACTCACATTCACATTTATAATATTAGTAGGGATGTTATTGCTATTAATAATTCGTTATGATATACGTACTTATTCTAAACATCCAATGGTTAATGTCAGGCAAAAGGACTCCCAACCCGTAGGGAGCCTCTATTGGAGTGTATTCATTGTAATTCGATGTAATACGGAAATAATTTTAGCAAGTCATGATGTTACCCGAGTAACTAAACATATCTCGTAAATTGATTAGCGAAATAAAAAGAGTATTAATTTGTTACTAATTAAGCCTTATTCATACAATTTCCGTGTAGTCTGTAAATAGGCAAATGAGTCCGGTTAGAAAATTCCTTGTTTTTTGTTGCGATTTTTTTAAGCTAAATATATATATGCATAGTTATTAGCTACTAATAGACATACTTTTACTATGCAGAAAGTCCGCGTATGTGCTATCATCTGGCTAGTTTCACCAGTTGTTACACCGCATGCGTTTTATAAAGTCTGTTTAATTAATAGTTAATTACAAACATGCTCGCATAATCCGCAGTCGTTGCTTAGCTAATATAATTGATTCCCTCGATCTAAGCACGGTTAATTTCAGAAATTTCCAGCACCCGCGTGCGGTAATTAACCTTTGTTACTCTGTTATGTTAGTTACAGGAAATGGTGTTCATTACAAAAAAAATAATTATTTATTTTTAAATATCCTAAATGCGTTGTTTATCCATATGTCTAACTAAAACGCAAATGGTTAACTGAAATTACATAAATCAAATATGTTTTTGAAGTTTTAATTGTTGGGGAATTTTTTTCTCATTTTTTTTTTGTAAATTTGAAGTAAACATAAACATCTTTTTATTGTTTTCATAATTAGTATTCGGAATGAGTTCATTAATCTGCGTCGTCCGGGCGTCCTAAGGAAACTTTTGTTATCGAAAATTTAGTTCAAGGTCGACGAGGCAATGAAATAGTTTTTTTGCGTAACAAAATCGCAGATTTCCATTAGTTAGTGCGATTTGTGGGCATGCTCGGTTGCTTCACGGTGTTCTGCTTCGAGGTTATCAGTTGTTGCTTGTGAAAGTTCTTTGAGATTTAATCTATTTTTTACTTTTCTATTTATATTATTTACTTTTTATAATGATGTTTGGTTTTAAAAATATATTTTGCTCTCTCATTACAGATATGTAATATTATTCATCAGAAGACTGCAATGCAAAAAAAAGTTTAAAAAGACCCGCAATAACATGCGTATCAACGTATTATGCGAAAGCTAGCTATGATAGAATGTTCTACAAACCAAAGCGCGTGCGTTCAGTACACGTATGTCACGCAGTTGTACGCGTTGTATTTGTCCTCGCTTCACGTGTCATTGAGCGACTTAGTATTTATAAAAGAAGCGTCAGATTACTCAAAAACTTTCAAAACATTAGGCAATTTCTGAATGAGTTCAAAATAAGTGCCTCTACTAATAAGATTACGCATACATTTCAAAATATTTTTTACATATATGTATGTATGTACTTTTCATACTATTTACTCATTATAAGTGAATGTCAAGGCAATAATAATAAAATGTAAAAGAATGTATAAAGTAAGTGTGAAATTGGTAACAAAATATTTTGTAATAATAATATCGGTATAAGAGGTTTTTTCATTCAAGTTAATTTTTATTTCTTTATGGTTTTTATTTCAATTTAATTTTATACTAAACATATTTTGAATTTTTAAAATAATAATTATTAAAAGAATATAGACTTTTAATTTTCAATTTATTAACTATAAATATACTTGAACACACTTACATAGAACGTTGAAATTTAAGAGTTTCCATTTAATGGTAGTCTATTGTTAAAATTGATATCGAAGTAGTCGAATTCGTGATTGCGATCGCCATAACCGTTCTAATTTTTTTCGATCCTTACTGGTCGCTTAAATTATTCAAGGCTTCATAATGATACCTAAACTTCAACTAGGATATAAAACCTTCGAGTAGATTTTTTGTTAGTAACCTATACTAATATTATAAAACTTGAGTTCGCTATAAACTAAATGCGTTGTTAGAGAAACCGCTATCATAGCTAGTATCTTTATGTCTAAACGCGTTATCAATTAAACCGGTTCAAGTTCAAATCTAAATTTAACATAATGTTATTATTGTTTTTTTTTTGCTGCAATGAACAGTAAATCGGAATATATTTAGAAATACAGGTTTTATGGGCCCACGGAAGGTATCATAAATATGGAAACGGGTTCGGAGGAGACAGTGCGTCAAAACTTATTTATATAATGGATAAATATAGTAAAACATTATGTACCTACCTACTAATTAAAACACGAGGATTCTAATGACGTCCGCTAAATAGGTAGGTAATGTACCTATAAATAAAACTTATTTAAAAGGAGTTTATCGTCATAAACATTGACGAAGATTAATGTTAGAAACACTGAGGGAAATATATATTTTAGAGAAGCAGTGTCAAATGATAATAATGTATGAGAATATACCAATAATAACGTAAGCGTAACATTTGCTGCTCCGTGTGTTTCTCTAGTTTATTTAAGTCAATGGTCAGGTAATAATAAAAATTCATAATATTTATCTTACTATGACTCTTCATTGCTCAACAGCGAATCATGAATTTTAACCATCAATAGAATAGTTTTAAGCAATAAGTTGTCATTTTTTCATACAATAACGATCGCTCTAAATTATTTTATTTTTAGTTGAAATTTACCATTTCTTATATATTATAATAAATATATCAAATATAAGCAGATTGTAATGTGAATTTGTATGACTCTTTTATTATTACTTTTTTAAATTTATTAATTATTAAATTAAAATTACAGTTTGCTTTTCAATGGTCCCACACTAGATAATGCCTGTCACGTTGGACCCAGCGATATTCTCAAATAAAGCTTAACGATTTTATTTTGTAATTTTGGTAAATTAGTAGCAAGGTTTAATTATTAAATAAATGTAAAAGTAACTTAAAAATATGTAGGCCAATGTTAATTTAAATTATTTTAAAAATAATTCGGTTGAAAACCTTCGATAAAATATTCTGATATCGGATTACATGAAAATTACCGAGAAGTATTTTCTTTTATAAAGAAATAATTTTAGTTAGCTTTTAATTAAATATATTTAATACAAAATATGTAAATATTGTTTTAGGCTGTTCGCGAACATGACTGGATAATTTAATAAACGTGTAAAATATTATTACATTATAAAATATTGCAAAATAAATATATTTGATTTTCTTTTATTTATCTTATTATTTTCAAATATTTAATAGGCATCATTTGTCTCCGCAGCGGTCGAAACAACTCCTTAATTGTTGTGCCTATCTTGATGTAGGGCAGCCATTCTCAAAGTGTGTTCCGCGGAACCCTAGGGCTAAAATACTGCGCAAAATACCTACCAAAGGGAGATTATAACATCTAAATATTCCAACTAAATATTACATTGCAATATGATTATTCATAAATACATATAAATCAGTTTTTTATAATTATATTAAGGCTTTTTCCTTCGCCAAAAAAGTTTGAGAACCGCTGATGTAGGGGATCTAAGTGCGAGAGTTATCTGTATTTATTATTAAGCTCTGCCTTATAAGCGAGAGTTGCTCGCAGCCCGTAAACTTTAAATCAATGGAGTTTTATGATGTTTTTGGTCGAGTTTTATTTGATGCACTAAAAATGTTACGAAGAACGAGCGTTTTTTATCGATATTATATTCATTTATTTATATAAACAATAAAATAATAAAAAATATCTTCGAATAATAAATTCGCGTAAGTACACTACCTACGTAATTAAAAACAACCTTGACAACACCTTTATTCTTGCTATTTTTTTTAACTAAAAATACATAATTATACAAATTTTAATGCAAATTTTATAACACAAAGTGTTTTTAATTTAATGCTAACTTCCTATCGAGTAATTCTATTTTTCTAAACTTTAATTTCCTGGTTAGGAAGTGGTAAATATCAGACAGAAAAGGTTTATTTTTAGTCTTTAATAATGTTGCCTAGATGATTAATCATACGATATAATTTAATACAAATTTAGGCAGGTTTTTATATTCTATTAATTAATAGATATACACTGAGTCATTGATTTATATTTAAAAGTTTTTAATAGATTTTTTAAAAGATTTATTTAAAGTTGATTACTTCTACACTTACAACATATCTTTAATTATGATATCGAGCTGTTTTGTTTTTTGTTCGATATTTAAATAAATTTCTTTGTAAAATAAATGTAATTAATTAGTTTTATAATTTGGCGGAAGATGTTGTTTGTTGTTAATTTTTTAAATGATCGTCATTTGTCAGTTCGTTTGCTCACGATTACGATTTGAAAAATTTTAACACTACGTTCATAATTGCAAGTCTCAAGTTTGAAATGACAAAGACGTTCTCAATGTAAATATATTACCATATATTAAATAATTAACAATGATCACAAAATTTATAAATACCACAGATAGTATTTAACAATTGATGAATTGTTTTAAAAAATTCTCACGCATGCGTTTGCGTATGCCCGTTGAAAGACAATTTCTTTGACGCGCTGATGTTTGCAAGTATTGAGATCATTGTTCGCGCTTGAACTCTAAACGCACGAGGAAGTGCAACTGCGACTTGCACTCGACCGATGTTGTCGGAATTAAATTAGTCAAAAGTATTACATTTCACTTTTAAGTTTGCTATCCACTAAGTCATATTTTTTAAGAAGTGTGCTCCGTCCCACAGGACAGACCACATTATTAAATTAATTATTTTAGCACAGTTATTTTTTTAAGAGAATTGGTTTTTTAAAAAAAATAGAATTGGTTTACGAATATTAAATATTAGCAATGTTAACGCCATTTTTATACATATTTATTAGCATTTCATTTTTTTCATTTAATTTAGTTTCTTTTCTACTCCTAACACTTATTTTCTCAAAAAGTAATTTGCATTGATTCTCTTTTAATTTTTAAATTCATTGCTCTATGTTGACTTTAGCAAAAGTATTGTTTTTATATACACGACGTGGACAGTATGATAATTTCCAACACTGAACAGTATCATCATAGATACTCGTATACTTCTTACGGTTGACCGCAAATACCAAATTCGTGTCAATGTAGAATGTGTGATATACCTACATATCTATGTGCTTAATTGTAACTTATTTTAAATATCAAATAGCACGCGTATACTATACAACTATATCTCTCAATGGATAGTTGACTTAATTCTACTCAGGCTTATTGTACATTTTTAAATCGTCAACAATTACTGGTATATCCATATTCGAATAAAAAGTGCAGAAAGTGCGGATATGTGTAATGTATCATTCATTGAAAGTTTTTTTCTTACTTTATAAGATCATCTTGCCTGTATTTGGCATGCGGACGTCACGATTGACTTTTTACAAGCGATTAAGAACTAGTTTTCTTTCCGCAATGAAGTTCAATGGTAGTAAAGAAATTACCTATGTGATGTTAATTGTTATTTAAGTCAGTTTTTGAGGAAGAATTTAAAATGCATTTTCTTTGAAAGTTATTTATTATACAAGTTACAGTATTATTATATTTTATAATATAATCGCATGTTAAAAGATTTAAACAAATTCAGTTGGTTTGCAAATTAGTGTGTGGAGGCTTCCTTATGGGGAACATTTTATTACAAAGTGATGCGACAATTGTAATAAACCGGAATGCAAATCGTAATAAATTAATTTAACCAGTTTCGCTAAATGTCGATCACGAAGATGAGATATGTGTTTGAAGAGGAAAAGAGCTCCACAAGGACATATTTATGTGAATTTTTAAGAGGTTGAGTGCAAAATAAGATTGTTTAAATTTTTATTAAATCGTGTTTTCATTTGTTTCAGAATAAAAATGGATTTGGAGTTTCGGGATTTGAGATACACAGTAAGGCCTCGACTCTATAAAGGTATTTAATTAAAGTCTTTTTTTTTTAAATTAAATTTTATATTAACTAATAGAAAGTCGAAATTAGAATTCATAGATTTTATTAAGTTTGAAACAAATGTTTTAGTAAATAATTATAAATGTTTTGTTATAAGGTATTATATTATAATTTAATACAAAAGTTCACATGACAAAGTATTTAATGAACATGAAATTCAAAAACAATATTGAGGAAAAACAAAAACCAATTTTACTGGTTTTAAAACTTTTTTTGTATTTTTTTTCTTGAAAATTCCAAGATTTACCTGTTGCAAAGTTTACACAAACCCTGTTTAGTGCGCGTTATTTTTTAATATATTATTATCGATGTATTTAAATAATATATAATATAAAAACAATTGCAAAACAATGAAATATTTTAATGGCGTAGTTTTATATTATGACCTAATTATAAAAACTTACATAGGTACTAAAATAAGAGCTATGATTTGTGTTATTAGAGTTAAAATGCATTTCACGGAAAAATCATATCAATTGGGGTAATTGCATGTTATTAATATGTAGTTCAACTTTGGTAGCAAACTTTAGTGCACCTCCGGAACAGGTCATGAGAACCGGAACTGGTTATTTACTAGAAAAAGTGATGTACATGTATCGATAAATTTATTATTTTATATCGATTAGCGTGCTAGTATTTGTTTTTACAGAGGAGTTATTTTCATTTTTACAATATACATATAATACGAAAAAATTATGTTTATGTTAGGTAAAACTTCCTGAACGTATTTTTTTTTTGGTTAAATTTTGTACCAAAATGATTACTACTTTTCTCAAAATTACTTTTTAACTACACCGCTTATTTAGTAATAGGTAGGTAATTTTATTTACGTTAATGTCTTGTCGATATCGATGGCTAGTGTTGTTTGACCTGATTGGGATAACTAGGTGCTGCCAAATGAAAGGAACTTAATGCCTATCAAAACGAATACCTCAAGGTTACATTTTAAAATTTCAACACAAATTCTTACCTTGATACTTTAAAATGTTTTTAAAAAAATATTTTTAAGAATGCGACTATTTTAAACGTGCAAATTAAAAACGTATATACATTTATTGATTTTTCTAATATTTTTTAAAATAAATAATAGCTATTTTAGGAAAGTAATTAAGTCTAAGTCAATATTTTATAATAAATCGGTAGTAACAATATTTAAAAAGAAAATTTTAGCGAATGAATTTATTATTGTAAAACGGAAAGCTTTATATGTGTTCGTGAATTTATTTACTTGTAATTCGTAATTATGCATGAACTCTTTACTTGGTCTACATAATCGTAACTTATCGCACAGGAATATTTTATACATACTTACAATAGTAACTAAAATCATGGAAATAAAACAAAAACTAATAAAAAAGTAATAATTTTTGTTTTTCTGATAAGAGTGTTGTTACGAGTAAAATATATGAATTTATTAAAAAAAATTCAGACTCGGGACTGACTAGGCCAGGATTCTTATAAGATTTTTTAAATCTTATTACAAGATTAAAAAGTAAAAGGAAAATATTCCCGAACACATTAAAAATAAATTCCTTGTCATTAATACTGCTTACTACAGTATCAACTTTATTTTGGTTATTTTAAAGGGATGAGTAATTCCGAAAAATTTATAGTTCAAATGATTGCGACGATGCGATTTTAAACATTTCTTTTTGTAACGTAAAACTTTAAAATGGTTGTGTCTGTTGTTAAATAGAAAATATATTTATATGTATTTTATTGATGTTATACTTCTTAATATATATGTTTATATATAATTTTTCATTTATTTATGAAATACAAATTGTGCGAGTACATTGTCATTTATAAACAGTCATTAAAGGTCACGAAGCACGCAACTGTTCTCAAGCCATAAAGGATCAACAGCTTTTTCACATAGGGTTGTGTTCTAATTGTTTATTCAGGAAGTAGTTTACTCAGATTATGTGCAGCCAGTAGGTCAGTAGTAAAGACATAATAGAGGCACACCCCTAGACCACCTTAGCCATTACCTTAATGGTAATATATAAGTAATCAGACCTTACAAAGAACAAGTAGCATTCATCATCACTTTGATGAATTAATTTATAAAGATTCCATGAATATATAATACGATTTGTTACTTAAATTAGAATAAGAATGGAATATTAAAGCAAATTAAATGTTGTAGAATTTACACTTTTCACTACAATTACGATTAGTAAAATATCATCAGTACTTTGGGGAAATTAATTTTGTTGTTGTACAGTCAGCACAAAAAGATAGAGATGAATAGAATATACAAAAATAACTTAAGATGATAAAATTATTGTCATTATGATAGTTGTTCTTTTGTTATTCCGTCATTTGTTTAAATCTTTTTCTTGTTAACTGTATCTCTATAAATATTATGTAGGCATTATCCCACTATACATTCACCACGGAGTTAAATATATGTATTAAAAAAAGGTGTTACAGTACAAAGATTGATACAGAGGATTATTATTTACAAATAAATTTATTAATCACTCTTTACACGCCATGCCGGACTACTCTTAAAATATTAAAATAAATCAAAGACATTAATTGTTATTGTAAGTATAATAATCTCCATTTTATTTTTGGCATTTTTCTTCATAAAATCCGTCGTAAGTAGTGGTGTGACTGCATTAATCCATCGACCATAGTGTTGTCGATTCAGTCGATTGACTTTCCAGTCAAACATTACATAGATACTTTACGAACTGCATTACAAGCAAGGGTCGGTCACGCACGTCGCGCGTCGTATATTGGTAAGCAAATTTCACTCGATGGTGCATATAACCTTTTAGATGTTTTATGTATTCCAGGTTTAATGTAAATCCTTGTAATAAATTGCGGTGTTTTGACAGAATTAAACCGACTAAATAGTGAAAGGTAGAATGACATAAATAAAAAATCCTTGAAAATTATTTTTAAAACCTATATTAATTTTATAACTAAATTAATTTAATTTTTATACAGTCTTGTTAATTAGTATTCATTGCAAAACTCATGGTTTTCAAGGTCATAACAAAAAAAAAAAGCAGAACGCTTACCCCTAAGAATGTTCATAGATCGAAATCGTGTTTATCGAAATAGTATACCTATATACGTTAGTCTAAATTTCGAAACGTCAAAATAAAATTAATAATAAAAAACTTATTGGTTAAAAACAAAAGAAGCATGAAAAAAAAACAGTGTAGGTACACCAGAAAGAATACTCTAACATTATAGTATCCAATACAACAATAAAAAAATGAACGGAACCTATTATGATTTCTGTTGATGTAAAAAACTGGTTCCTTATGTAACAATATTTCAAATATATGTAATAGACAAAGAATTCGGTTTAAATCGCGAATGTTTTAATTGTTTGAAAAATTGCCGTAAATCACGCAGTTTAATTTTTACTGCTTTTTGTTCCTTATTAATGGTTGATGACCTTGCTGGATAGTGATGAAAATGGCTTTATATGACGAGTTCTTTGTTCACTAACATAATTAAATTACTTTTATTTTTTGTTAAATAAAATATAAAACAAATGCGGACTCTGTGTACTGAAGTGCGGTGATGAACAAACGTATCTTATACGCGGAGAGTCCGTGCATGTTGTTCGGTTTATCTGCTGGCGAATTTTACGCGCGTTAATGGAAATGTTTATAGATTATGCTTTAATAAATATCTTTATAATTATGATTTGATTGTTCGAGGTTACTCTTAGCTCATCGGATTTAGAGCTTGATTTTTGTAACCTAATAAGTGTATGCAGAAATATTGCCAAATACGCATATATTGATACTCTTTATAATTTATTTCTGATTTTTAGTAAAAAGTGCACATACTTGACCCGAATGACTCTAATAATGATGAACGACCGTGACCGGGAAGTTACAGAGGTGGACTTCTAGGTGGGCCGTGTTCCAATCTCACAGATGTCGGTACCAATGTATCTTTGTAACACACGTACCTATATGTAAACTACTTTGCACACATATGCAATAATTAATTCGTTAAAATAACTTATTAGCTGCTATCACATTTGTTTTATTTGCGCAGTTGTTAGCGCGTCTTCTTGGAGTCCCATATCTTAATTCGGGATTAAAGTCTTCTATGTTTATGTTATTTTAATTAAATGTTTCAAAGGCTTTGTAGTCTTCGTGATTGCGGTGAGAACTTGGTTAAATCATGTTTGTAATTAACGTTAAATAATTAATTACAATATATAGTATTGCCTTATATTTTGTTGAATTTAAAATGAACATCTGATTTGATACGAAAATATTATATTATTTTTCCGCTTATTCCATAGAAAATATATTTAGGTGCTAATTATCAGTTTCCCTTGTTTGCACATCTAATGCCGACTTTCAGAAACCTACTTATATACGTGTGTATATATTTTATTAACATAATAGAAACATATTTATTTTATTTAATATCGCAAGTAGCTAATAAAGTAATCGATTTATAGCTTCAATTCACGTCATACGTCTCTCTAGTTTTATTAAACTAAACATTTGTTACATTGTTTATCAAATGAGAAGCGTTTTAATTACCAATTAACGACTAGGGAAATTTATATTATTTTTTTATTATATGTATTTTACAGTTTTGTTTTTAATTTACCTTGTCATTTATATTGATTCAAGTGCTATTACTAGTAGTAATTAGATGTTTACACAATATTTAACAATAAATGAATAAATATAATTTAGTAATTAAAATTAAATTAATAAATGTCATTTTGTTATAATATTTAAATTAGACGGGTTATACTAATATGGAAAGTCAATTTCACGAGGTATCATTATACGTTAATAATTTATGTATTAGTTTAAATGAAGAAGAACAACACAAACGTAGTAATAATATAAAACACTCGTAAAAGCATACATTTTTTATTGTATCATAATATTATTAATAAACATTTGCTTCGACAATGTTTATAATAATAAGGAATATAAAATTAGGTCACAATATGAAGTTCATACAAAGTCTTCTGGGTCAGCCCGAGACCTAAATTATTATCTGTATTATATTGGCACAAGGGCGACATTCGGTTGCAGAGTGTTATGTGATAATTATAAAGAATTAAATGCATCATTTTATATTATTTCGAATGCAAATTTAATTGTCACTATTATTCCAACTGGTGTGCAGTTAGGTAAATTCGAAACGTGAATTATTTTAAAATTATTATTTTAATTAAAGTTACGGTTGTATTGACACGTGTGTAATGTGTGAAACGCGTGAAATATATTTTTAAATAATAATATTTTTATAATAAAAATAAATAAGGTCATGTCTCGATGAAGTATTGGTGGATTGAACTGGAGGTCTCTGAATGCATTATAAGAGATCGCGGAAGACAGTATTGCCACTGACCTATATTTTCTATGCCTATTTAATGCATTTGTTGTCACGACTAATAAATATTAATGTACATTCATCAACATAAGATTTTACACAAAGTTGAGGAAATTGCTTTAGTTACCAAGAAAATGTTTTGATGAAAGACGTGATAAGTATAATTTTGCTTCCAAATTATCTTATTTTAAATGAGATTAGTTCTAAAGTAAATTTATATCTGTAGATTTTCTTAAGAATGTGTGTAGGATTGTGGGCGGTGAGTTTGACTAAAGTTGTTCAAATTTAATGCAAAAAGATTCATGAGTAGTATTTTAAATATCATGTGAAATGCGATATTATATCGCATCTGTTATATCACTTCGCTTACATACATACTGCTATAAATGAAATCGCGGATCAGTCGTATGCTATCAGCGTGCGGTATTTGCTTTTAGTATTAAACTTTAAAATGTATGTACTCGATATAACAACTCGATAATACAAGTGATTATATGTGTATTTTAATAATTTAATATCTTCTTGGGCACGCGTGAACACATTGAACTCTCAATGGAAGTTTTCATTACGTCAAATGATATCGTCCAATTTTCACAATTAATTGTTTTGTTTTAGTAAGTTTCTCAATAAATCTAAGAATAAAAATGTTTATTTTTAAGATGTACTCGAATTTATAGATTTCATGCAAAAGCTGCTAACATAAACAATGTGAGATGCGGCACAAGACCCTTGAATCAACTACATCACTTAATATTAAACTTTATGCGTTTGTATTTGTAAATGTTTGGCATCTGTAGTACTACGAGTTGAAGAGCTCTCAAAAAGTAGTACAGTTCATTACCATAATGTTGTAACCATTCAGATATTTTCGGAGTAATGTTTAGTGATATTCTTTGCGATCATACAGGTGCTATGAACTTTCGCTTTCTTTCTCTGTATTTGTCATTATATTGACTGTGAATTCTCAAGTTATAGAAATGCATTAAAATAACGTTAGAAACTGAATTATTCAATTTTATAATACGATGGTTTAGTTAATAAATTGTAATAAAATAATATTAAATAAATTATTAGCGCAACTATCTATTAAGACGTATCTCACATTACGATTGATAGCAAATACTGTTTTCTTTTCGCAATAGGCGTTTTTAGTTCTGCATGTCACCGATAGGTTCGCATTGATGCACGCTTTATAAAAAACTTTTTAATTTTTATATAATTTGTATATATTTTTTTCTTTTTTATTTCTACTATCTAACATATTAGCGTAAACTAAATTATATAGCTTATAATCTCGTAAAATCATACAAGATTAATTAGGACAAATGAAAAATGCTTCGTCATACTGTTTTAATTTCTTGATGCATAAGAATTGCACTTTCTCTCCATGTGCAAACTTAGCGCAAATAAAGTTTCACTTCGCTTATCTGATGCAGGCTTTCGATTATCAAAACTTTAGGTTTCATAATTTTGATTTTTCTAATTATTCGTTTACTTTGGGCCACTGTCTTTGTTATTTAAGGTCAAACAATAAAATATAGTGTAGTTGCTTTTAGCTGGGGGTTAACAGGTTTAGGTTTCTTGACATATAGAGTATATATAAATATGTAGTATAGAGTTTCCTTTTGTATTTGATATAAGTAACAAATCTTTGCGAGAATAAAATGATACTGTGAAAACAATGTACAACTAAACAACAGCTATAAAATATTATTACGTTGATAATAAATACTTAATAATGCACTTTATATGTGGGCATAATAAAGAATAATTATATTTTAATCTCTTTTTTTATTTGCATTTACAAGTTGCTATTTTGTTGTATAAAGATAATTAATTGTTAAAAAACGTTTGCAAGGGCCCCTGTCTGAATCTGAATAAGTTCCTCTAACTGTGTTTCCTGAGCTTAGAAATAATCTGAATAGAAAAGATCATGGCCTATTAAACCACCAAACTGTTGTTGTTATTACATATTTTGTACACGTATGTTTTGCATGTCTGTATAGAGAAAAAAGTATGTTATAAAAAAATGAATGTTGCTTTTTCTGTTCGTATCACAGTCATGAACTTGATCTAGACGTCTAGTATTAAAGTCAAAGTCGCAATAAGAACCCGAGAACTGAGTAATATTTCTGGTTTAACTTGAAAGCACAGTAAATCGATATAAAGTAAAGTCGTTATTATTTATTTAATCATAAAGACGCTTTTCGTGTTACAGCTTAATTATTATTGTTTTGTTTTGATCTTTGTAGGTATTCACATGATTTTACGATTGTGTGAGTTGTATTTAAATTTTTTTAAATCTAATACTAATTTAAAAAATTCCGATGCAAAATTATAAATATTAATTCATCTTATTTACAATTAAAACAAAATAATTAGTTTCTAGACGAAAATCCTTGGGCATTTGTTGAAATAATTGTATAGTTATTAATTATTCCAATTCTGTAGTTTCCTCAACAACAAAAGCAGATCTTTTTTACATTATTCAACAATACTCTTTGTGTCAGGAAAGTTAGTAGAATCATACTTATTATTTATTGCTATAATTTAGCAAGAATACCGTTTTCTAATGTGTTTTCTATTGCGTTTCATTATATTTTATTAGGCTCACCAAAAGTACGCAATTATTTGAGGCTTCTATGTTAGAACAAGAAAACAACGTAGTTAACAATTTTATTATAATAATAAATTTCTTATTTAACAAACGTGGGTAAATTTATGGTAAGTAATCAATCATTGACGAAAAAGACACTATTTATTCAAAAGGGAAGCCGAAAAAACCATTGAGTTATATTTAAAAAACAGAATTTATTATATATAGAGAAAACAATACCTACATGTAAAAATTATTAATTATTGCTCTAGCAAAATTTTCTCTATTTTACGTTATGAACTCCACATGAATCTATAAGGACGCGACTCAAACGCTTTAAGGAAAACGACGCGTACAAAGTAACAATTTCAATTTCCCGTCGTTCAAACTGTTTTCCCGCGGAAACTTCCAGAAATGCGTTTTGTTCATTCAAATTACTAATATAGCTGCAAATTATCATTTTCATAATTATACATTCAATTTTTTACTCATAAATTATTCGTGATTAAATGATTGATAATTTAGTATGTCGTAATCTGTATTGGCTAATTAATGCGTTATGTTTTATGATAGTATAGTAGGTGCTAATTTGTTAGAACAGACAGATTTTTTTTGTCCGTATATCAGTTTACTGTGAAATATTATTCTTTAACAAAAAAACGTTTTGCGGTTAACATAGTCTTTATTGTTAGTAAAAAAATTGTTTGCACTTTATTACATGTTTTATGCATAGATTTTAGCATATTGTAGACAGATGTTTTATGCGATGATTTACGCTTCTCTTGTGACCATGCACGCGGGAAATTAAATAAGTAATGAAAGAAATATTTTTTTATAATAAAAAGTTGGAGAATATGTATGTCTCTTTCCATACATTTATTTTTAGTGATTACTACGGCGTGTGACTTTCGTTGCATGTAATTGGTGACACAGTCCGTAGCGTACTCACCAACTTTCATTGTTTACATGTAAGTACATGCTGTATAGTTATCTAATATCCGGGTTTAGAAAGTGGAATCTGTGACAATCGCTATTTGTGCCGCGTAATTGATTTAGGCCCATGGAGTAATTTTGTAGTCTTCTTAATACAATCTACATACAAATTACGGCGCATTCTTTGCGTTAAGGGGGGGGTAGGGTTTTTAAAATATTTTTTTTCGATCTTTTCAAAATTTTTGACACAAAAGTACCATATTTCAAGAATATTGTGTGAAAATTTCAAGTCAATCCGAGCAAAACTGGCGGAGGCAGAGCTTTTTTTAGTTAGAGTCCCTCCTATGTGGTTTTTAGTGCATGCGTAGCAGGATTATTCTACAGCTGTTTACGCTCTTTCTGTCTATCTCCCAGGGTTTTTTTCTTAACGAAGGGTCTATAAATATGTATAATATGTATACCTACATATATATATACGTAAACGTGTCTCAATAAACTCAGTAAATAGCGTATAGTTCAGTTTAGGTTAGGTATTTTATCAAACATGGGCTTCTCTACTATTTATTATGGTTTTCGACGTAATTGTGAAAATAAAATGAAAAAAGCTCAATAGATGATAGCCTGCAGCATCAGAATTATGATGAAGGCGAAGACTCGTGGTGAGAATGGCAGCAAGCTACAGCAACGAATAACTTAAAGTCATTCATAGTTATACCGCACTTCCTAGCGTGATTTAGGCGGTGGTGGCGGTGGTAGGAAGAAAACCTATATATGCAGACTTGAGCAATGAGACACTTTTGGAGCGATGTCATGGAGGTTTCACACAAAACAATAATGAAAGACTGAACCAACTTATATAAAAAGTTACTCCAATAATTTTGAGTGGCACCTCTAATCTCGTTGACTTTGCTGCTCACATAGCAGCATGTATATTCAATGAAGGATGTTTTGTGTGAAATATGCCATTGTGCATAATATGGGTATCACTACAAGACCATGTTCTCATGCATGGGCGAAAGAAGTCGACGAAAATGGAATAAATCGAGCTGAGTTCAAAACTACGCTTGAAAGCAAAGAAGCCAGAATTCACATTAGGAAGTGCAACAACGTGCTCTGGACACTCAGAATGACAATTCCTTGATGTATGAACTTGGCATTGACGAGTCCATGTAAGTTTTAAAAAAAAACTAGTTTATTTATTTGAAGAACTTTAAAATTTCTCAATGTGAAACTTTAAATCGATTTTCCCACAACTTGCTTTTTTAAAGTCGGTGGACACTGTCACTCGAAATCTACTGGAGCGATTTTTTTAAATTTTTGAACACTCATTCTACACATAATTAGCGAGGTAACGCTGTCGAGTTTTTTTTATTTTTTTAATTTTAAGTATTTTTTATAACGGCTTGATTATTGATTTTTTCGTCAAAAATCGGTATTTTGACTTTTAACTGCCACAAAAAATTCAAAAAAGGAAAAAAATTAATAAAAACTCGACAGGGTTACCTAGAAAAACTTATAAACTATAAGAATTTTTTTAGTTTTTATGTTTCAGATGACCCAGTCACAAGTTCTGATGTCCACCGCAAAACACCTTTTTTTCAAGGCGCCCACTAAGAATTGCTGCCACCGGCTCATACCTTTATATTTTATTTTAAAAATATCACACAATGTTGGTGAAATATCACTTGATAATATGTCGTTTACATAAATTCATTTACACTAACAGTTTTTTCAATAAAAATTCTTAAAAATATGCTGTTTTTTGGCCGAATTAACCCTACCCCCCCCTTAATAAGTGTAGTTACCACGCTTGCATAATACTTTTCAAATGTAATATATTTTTACTATGTATAGCGATGTTTATTACTGTTTTTAGTGTTTTTCTATTAAATTGTTTTCTTGAATAATTAATCTGCTTTTTGTTTTTTTTTTAAGTGCTATTGTGTGTTAATTTTTATGTTATTGAGTTTATAATAGATAAAATAAATAATTTATAATTAAGTATGTATAAAATGTAGCGACACTGTTACTCGCTTACAGATAATATAAGTTTTATAATATATACCTAGGCCGGCATACGTAAAACCAGACGTTTGGCATCGAACACGTGTTTGCCTTTATCATATCAAAATGTATTTTATATGACGTATATACTGCATGGACGTTTTATGCCTTTACAATTTAATGAAAGGTTAAACATTTAATCATGAGCGGTCATTATTGACGAACTTTCAGTTTTGAGTAACATTGAAATATACCACATTGTTTTCTGCAGAGAATAAATAACTACACGTGGGACTGGGATAGTACATGTGATTGAAAACATAAAAAAGTGTCTAAACAGGAAAAAGCAAAATTAGTTGTATGACCCGTTATGTTTTTTTTTTAAATAAGGCGCATTTATACAGGTTTATTTTTTATGGCGTGATCTTAGCTGAATGGAAAAGAAGATGTGAATGTATGTGTGTTCATCTAAAAGTATATACACACTTGAAATAATAATAATAATAACAACAATAATTAATAAAATATAATAGAAAAAATGAAACTAAGAAATGCATAAATGTAAATAATCAATGCTACTTTGCGTTAGCGAAGTGCGGGAGATCTCTGTAATGCATGTTATAGTTATTAGTTATCGGATCGCAAATTTTTACGATTCAAAAATAAGTTTAACATTAGATAGGATCATAGTAGCACGTATTGTAAATGCATTTATATATTTTATAATATCGTGTAGTAACCAAAGCTCTCAACAATAGAATGATGATAGATACAAGAGCTATTTAGAATATTTATTATAATGAATTAGATGTTACGGGTACTCGTACCACTTCCATATTGGAGAACGAACTTACTCATCGTGACTCATTCACGAGTATATTGTTACCACAAGAATACGTTCATGTATTTAATTGTTGTATTTGATTCGTTAGATCTTTTTGACATAATGTCAGTGAGATCTGCTTTTGTTTGTATGTTATTTTCTAAAGTATTTTTTATTAAAACACATTACAAAAATTCATTAGAACAATAAGTAAATTTGATTTATAAAAGAGTAGGTATATTTATTTATTTATTTATGTATAAAGCTTACCTACACAATTACATACGGACTAAATATTGTAAAAAGGACTACTATTATACAAATAAATGAAATTTTAATTATAGGATAGGACGGCATGCTCAAGATGATAAAGGGATAGATAACACTTTTAATTAAGTTTAGATGTTACATAATAATAATAAAAAAACAAGAACCAAATAGATTTAAGGAGAAAAACTAATTTAAAATTAAAGAAGTAGACAGACAGAAATCAGACTTCTGAAGCCATACCTATATTAAATGCGATTTACTGAATTACACGTAACTGAAGACCCATCGATGCCGCCGAGAAAGACTTTCAATTTCTAACCTTAAAAGAAGTAGAATACTGCTCGTATTTCCCAAAAACAGTTTTTAAGTACACGGGAAAAATGCGCATCTATTGACATAGATTTATGTTAATTTAAAAAATATATGCGCCTTATTGTTAATACCTTTATTATGATTTGTTTAAGACGTTTGGTGACAAGTCGTGGAATTTTAAGTAAGTTAACACTAAAAAGATTGAAGTGGTCATTTGACCAATAACAAAAATATGTGATTTAATGTTGTGCAGTAATTTGATACATCGTTATTTCTGTATCAACTATTTCGCGAGTAACCTTAGATTTATATTCATGACGTAACGTGGCAGTTAATCAAATTGTGACGTTTTTTTAAGTTATCCGTGATTGTTTTGTGTATTTTGCCACCCATGATGTTAATGCGTATATTTTAAACTATTTGTTTTTGAATTAAGTAGTTTAAATATTTAATTTGCTATAAATATAGAAATGTGTGCGTGTCTGTGTGTGTTTTTTTTGGATTAATTTAAATTTTTGAAGATGACTTAGAACTACAAATTGAGTTTGTACATTTAGAAAACATTTGATATAGTATTTTCTAGGAAATTTCTACTACAAAGAAAAATACTGAGTCTTCTCATTCTATCTGGCTACTTGCAAGCAAATTCCAGTAGACCTAGTGTACACTTGAAAGTAGTTATAGAAACTATCAGACTGCTTTTATACTTATACGTTGCTGAATTTGAAGCCATTTCAAATTTCTCTTTGTTTCAGGTCAGCGTCGTGAAGTGGTTAAAGGAGTACACGGAAGATTTCTATCAGGGCAACTAGTAGCTATTATGGGACCATCAGGAGCCGGAAAGAGTTCACTCCTAAACGCTATTTCGGGATTCGTGTAAATATACATTTTTTTTTAATTCTAAATCAACAGCATTCTGTTGGAGAATGGAGAATATGTGAAAACTAATAATGGATTTTAGTTTGTTACAAATTGAGTATTTGCATAAACCATATAATATATGTTGAATGCAATATCACAAAATTGAAAATCTATTTATTTAAATTCTATGTCAGTTATACGTTTTTTGTTATCATATAAAAATAATATTTATACCTTTAATACTATCCGTAAATTTGTCATGTAATTTACTGCATTATGGTTAAATTAAATATTTAATATGATTGTAAAATGAAAATTATATTAAAGCATTTTTACTAATAATAAATCGTATGTTAATAAATTTGTATTTTTGTTATGCACAGGTCAGCTGGAGTAACAGGCAGTTTACTGGTAAATGGGGAACCTCGCAATGAACACGTATTCCAGAGATCATCATGTTACATAACACAAGAGGATTTGCTCCAGCCACTGTTAACAGTACGAGAAGCTATGGATGTTGCCGCGAGATTGAAGTTAGCAGAAGGAACGAAAGTGCACGCCGATCAAATATTACAACAATTGGGATTATTGGAACATCAACACACAAGGACTGATATGCTTTCTGGTGGGCAAAAGAAAAGGTACTTTACAATAAATAAAGCAATGAAGTGGCTTTTCAATTCAATTGTTCGATTATTCTATAAAGAAAAATGATTTTATAGTTAATGGTAAAAGTTAATTGTTCATGAAGATTATAACCTTAATTGTTATTTATCTAGAATACAACCTTATAATCAATATAACCTTTGTTGTAACCGATTGTTCTCAGTGTATACTTTCGCACAATACTTGTTATTTTTCTCTTATTTAAAAGCTAGTAATTTGGCATTAAAAATCATAGAAGTAGTAAAGAGCCAAAAAATACACCTATTAAGTGATATTAAAAATATTATTTTAATTTACAGACTATCGATTGCCATGGAGTTGGTCAATAATCCACCGGTTTTCTTCCTGGATGAGCCAACAAGTGGTCTTGACACTGTAACTACAGTGCAATGTGTTAAATTGCTACAATTACTTGCAAGACAAGGCCGGACTGTTGTTGCAACTATACATCAACCAGCTGCTTCGTTATTGGAGTTATTTGATCAGGTATTACGAAAATGTTATGAAACTACACAAAATGCTTTCAATGATCACCGGAATAGTGTAGACGACTACATAGATTTATAACATTTTATGGACCGTTCTATTATTAAAAAACATTTATCATTAGCTACAATTAATAAAAGACGAATGTATAAAATTGTATCTCTTTGTTCTGTAAATAAGTGTTAACGTAAAACGTAACGTTTACGTTTTCGTAACTTATGCCGAACCGGCTGGCGGCCTTTTTGGGAACCTATGAAAATATGATAAGTGCGCTCGTCTTATGGCCGCTAAAAGTAAAATACAATATCCACAATTACTTAGACAAAAGGTGAATAGAATAGTCTATTATAATAATGAAGTTAATAAATATTATAGTAAATAGTTTATGCTTATATTATTTCTTTGTCTAAATCATTGAATATATTAATCGATATGCAAATTTATTGATGTTATTGGCCATTTATAATATTTGAAATATGTAAATGCGTAATTTAAGTGAATATCTAATAGCGTGTTAATATGCCATTTAAATCAAATACGGATGTTGGGATCCTCGCGAAAACTATTTTAACAATGGCTTGTTGTTCATTTTTTATATAGTTTGATCATCACGTTCAGGGGCGAATAAACTTTTAGATTAAACAAACTAACGTCAACCTTTTTCTGGGATAAGCAGAGATTATAAAGTTTCAATTTGTGAACAATACGGATTTTAAACCAAACTATAAAGGAAGTTAGCTGGGACGGAGTTGTTTTTATATACCTACCTATATAAATATAGAGTGTTTAAAACAATCTAATACTCTATGAACAAAAGATGTAAATAAGCGTGCAGCAAATTAGTTTTGATATAAAACTTCTGGACTCTAAATTGCCCTAATTACATAATTCGTGACATAAGTAATTTTATATTTTGGTTTTTATATCAATGTTACCTACGCATTAACGAATTCGAGCTTCAATTAGGAGTTTGGTTGGTTTGTTGTTCCATTTGATTCTACGCTTTAGGTTACTAATATAAATCGGAGTATAGTGTATAATTTAATGGAGAAATTACAAACAAATTACTACGAACTCCGAATCCATGACGAAACGACTCGTTAGGCTTTGGGTTCCTGATATGTAATCTAATATTTGGTTATGAATCATTAAGAAATAAAGATCAGAGTTTATTGTTCATTTTATTACTATTACTATAAATCTTTTATTTTATCGGGTGTTAATTATGAAATTTATATTTTAATATAGGTAATTAAAAATAACATAAATGTTATAAAAAAAAGTCTAGTATGCCTGCTTACCCTTCCGGGTATAAAGTCGTAATATATATATTATTTATTATCTATTTATTTATTCTAATATCTCTGCTTACCTTTCCGGGTATAAAGCGGTGATGTATATTTGTATAAATTATATGTAGATATGTATGTAAATATTAAACATAATTCGACATGTCATTAAAGATTATATTACATTAATAAATGACAAATAATTACGAGACTCTTCGTACATTTTGTTTAACAGCTGTCGACATATTATTACAGTAATTGGTACAGTCTGTAATATTATTATGAATATATTATAAGCGTTTATTGTCTTATAATACCATGTTTGACTAAATATTAACATTTAAGTGTAAATTTTGTGGTTGGTTAGAAACGTTTTTAAAATTGAACGCTACTTTATGTTCGTTTTAGATTTCTCGTAATATCAACCCGGTTAATTTATAATAAATATTAATTATAATAATAATTAATTAAACGAGATAAATATACAGAAACTTTCCAAAGATGCTTCTTTGTGAGCAATTAACTAAGAAAATAACAAGTCTAGAAGATCAGATATTTTATGCTTGTGAGAAAGAAATGAAGAATAATTATTTTGTTGTTTTTTTTAAAAATATACCTCTTTATGAGTTATTATTTAAATGTAGGGGAAGTTGGGGGATTTTGTACATTTAAGAAAAAAAGTTAAAATATATCATAAAATCTATCTCACTGTACAAATTATCTATCCATGGACTATTAAGCGCGTCACGACTACTCCGTGACAGATGCTCACATAATTCCTTTGTTTCAAATGTTATGAACAATATGAACTCGTTGCATTTACGGTTGTCAGTCTATTAAACATTTCCTGATTAGACTTTTATCATTAGATCTTGGTTTAATATAACTAATGTTAAATTACGTTTAATTATTTATATGCGACCTAGGGTTATCACTTTGAACTTAATATTGCTTAAGAGCATTATATGAGATATAAGAGTATTATAGACAAATGGTTAGCTGAACCGACTTCAAGCTCAAGAAGACTATTTTCTAAAGTGTCGCAGCGTGAACTGGTTCAGCTGTACATATCTATCTATCCTTATCTCATTTAGGGCCATGCGTGAGTCACAAATGTTTATTGTTATTTAATTAGTTTAAACAATTGCGGTTATAATAAGTAAATAAAGTTATAATAAAACTAGTTGTTAATGTTTACATTATAGACGCACATTCGCGGTTTTACATTTTTGACGTCAACAGTTAAAATAATTAAGAAATTTAAGGGAAAAATAATTATACTTGAATTTAATAGGCATTTAAATTGATATATACTTAATGTTTATTTTCTTTAAATTAATTACTATTGTTATTATCAGCAATAATAGTAATTAGAAACGTCAAATGAAAAGTGGTACAAGTATCCCCGGTTTCCCCTGTACAGTTTTTAAACTTTATTGTATTTACATTTCAGTTGTACGTATTAGCAGATGGTCATTGTATATATCAGGGAGATACATCAGCAATGGTACCATATTTGCAAAACTTAGGAATACCATGTCCCAGACATCATAACCCAGCTGATTTTAGTAAGTATACTAGTATTTCTTGCATATCTATTTCAAATTTACTGAAACAAATCAACACATCTTGATTCTTTTAAGCATTAATGTTGTTCTTCTTCTAATAACAATATATATTGTAAGTTAAAAATAGAATTTTATATATTGTAATTATTTACGTAATTACATATTACACAAGTCGAAATTTATAATAGGACTTAATAGGCATACTAAATAAGCGGATGCCCAGATTGTTTTTAATAACTTAAAAAAGTTAGCTAATTATAAAATTGGCATAAAAATAACGCTATAAACACATAGTATATAAATCCAGTCAGAGTAAAGGCTACTAGAGTTACCATAATGAATATAAAATAATATTATTACATAAATAATAATAAGCATCAATGAGTTTTACGTTAGGTCAAGCGAGTAGAGTTTTTAATTAAATTAAATGATTTTTATGGCTTAACATTGCGTTTATTTTGTATCAAATCTTGCCATGACCACGATGGCTAAAACACAGGCAATGAATAACACATTCTTAGTTAATTCTGCATTCATGGCAGACATAAATATCTTTATAATATGGCACTCTGCGAAATTTATTTACACGGTTCTGTGGGTCAATGTTCAGTTGTTAATTAGTCAGTTATTAAGAAGCCGGATCCAACGGATTGTCTTTGCCCTCGTGCGTCCTCGAGGCATCTGCCTAATCTTCTCGGCAATTAATTTGGAATTACCTTTTAAAGTATGTAAAAAATATATTGAGGAATATTTTTTTGCACCTATACCTTTTTTTCAATTGCCCTTCGATTGGATGATTTAATCAAAGCACAAGGTCTGCATTTATTAGTAATAGTGGTATATAATGCGTGCACAATGTGTTGTGCACGTGTTAGTATGTTGAAGTGTATGAAAAATATTTTGAATATAGTTAAAAGATGCGTTACGTGCATCAATCAGCACGTGTATGTCACGTGCCGTACGCAAATATCTGTCCTGAACCTTTGTTCCAAAAATACTTTTGTTGCGAGAATAAGAACTGTCTTAATATTTAAACTAGCAAAACACGAGTGACAATCGCAACAGGTAACCCGAAAGATGTTAATAAAAAACGAACAGTCTATTTTTAAAACAGTCTATGGTACGAATAAATTCACATCTTTTAACTGCTACTTACGCTTTATTTGAGATTACAAAATAAATTAACATAAAGGTGTATGTCAATATTTGATGTCATCTATGAAACAATGTGTACTTAAACATTTTAGTAAATATAATCGCACGATGCCTTGACATTTTGAGGGACTCTATTAGGACAACGACTACACAAACCCTGTGAGAGTAACAAATTTATAATTGGATAATAAATACAACACTAAAACCTAAGTTTAATGAGAACATACTTGTAATATCCTTGGACCCGGAGAAACAGATAACATTTAATATGAATAATGCATTCATTATAATAAATTGCTATCCTTATTTTTTATTATTTAATTGGGTTATTGTTGATATAAGTATGTTATTGACCTAATAACAATTATTTTTTAAATAACAAAAAGATATTATTGTTTATTACAGAATAATCTTTAAATATGTTTAATAAGTTTCAGTGATTCTTAATATTTTTATTACGACTTTTCCTCCATGTGATATTTATTTACGTCATGTTTTTGACTGAATCCCGGATATCATGAGTTCGACAATAAGAATCGCCAAATTTCGTGGGCTCTAAGTAGCTCGCCATTTTCGTCATATTAGTTGTCAACACGCATTTTACAACTGAAAAACGTGCTCGGACAATCTGCTGTCATTCCTTATATGAGAGTGTAAATTGGTCCCCTCTCTCCATTTGTTAATCAACAACTAATGTCAATGGATCATTAAGCTGCAATAACAATTAAAACGGATAAGTCTATGATACTAGTAGGTAGGGTTTAAAACGATATTTAGGGTCACGAAACATTGTATAAAAAGGTTAAAAAATCTTTCAATAAGAAATTGTTAATTGTTTCAGTAATAGAACTCACAGAAAACCCAGAATACGTGCAGCTATTATCACAAGAAATACTCAACGGAAAAATATATAAATCAGCCAAATTAGAATCTCCGCCACCAAAACCAAGTGATATGGAATTAAAAATCACATATGTGAACGAAGAGGAAGTCGGGGAGACTCATGTAATGCTGTCAGACAATGGGTGTACTTATAAAATAGCTGAATGTAATGAAACAAGCGGCTCTTCAAGTTCGTTGGCTAGCCAATTGACAGATTTAAATAGTGGTCAAGAATGGATGAAGATACAAAAGGGAGTAGATGATTGTGGTTATGCTACTTCATGGGGATTGCAATTTAGGATATTACTATGTAGAATGTTATTGCAGATATTTAGAAATAAACAAGGTAAGCTTTTCTATTTTATTAATGTTTTCGCTTGTTTTATTTTTGATTAAGTATCCTGTTTAATTTACAGGTTTATGGATCCAGTTAATTCACCACACGATGTGTTCAATATTGGTTGGCGCCTGTTTTTTTAATATGGCAAATGATGGCACGCAAATGTTTAATCATTTAAAGATGTGTGTTGGTCTTGTTATCTTCTTTTCTTATACGCAAGTTATGGTACCAGTGTTGATATGTAAGTATTAAGGCCTTATTAAGCCGTAAGTATTAAGGCCATATTAAGCCGGATACTTATTTTTCATAATTATCACGTAAAAATGGGATTAAAATTTGTGTAACTGGCCGTTGACCCTACACATAAAGAGTGTATTACATATCATATGTTATCTTTTCCAGATCCACAAGAAGTGAAATTGGTAAAGAAAGAACATTTCAATCATTGGTACGGTCTTTCTCCGTACTACGCCGCGCTCACTGTTTCAAAATTACCAGTACAAATTTCCTTAAATCTATTGTTTTGTACCGTTGTATTCTTTATGGTTGGTGTTCCATTTGCTGTTGACAGATTCATTGCTTTCTGTTTAGTTGGAAATATTGTGTCTCTTTGTGCTGAGGGCATGGGACTTGCCATCGGATCTGTTTTTAATGTTAGAGTAAGTATTTTTGAATCTATTTTGTTCCTAATTATTATATTTTATATACAAATTGGTCTGAATTGTTATTGCATTCTACCTCTAGATGTATTCTATAAACGGGGCTAGTTTAATGCAATCTTAAGGAGACAAATATTCACTACTCTTTAAATTGGTGGTACTACCCCGGGACGGCAAATTTATCTATTCATTTGGCTATTAAAAATGCAATTATTATACTATAAACATTGAGCGATAAAATATACATTGACACCGGTTCACATTTTCAGAGATTAAAATACAGTTCTGGCTATCGTGATCTTGTAAATGCTAGGCCACGATGCTCTTAATATATTAAGATTTAATTCAATGTATGTTACTATTATGTTTTTTCAGAATGGCTGTGCAATCGGCCCAACAACGTTAGCACCGTTCCTCGGCCTCGGCATCTACGGTTTCGATTTCGCTCCACAAATTCCTTTCCTAATGAACATCTTAATGAAGACGTCTTTCGTTAGATGCGGCATAGTTGCAACCGTGTTGACTGTATTCGGTTTCGACAGACAGCCATTAGAATGTAATGACGTTTATTGTCATTTCGCCAAACCGGATGTGTTAAAGAAATATTTAGATATAGAAAACAATTCTGTTTGGATTGAAATAATGACAATGATTGCAATTATGTTGGTGTTCAGAACACTCTGTTACGTCGGCCTTAGGTGGAGGTTCGCTACGTGATTTGCAATATCTATTTACCGATTCATATTTAAATGTATATTGGCATTGTTTGCCATGTTTATACTAACTTTATTTCTTTTGAAATATTCACTAGTCTCTTGTAAATTTACTTTCAGTCCACTTTGATATCTCTCAAGGTTTATTTGTTCTTCTTTAGTTCATCGAAACATATTGTGATTCTGAGAGGGGGACAATACAAGGCTTTCTATTCATATATAAACGTTATAATAATTTTGTACGCCTGAATAAAAACTATCCAAATATTAATAGGTGTAGTCTTCAATTTCCATGAAAGTGTACAAAATGATAACGATAGGACTCTGTGGACCACTATTTAGTTGTAAGCGTTGAAATACTAAATTAATTTTAAACTTATTCCCAATGCTCAAATACCAATCTCTTCGTTACTCCACGTTCGAAATTGTATTTATTTTTATTAGTATAATTTTTAGTTATTAAAAAGGCAAGTGATATTATTTTATTAGCGTTCCGTGTAGTAAGTTTATTATGTTGTAAATATGTAAATTGTTTTAAATTAAACATTAGTTTATCCTTTTGAATAAAGAATTAAAACTATAAAAAAAACTATCCGTGTTATGCCTTTTTATGATTAAAAAATAGGTTGATTGTTAATTTCTTAACCCTAGCTTATTTTAGTACAAATTATGTGAATATATTTATAATAAATTGGTACCTATATTAAGGTGATAATTATATATAGTACAATTTAAAAAATTCTTTTGTTTTCTTATAAAGAATAAATACGTTAGCTAATATATTTATGTGTATTGTAATTTATTTTGTATTGTGCTGTTATACACGAGTGATCTAAACACATTCTACCTGATGGCGAGTTATATCGAAGTCTAGCTTACGTGTTAATGTTAAAAAAACAATTGAAAATTGTGTAGATATAAACAGACTGAGTTACTATAATTGTATAATTAAGAACAAGCTCAGTTTTATAATAGAAAAAACAAAATAGTTAATAAAACAAATGAATCTGTTCAATTTCACAATTATTGTTGGATTTGCGACTCCATACTTCTTTGTGATCATATTTCACTCAAGGCTGCCGCTGGTCTTGGTGACGTCACGTTGGAGCGCATCGGCATTGAATTAGATTAATTCTAGATAATTGATTTTAAATTATCCTATGATGTAAATTAATATTATGTTTAAAATAAATTGTGATAATGTGGTGATTGTTTCTAATAGTGACTAGGATACATAATTTAATTAAAAATATATTTTATTAATATGTAGGTACTTAATAATAAGTGAAATTAAAAAAACTGGTGTTTTTTGATAAAATTTTATTTTATATATTTGTAATAAAAATTTTAATATCAAAATATCTTTGTTTACTTTCATAACTTCTGTTTTATTCATATAAGGAGCAACATTAAACTTTGTATAACAAAACAAACACACGTGGCGGCAAATAGATCCTTTGTTTTGTCGAACAAGAATCATATAACAAGTAATAGGAGGGTAAATTGGACCCTAGAGCATTTCTTGGCCAGATTTTAATATACTGCAACGTTAAACAATGTTCGTGATAAATATTACAATTCATTTAAACACTACAAAGAGAACAGACTTTTATCAGACGATACTAACATGACTGCTTTTTTCATATATTTCATGAATTATCTTGTATTCATCTTGTATAAAACATACTTCCTCATTATATATATCATCTCCTTATTATAACTGTATAAGGAATATGTGTTGATTGATACCAAAAATGAATTGAAAATAATTGACTGAAAAATAACTGAAAACAACTTTGATACTACATTAGATTCATTAAGACTATGGAAGCCAGGCCAAAAATTGTATGCTCTCATATCATTATTTAATCCCAATATGAAGTTTTAATGGCAGCAGTTCAGCTTAGAATTACTATAAGTCATAACATCAATAGCATATACCCTTATATTAAATTTATTTCCTTCCCATCGCTTTGTCTCGACGTTTCTTCACATGCTTCTTAACTTTGGTTTTCCTTTTTTCCGCCTTTTCCAATTTCACTGCCTTTTTCCTTGCTTTCTTACTATCAGGTGATTCATCGCGCGGTCGAGCACTGTTTGTAAAATTTGACTCTGAAAGATAAAAAAATTAATTAGTTAATATTATTTTATTAATAATACGTTAAAACATGATTACAATCTATCAATATAAAAGCATAAATAAATGACTTCTGTTTAGTAGGCAGCCACAACATGGATACTAAACAAAAGTTAGTTAGTAAAAAGAAAGAAACGCTGAAACGCATTAATTAAAAAGTAATATATACATAATAGGATAATTAAATTAATATTGATAAAATAAAGCAAACTCACGTCCATCATCACCATCATCCTCATCATCAGAACAGCTTCCCGATTGACTACCATCCGAGTTCAAATTCTCATACTTTAATATTTCAGGTGTATCAACAGTTCCTGTAAGGTCGGCATTAAAACCAGTAATCTTAGTATAAGTTAGACCGTCTGTGTCACCTTTCTTGGCTTTATTAATGTCTCTCTCAAAATTAACAACCTGAAAACAGAGAAAACACATTTTAATTGGAATATTAAAAAAATACTTACATAGAAAGCTTGTTAATTATGTTAGTATGTAATAACAAAAATTATGAAAAATAAATAAATACCTCAGTAAGTCTTTTAGGAATATAAATATTTTTAAAAGCCTCCTCTTCAATTTGTTCCTGAGCAGTCATTTCATCATAATCCCTAAAAGCAGCAACTTCAGACAATTTCTCCAAACAATCCTCTAGATTCTTTTCATTTATTGATGGATCAGTTATGAAGTCAAACAACTCTTTAACAGTTAAAGTAGCAACACCTTTTTTGCGGAAGAAATCAGAAATATTTGTGCAGTCTTTTCTTAAAAATTCCAAAGCATGAGGATGATCATGTTCAACTGATTGAGAGACATCTATAACTACAATGTTACCTTCGTGATATAATAAATTAAATTCTGATAAATCAGCATGGACAAGTCTACAAATGTTGTATAATTTCCACATCATAACAACACATTCTCGGTATAATGACCTTGCATTTGAAACTGACAATTCAACATCTTTCAATTTAGGTGATGGCCAGCCGTCTCTTCCCATAAAAGTCATGACTAAAACATGGCTTCTCAATAATATAGGTTCCGGTACATTCAAGTTAGCGTTATGCATTCTCACTAAATTCCTCATTTCTTTCTCAGCCCATGTACGAACCATTTTCCGAGGATTAGATTTACAGTAGCCATTTCGGAATCTATATTCTCCAGACACATATTTATCCCGATCTTTAAAGACTAAAATAGATGTTTTGTATATTTTTATTGCAAAGTCTTTTCCGTCTTTTGATGTAGCATGATATACGTTAGCTTCTTTGCCTGTAGAAATACATCCATTTATTTCACTTATTATTCCTCTGTTAAGAAGTTTGAACAGTATCATTCTGGTTCTAGGGTCCATTACTTGTTCTGCCGTTGCCCTGTCATGCTTGTCTTTAGTCCTAATCCTTTCATTATCAGCCTTCCGATCATTATAGTCAAGAAATTTCTCAGCCTTAGTAGAAATTATTGGTTCATATTTATCTACATTTATCTTATTTAAGTATTTCTTAAACAGTTTTTCTGATGGTTGGTATGTAACAAGTTTGCTTGAAGGCGTTTGTGTGTTTCTCTTAATGCTTTGTGAGACATTTTCTGGATTCTTGTCCCAGTCGTAATCGTCTGAGTCAAGATCTGACTCATTATAGGAGCCTTCATTTTCAACTTCGCTTTCTGAAGATTCCTCTGGCAATTGAAACTGAAACCAGGAAATTGTGAACGTATATACTAATGCCAGATAACTATTCTTTTCTGATATATACTTTAACAGAACCTGTTGTAACCACATATGTGACTATTTTCGAGCCCAATCATATTGAGGTATAGATTAAAAACAGTACAATTTACAAAATTTGTTAACAATATATTAATTATATACATATTAATTGCAATTACATGTGAAATAATATAGAAAGAAACAGTACTTTAAACGTAGTCTCCAACTCACCCTCACTAATTTCAACTTTTTGCACAAATCACTTTCGTTTGTTTCATTTACAGTGCCCATTATAGGTTAAAAATTAAACTGAAGATTATATAAAATAAAATATGAACATTTAAAGAATACACACTAAAACAAGCAAAGCACGAACGAGCATGCGGTAGAGACAAACGTCAATTTGACAATGATATTCTTAAACATTTTGGCTCAGATTTTATCATTGTTCCGAGAAGAGAAAAATTAAGAACAAAATTAAATTAAATCTTTTTCTTTTTAAATTTAAAACTTCAACGACTTAGTAATGGTAATATAAGTATTAGTTATTATACATTTAAATATTAAAATAATGGTTTTGGTCTTTGCCTTTATTTGTAATTTAAAATAAGTTCATATGGATAATAAAATTATAATCCTAATTAAATTGCTACTTAGGTAGTTATTGAATAATGACGACCAACGACGTTAACGAGGAATCAAGCAATTTCAATGTCAATTGTAAAATGTCCCTGATTGGTATGCAAGGTCTCGGTAGGCATAAAAATTCGCAGTAAATTAATTGATTGCAGGTATTGTCTAGTAATTTACTAATTATGTTTATATTTTCATTGTCTATTTGTCTAGGTATTTGAGGACAGATACAATAATCGATTCATTTTTCATCAATGATTAATCAATTCATTATCATTAGAACACTGTTAGCCGGGTTCACCATGACGAGTCGTTGAAAACCGGCTAACTGGGGTTTTTATTTCTTGCGGTTCAATTATGAACTAATATTTTTTAGTAATGCTCTAATTACTTTTTAGTGTAAAATGTACATTATCTTTTCTCTAAGGAAAAATATTATTTCTATTATTGTTTTGTAAAAACCGCATTGAAAAGGGAATTGCTACAATTTGTGTTATACGTGTCGTTTCCTCAAAATATTTGCCTTTTTCCTTCTTGATTTTGTATTAAATTAATGCATCTCATTATCCGACTAGTTAAATCACAGTTGTACTAAAATATTATGTAAATGCTATATTTTGTTGTGAAGCGCTTTTTTTTTGTTAGTACATGTTTTCTGCTATACAAATTATTGTTATTATACTTACATCGGCTATTTTCAAGGTGTACTCGAATCATGAGTTACAAATGTTACGTTTCAATGTTGACAAAACAGTTGAGAGCGGTCATTTGACCGAAAATATTTTGAAATTTACTAATTTCTTATTTATACGCTTTACGAGTTTTTATAGCTTTATAAAATTACATAAAAACACATGTGCAGTCATTTGACCCATAGCAATTTTTGAGGTAGGTCAATTCACCTCGTCTTCCTAGTGTTAAAAGTGGTAGTGTATTAACAACAGTCTGAGTTTATATCTTTTTAACCTCTTTGAATCATTTAATATATTTTAATAGTGTTAAAGTCCTATGTTCAAAACAGGTACAGTTAGCATCAAAAATATAGGAATGAGCAGATTGTCAGTCTGAACAATTAAAAAAAGTTACCTATAATATTTATTAAAAAATAATACATTAAAATGGATCAAGGAAAATATTTTTTTAGGTGTTTAGAGGTAGTGTTTGTAGATCCCGATGTATTTGTCGCTGACTGTACTTAAGTTAAACAAATGTAAAATAAATTTATTTATTGATAAACACTAATTAAATGAAGGAGGTGAAAGTTTTAAAATAAAAAAATAACCTCGGAAACTTTTCAATAAAATGTGTCGTGACCTATTTATTTTATTTTTGTATTTTACATTGATTTGTTATAATTAACTATTAAGTTTTTTGTTTTCAGTTGATTAGTCAAGTAATAAAGGTCGTTTAGTAATTACTATCGAAGAATAGGGTTTACAACTCGACGCAAATTGAGTTCCTCAAAGTATTAAATTAAATGTTGAAGGGATTTTTAAATTTTATGACGAAATCAATTACATTATTACATAATAAAATTACTGATTCATTATTCTCGTAGTTTTATTCATAAATCGATTACATTAAGAAATCTGTACTAATGTCTGAAACAATTGAACAATTTTAAAAGATAATAATAATCCTCGAGCTATATAGGTTTTTATAAGGAAAAGAAATGCGTTGCAATGTCTCATGTCGTATGCAGGCGTCGTAGGTAATAATTAGACTGCTTTAAATAAGGTATTAACCTTTAACTTAGCAACAATAAATGAACCTAATTGTGTATTTATAGTATCAAAAGTTGCGTTCATACAAAAAAGAAGAATGTCAAAAATAAATATTTGAGTAAATATTTGAACAATTGATTTAGAATTAAAATAATAATAATAATAGAATTCGATAATCTATAATGTATGGTCGAGAAGAGTGTCTTGTCGTGGTAAAGGCACTAAAATTAAAAACCAATTACTAGAATCTAGACCCAGTATTTATTGGTAAATTACTTATAACCTGTGTTTATATTAGAGCGGCTAAAACAAACCGTTTAATTGAATTTAACCTTACAGTACCGACGTCAATAACGCTGTATTTAAGAAGCCAGCGCTAAGAGTGACAGGCCAAATCGCGGCAATCGCGTTTGCGGTCGCCCGAACCGAAGTTATACAAATGCAATAAAAAGTCAATAAATTTAATATGCCTGCCGATTCCACTCTTATATTGACGGACAATGAAGAGAGAAAGGAGGAGTTTTATCAGAGTTTAGTTGAGCGTCCAAAGCATGAAGAATTTGTAAGAAGAGCCGTTGATTTGCTCGTAGAAAGAGTTGTCTTTGGAAGGGCTAATCGATCAGCTAAAGTCGTGGAATGGGCGACCCCAGATGAGATAAAGAAAGCGATTGATCTGCAACCTAGAGCTGAACCTTTGACGCATGAGCATTTGCTGGGCATCATGGCTGATGTAAGTACCTACTACATTTTTGTAACATACATTAAATCGATCAATAAATAATAATAATAAAATCAATAAAAACTTTTGTACCGTTTCAGGTCGCCAGATACTCTGTGAATACAGGCCATCCATATTTCGTGAATCAGTTGTTCTCAAGTGTAGACCCATATGGGCTAATTGGTCAATGGTTAACAGATGCTTTAAATCCAAGCGTTTATACTTATGAAGTTGCTCCAGTCTTCACTCTTATGGAGGAAGAGGTCCTCCGTGAAATGAGGAAGATTGTTGGGTGGGCTGACGGAGAAGGAGACGGTATATTCTGCCCAGGAGGTTCTATAGCGAATGGATACGCAATTAGCTGTGCTCGACATTACTATTATCCAGAAATAAAGGTAAGTTTTCTTGATGATTTAATGACCAGTTGATTTAGGGGACAAAGTATTTATTACAATTGGTGTTGTATAAATGCAATTGAATGCGTGAGGCATAGTCAATGCAATGCATAGTCTTAAAAATTGGTTGCATTGTCGTGTTACAACGATAATTAATAGTTATTAATGAATAGTCATTGACCTTACTCTCATTCTTAAAATTACCTTTTGCTCTAGTTTGATCGCAAATTATATCTTACGAATATTGGCTATAATATAAACAAAAATATACATAATAATAGCTATTTTATAAGGAAATGTGGATAATTACTAAATAAAATATGTGATATAGAAATTATACAAAATGATAAATAAAGAAGTTTAGTTGTGTTTGCAGGAAGTGCGGAGATTCCCCGTTTACCTTCACCTCGATAGGTTTGATGGATCAATGATCGCGTGTTCATTAAACGTACAAAGCCTTGGTGGCTGCACAATTATATTTTAATAATATATTTTTTATTAACTTTTATAACTAATTTTTCTTTAATAAACTTATTTGAGGTAAAAACGACAATTGACTTTAGAAAACATGACAATGAATTTAATTTCGCTTTTGTTTTCAAGCAATATTGTTTTGCAAATTCTTCGATTTATCTATTCTTTTCCTTTGTTTTGGTTATTAAGTTCTTAATTAAAACAAAACAATAAACAAAAATAGTCATTTTCGAACAATAAAATATTATTTAAATTATTTAATAAAATTTTAATAAACCTGAGTAAAACAACCTTTAATTTAAACTGGTTTGTCAAATAATTACTCAATACTAAATTCTTAATCAAGTTAATTTAATATCTATAATAAACAATCGTTCGATGAACCATTTAAAGTTTTAATTTAATATTTGAATTCATGGAGTTAAACAATTAATTTTCAAATGTACCTATTGATTTTGTTAAACTTTTTAGGCTAAAGGAATTTACGCAATCCCAAAACTTGTGTTATTCACGTCAGAACTAGCACATTATTCTACAAAAAAGATGGCGATGTTCATGGGAATTGGAAGTGATAATTGCATTTTAGTGAAGACTGATGAATTTGGGAAAATGAATGTTAACGATTTGGAGAAAAAAGTTGTTGAAGCAATAGAGCTTGGAGCGACTCCCTTTTTAGTGACAGCGACCGCTGGAACTACAGTATATGGAGCCTTTGATCCTCTTAAAGCAATATCTGTTGTTTGCAAGAAGTATAATTTATGGTTGCACGTTGACGCTGCTTGGGGTGGAGGCGCTTTGATGTCAAGGAGACATAAGCATCTTCTCAATGGAATTGAGCAGTAAGTAATTATGGGTTATTATCGCTATTAGCTTTACTTGGCCGATGCTTGTTTACAATGAAGCTATATTTTATGTGAACTAACGGTTGGATGAACCGATGTATCCTTGGAGAACAAAATTAAGTAATACTTGCTTGCAAAGATTAAAAGTTCACCTTGGTTATTTTGTTAAAAGTTTTTTGGTTAATTTAACATAGGTTGGAGGTCACCTCTCTTCATTTTCATAAGAAAACATTTATATTTCCAGAGCTGACTCAGTAACGTGGAATCCTCACAAACTGTTGGCCGCTCCGCAACAGTGCTCTACATTTTTAATTCGGCACAAAAACGTTCTCAAAGAAGTGCACTCTTGCGAAGCGAAGTATCTCTTTCAGAAGGATAAATTCTACGACACTTCGTATGATACTGGTGACAAACATATTCAATGCGGCCGAAGAGCCGATGTGCTTAAATTTTGGTTCATGTGGAAGGCTAAAGGAACCGAGGGTTTTGAAAAACATATTGATAGACTTTTCGATAACGCAATTTACTTCCTTGATCATATAAGAAAACGCGACGGCTTCCGCCTGGTTCTTGACAAACCAGAGTGTACAAACGTAATGTTTTGGTACATACCAACTTGCCTTCGTGGTCGCGAGAACGACTTTGATTTTAAAGAAAGGCTTCACAAGGTTGCACCAAAAATAAAAGAACGAATGATCAAGGAAGGAAGTATGATGGTCACGTACCAACCGCAAGGCGATTTGGTCAATTTCTTCCGTATTGTTTTCCAAAACTCTGCTTTAGATTCTAAGGATATGGTTTATTTTGCTAATGAGATTGACCGATTGGGCAAAGATATTATTGTTTAACTGAATTGTACAAAATTATAAGCTGTGTAACCTGTGATTTATCAATTATTTATGATGAGGTATTATAAATATTATGGAGGTAATAAAACCTTAAATAGATTGTAGAAATATTATATAAATTTAATTTAATAATCTTTAAGAATTATTTTTATCAGCGTAAGAATTATAAACATATGAATCTGATTTATTTTAAGTAGCAACGTTAAATCTTTAGGGTAATATAAATCTTGCAGACAACATCCTGACGTCGGATCTTCACATAAATTTATCGATCGTCTGACATAATGAGAGCTCCCTTGTTAATATGCATAAGTTGCAAATGAGTCCCTTATGTATTTACTTAGACGTCACTCAGAAGTTGTTACCTACTAAATCTATAACAATATGATAATTTTGACTAATAATAATAAATATCAATTCGCGTTAAATCAAATGACGCATTAATATACCTATATTTAGTTATTTAAGGAATCGCCTATTTTATGATTTTGTAGTACATACGTTCCTTATTTACAGAATTTAGTGTTATTGACAAGTTGTGGGAATTAAACAATTTTGAGATGATTAAATTAAGTTAACAAATTTACATTAAATTTTATTATTGATTCATTACTTCTCTGCTTCATTCTGACCTTAGACTGTCTTTAACTAAGAGGAAGGTATAATAAAACCTACTAATCAAATTAGCATAGAAATTCCGATCTAAATATTTTCTTGATAACACAAGTTTTATTTTAATCAAAGTTATTATCACGTATACCTATTAAGATATTGGTGTCTCGTATTTTAAATAAAATAAAATATGTATGTATTTAGGAAATATTAAAAAAGAAAATTACAGGAAAAATAGTTTAATAGAACGAGTGAGCTTATCGCAATAGTTTCATTTAGCAATCTTCTGTTTCATCTATGTGAAATTCTTCACAATCCAACTGAAAAAAAAAACAAATGAAGAATCATAATGAAACTGAACGATGGACGTACTGTATATATACACTTTTAAACCATGGTTATAGAAGTATTTAATCTCAAATTACTATTAATAATTAGGTACTAGAAAACTAGATAACTGTTGAGGCAAATATATACATTTATGTGTGTATGTACATATAGTATGTTATATGTTTAAGAGAAATACGAGTATAGACAAACGTAGTTTTTAGTGTAAACATTGTATATTCATTTACTTTGAAATTTGATCATATAAATGTAAAATCGTAAATATATAAAAGTATGAATTCGTACCAGCATCTCGTCATCAGGAACTCTTGAAAGTAGGTCGAGTATTTCATTATTTGGTATTCTATTTGGTCGTCGTATTTTTCTAGTAAATTTATTAATACCTGGAAGTACGTGTATTTGTTTTATTTATTTTAAAATAACATTCCGCTCCATCGTTTTAAAAGTGGATTCTTGTAACTTACCCCATGCCATAAAAATATATTTTACAGGAATTAAATAAATTACAAAAGTAATTGCTAGTATAATGAAGATAGCTAAAAAGCTCAGGAAGGGTACAGTGAAGTTTACTAAACTGTAAAAAAACAAAATTCATTACGTCATCGGAATAAATAATCATCATCATCGGAATAAACACTACTTCAATTACAATAATAATTACAAACTTTTTAACGCTTTCCCCAATTGATGCAACTTTCCCCAAACCATTTTGCACCATTTGTGTAATTTCCTGAACGGTTGTTAATCTTTCTCGTAGCGTCTTTTTCTCTTCCTAAAACACAGTGAAAATCTCAATTGATGTCTTTTAATTTGAGTTCATTTTATATAATTTATTTCGAATCGTACCTTATCTGGTTTATTTAATTCAATTAACACTTCTTCATCTATGTCAAATAATTCTTTCTTTATGATATGATAAAATTGCTCTTCGCCTAAAAATCAAAATTATACTTGTGTACTAAGCTCAAAAATTATAATGAAACTTCATGGTTATGCACCTTCTTATGCCCGTTGTAGTTAGAGATTTAGATATATTTAGTAAAAAGGTTAAAGTTATGTACCTACACCTACAATCCTTATAACATACAAAGAGTTCACATATACATACAAGCGATTTTTAAATATTAAAAAAAAAGTAGCATACGTGGTTTGACCTCAATAAGAAAGCAAGAAATAATTGAACATATTTAAAAATTTATAATTATATATCTTTACCTTTAAAACGGTATTTTTGTGGTCTGAACCAAAAAAATGGTATGAGCAACAGTATTGGCAGCATCCAAGTTTTAAATACCCAACATAACGTTAGCCAAATTATTAATGCTACGAAAGATTGTTTTTGCGATTCCCATTCAAATATTGTTCTAAAATTTGCATTAAAATTTAATAATTTAAACATAAATTCTAGTTATCCATGCATTGTTGTTTAAACACACTCACTTTGTCCATTTAATTGCATCCAGAATCCACGAAACAATAGCTTTGCACCTCATAACGTTACTAACAAACAGTCGTCTATCAAATTTTGCTTCTGTTTTTAAATACTTAACTTCTTTAGGGTTTATTACACGGATTGAAGCCTTTATCTTAAAAGTTATTTTATTATTATTTTTTTAATATAAATTTTCTAATACATTCCTTTGAAGAACTTACGGGATGCCAATTAACTCTGATTTCTAGAAATATTCGTGGACAATTTCCTTTAGCCCTTTCTCGTTGCGTTTTATCTTTAAGAGCATAGCATTTCTTGATTCCATTTTCGGCACTTAGCAGTGGTATCGAGATTTGTCCTACTGGTTCAAATTTTTTATTTTCATCATATACACTTACTTCAAGAATCGATGTAATGTCGGTGACTGTACTAAAATAATATAGCTTTTAATTGTCCAGCCGTTTTATATATACGAGTATGACCATATACGAGAAGTAAGAAAACAATAAAATATATGGACACTAAATTAATTACTTACAAGTTAAAGAATTTCATCCAACTGGGATTATTAGTTTTAGTCTCAGTGTGAGTCTGTCGCCTGTCATTTCCCAATTCTAGTACACAAAACGCATCATTCACTGATAAGCCTTTAGCGCCATAAACTAATACAGATAAATAACCAACATCACTGTAATCTTCAGCTAGATGATACCATGCCTTTAAAATTATATTCAGTAGTTTAGTATGCTTTTGTTTATATGCTATTAGTTGAATGAGTAACAATTACACTTTTGAAAGTTTGTCAGGATTTGGTTAATTTTTTGTACGCTCGCTAGATATCATTAAATCATTACTCACAAATTTCTGCTTCATATTGTCCATGCTATCTTGAGTAAATTGATAATCATTCAAATCCATTATTGTATTTAGAAGGTACGTTCCACTAATAGTTAACAGTATAAATAATTCGGTGTCTGATTCTCCATGCAACTTCAATGTCATTCGGTGTGTTTTCTCGCTTTCGGTTTGAGACAAATCGATGACTTTCCTTAAATATAAATACCTACTTTACAATATTTAAACATTAAAAAAATTCGGAAGTAAATGACTTACCCTACCTTCCGATAAAATTATCTTGTTTATCTTTGCTCCATAAAGTAATTTCTAACATAAAGTCTTCATAAATGTTAAGACTAAACAGTTCTAACCACTTTGCTATGTGTATTTCTGGTTCGCACTTTGCTAATTTTGATTTATATTTGTCCAACCCTAAGCTAGAAACATAATTATTTAAATACAGTAAACAAAAAACAATACAATGAGTTTATTTTGTAACATATTATTCTCACCGAAATTTGCAATAAAACAGATTTAACTTTTCATCATTTCTTACATTAAATCCCTTGGCATTGATAAGAGCTATCGTTACAGTAGCAGTTCTGATTCTTTTTGATAATCTGCTCAGTCTGTTCTCTTTTGTGTTGTTATTACTGAAAACATACTATAAAAAATTAAGTTATTTAATAATCGTTATTTCGTCAATTTGGATTCGATGTGGTGTACCTTATCAACTTCAGAATTCCTTCTCTTTTCGTCCTTTTCTCTTTTTTCTTCCTCTTTTCTCTTGCGCTTCCTTTCTCTAGCAGCAGCTAACCTGTCTCTTAACCTGACTCGTGGTGGACTTTTGGGAGAAATTGCTAAGTCACTCTCGCTCCCATAATTTTCATTTAAACTGGTTAATTAGTGTTAGTGTTAGCCTAGCTATATGTATTAGTTGAGTATTAATATTAGAAATAATAATTTACTTACGATTCAAGACTAATGTTTGAGAAACTAAATATACTGATGTCATCGTCTTGAACTTCATTATGGCCAGAAAATGTATCTTCATTTGTCACAAGATTTTCAATTTTATCACCGACATCAGCACATTTTTGACTAATTTCTTCGATTATAACACTACCTATACTTGAAGACCTTTCTTTCTTTACTGGATGACTATCAAAATCACTCACATTATGCACTGAATGTAACGATGCAGATTTGGTTTTATTATTATCAGACATCACGTGGAGAGCGTCCATAGATTTCGATCTTTCGATTTTCTTTTGCATTTCCTCATATTTGTTCTGCACTTTTTCGTGCATTTTTGAAAATAAACGCGGAGGTGTTTTTTTCGTCCATTGTTTTTCCATGATTCACGTCCGTATTGAAAATGCCTAATCTGATTTAGGCGAATTTATCACTGCCGCTTAATATTTAGAGAACAGTGGACTATCTTATCGACACAACCTCGTAATATTGATTACACTTTTAATAACAAACAGTGTAGTGATAATGGTGCATAAATTTATTAATACGTCGTCACGTATGAAGTTGCCCAGACATTTATTTTTTCTAAATATTATTCATCACATTTTTTCTCTTAAATAGCGTGGAATTTCCATTATTAACTTAGCTCGTCATACTAATCTAACGTTTACTTTATTAATGCAGAAAGTGATAGCGAAGAAATGTATTTTTGATAATGTCTAAAAAACTTGAGATAAGTCTTTAGAAAAAGATAAAGGGCTAATTACTAAAGAAAAAAAGTAATTATCTTGTTGTATAATTGCCTGTTTTGTTTCCCTTGGGGCTGTAGACAGGACGCCTACTGGATTTATAGTAGAGAAACAAAAGCAATAATTAAAAAAGAACTTCTACCCTTTGTTTTGATAAAAATCGTGTTTGTTTATAACCGCAAGGTTCATGTTTCAACCACGAATATTGTTTGTTGTGGAAAAAATAAGTATAATTTTTAGTGGAAAAATTATAGTATCACAGTTCAATATAAACAATCACTAGTAAAAAAAAAAATTACTTTAAGCTTACATAAAAATAAAAAAAAAAAAATAATTAATCTAAAAATAATTTAAATAAAAAAACAAAATTTAGTATTGGGCGTGGGTACAATAAAGGCTACATATACTTTTTAAAAAAAAAATTAATAATATTACAAAATTTTATAATAGATTTAGGTATTACGATACCCAGGTATTATGTGCTCCCCCCCTTCGACTGGTAGGCAGGGGTACCCAGGTATTCTGGCCAGTTAGTAGTGCTATAGGAAGCTTTATAGGCTTCAACCCGAGACTGAAACCCTGGAACATGATATTATAAACACTACATATAATATTCAAAAGATTACCCAATTATAAAGCTATTAAGCCACTACAAAACAATCACACTTACTACATTGTTTTCTTATATAATTTAATCTATGACAATTACAATAACCAATTACAACAATGAAACAACAAAATTAAACTTTAGGTTAATTATTTATATATAATAGTATTTATTTACACAACTTACCCAGTATTGGGGTTGACAGCACTATAATTGAACTTTATTTAATATTTAATTAGTGAATTTACAAAAAATAGGTGCGGAGCAACGCTTGCCAAAAATTCTCTGTCTTTTTTTTTACTACCTACAGGTCACTTTTTTTTTTAGCTGAAGCGCCTGAAAATTTTGTAACAAGCAAACAGATATACTTGTCTAAATTATAATTATAATAAGGCACTTTTTAATGCATTGTTACAGTACCCCTCACCCAACGAAGGATTTTTGCTACAAAAAAAAATCCATACATAGTTTAAACTTTTAAGGAAAATAAATATATATAAATCATAGTTTTAACGAGCCACATTAAGTTTTAAATCTTTAATGTGCCAGGAACCCAGATCTCGTCCAGAGAAATCCTCCAAAATATAAACGAGGGGGGACAGTTTATCTTTTATGCGACATTTTTGATACTTAGGCGCTAGCTTTTTACTGAAGTGTGCATCCTTGTTACTAAGGAAGTAACACTTCTTCCAAATGATATCACCGATATCAAATTCTGCCTGCTTACGTCTCAAATTATAGCGTTGGGAATTCTTTAAATGCGATTGATAGAGAGCGAATTGAACTTTATTGAAAATGTCTGACAGAGCACCGATGTTTTTAGCATAACCATCTCGGGGTACGAAAACGAGTTTATTAGGATCTACATTTTCAGTATAATGAGATCCGCAAGTAACTAGTTCTCTTCCATGGACCAGGAAGGCAGGACTGAATCCAGTAGCTTCGTTAACTGAATTATTGATGGCGAACTGGATCTTAGGTAAATTAGTGTCCCAAGACCTGTGGTCATCAGCAACAAAAGTAGATATAGCAGTTACAATAGTTTTATTGTACCTCTCCACAGTGTTAATTTGAGGTGTATATTTAGGAGTGAAATGTATATTGGGCACTTTATATTTTTGAAGAAGAGTGTCAAGTTCACGGCTTATGAACTGAGAGCCGTTATCCATGATAATAATTTGAGGTACACCATGGATTAAAAATATGCTATCTTCAAGTACTTTCACGATCTCTTTAGCAGTAGCTTTACGTAGGGGAAATAAGAGGCAGTATTTCGAGAAGGCACACGTTACGACGAAGATATAAGCGTGTTGCTTCCTACTAACAGGTAATGGGCCGACCAAGTCCATGGAGAGAACTTGAAATGGGCGTGAGCATTCTTTAGGTCTACCCATAGTTCCCAAAGTACCATGAGTTGGTAATTTGTACGCTAAACAAACATCACAACCAGTAACAAACTTCATTACATCCCTATACATACCCGGCCAATAATAAGTTAGTGCTAGACGTTTGTAAGTTTTGAACACACCAAAGTGTGCACAGGTCGGTGGAGAATGATTGTTTGTTATGATTTCATTCCGATTCTCTTCAGGTATGACTTCTTTCCAACTAAACTCTTCGGTTAGAACATTCTTATTTTTCATAAATCTATACAATTTATTTCCTTCTACTCTATAATTAGAATATTTAGTCGGCGATTTTAAACAACCATTATAAATTTTAAGGTACCACTGATCTTGCGTGTTGGGTGAGACGGTAGTATTAGAATTACTTATTTCTGCTACTGGCAAAGCACGAGACAGCGCATCGGGAATTATATTTTCCTTACCGCGGCGATGTTTAATTTCGAAGTTGAAACTGGAGAGGCGAACACCCCACCTAGCAAGGCGACCAGAAGGGTTGGAAAGTGATAAAAACCATTTTAGTGCGGAATGATCGGTATAAACGAAAAAAGTTTGGCCATTTTCCAAATAACAGCGCCAGTGCTCTAAAGCAATTAGTACGGCCAAGGTTTCTCGCTCAGTTACACTATAATTACGTTCAGCACCTGTTAGTGAGCGACTCATATACGCCACTGGGTGTTCAACGCCATCTATTGTTTGCGAGAGCATTGCACCAACACCGTAACTACTTGCATCAGTATGCACTTCAAAGGGATGTTGAAAATTTGGACACGTAAGAACAGGTGTTTTTACTAGAAGGGATTTTAGTTCTAAGAAAGCTTGATCAGCTTCAGGACTCCAGTGGAACGAGGGGGCATTCTTTTTATTGGAAGTGAGGCGATTTAATGGTCCGGCAATTGTACTGAATTGAGGTATAAAACGCCTGTACCAGGAGGCGGTACCTAGGAAGCGTTTAACTTCTTTACGACATGTAGGTGTAGGATAATTTAGAATTGCCTCAACTTTCTCTGGGTCAGTACGTAGTCCCTTGGCATCAATTAAATAGCCCAGATATTTTAACTGACTACGGAAAAACTGGCACTTGTCCAGGTTTATAGTTAGGTTAGCTAATTTAAGTTTTTCAAAAACTCGTGAAAGTAGGGTCACGTGTTCCTTGAATGTACTGCTCACAACTATAATATCATCAAGATATGCAAATACCTTTAGGTCGAAATCACCAAACAACATATCCACTAATCGCTGTTGGGTAGCTGGAGCGTTAGTTAAGCCAAAGGCGGTCGTTTTGAATTGCAAAGTTCCTCGGCCGGGAACGTAAAAAGCTGTTTTGTAACGGTCAGACTCAGCAATAGGTATTTGCCAAAATGCTTTAGAAAGATCTATACTGGACAGATATTTTGCATCACGCAGGTTGTCGAGTATATCTGAAATATAAGGTAAATTGTAGGCATCCTTGACAGTGACGGAGTTTAATTTTCTGCTATCTAGGCAGAAGCGCATTTTACCGTCCTTTTTACTAACAAGTAACACGGGTGAGGACCACGGGCTCTCGCACGGTTCAACTACATCGAGTGACAACATTTCATCCACCTGCTCAGTAATAATTCTTAATTTTTCAGGAGACATGCGGTAATATCTTTGCCTGATCGGTAGAGAATCTCCAGTGTTAATGGAATGTGTTATAAGTTGTGTCCTGCCCAGACCTTTAGTTTCAAATGAAATTTGTTCAAATTTATTAATTAGGGAATCCGCAATTTCTTTTTGAATTTCGTTTAAATTTTCGTAGGAATTAATATAATTATCGATAGTTATTTCAGCTAATTGTTTGTCGTCATTATAAATGTACTCAATAGAATTAATATATTTTGGAAGTAATTTAAAACTCTGCCAGAAATCGATACCTAATATGAGTCTGTTTTCTACCTGTGGTATAACGTGAGCTTTAATGAGACTAAGATGATTTTTAAAGACTAGGGGAAGTAAAATGTAACCACGAGAACGAATTTCTTGGCCGCCCGCAGCTACAATTGTTATAATTTCGTCGTCCACAATAGTAAAACCATAATTAAGTAGAATAGTATGTGAATTATTGCCCAAAATAGTCACCATTGAACCTGAATCTAGCAAACCATGCATGTATAATGAATCATAATTATTAACTTTTACTTTAACGAATGGACGAGGGTCGTTGGGTTTAGGATGTAAGACTGTAGTACTACTGCATGTTTTAAAAAATATATTTATGTGTGATAACCAATTGACCCATTCAGATCGGTTAAAATTAGTACTACTGCAGTCAGAATTTAGTTTTTTATATTTTGCAAGTGATTAGGATAGTTAGGAGGCTTAACACAATCGGGACAATTAGGATAAGTGACATCCTTTTTCCCACATTTAAAACAAATAGGTACTTTTGGCATTTTGCACTGGCGGAGAGAATGTTCATTGTTACGACATCTTGGACAGTATATATTTTTTGGACGGAAGTTACTTTCTTCAATGGCATGCACTTCCTTAGCATCGATACAATTTGAGTTATATTTAGAATCAGTTCTGTCTGTTGTATATTGTTTACTTTTGAAATTATAGTTGAAATTATTGTTGGAATGAGGATTATTAAAATAATTAGGGTTAGTATTATTAGGATAATAAGTTTTAGACAAGGCATTGTTTGCACGAGAGGTGCTAGGAGTTTGTTTGCAGTAGGCAAACTCAGGAGCAACAGTGTCAGGTGTAACCTTTGGAGGTTCGTGGAAGAAAGCAAGACGAGATTGAAACTTCTCATATTTGCGACATATATTTTGAAGTGATTCAATGCTAGTAATATCAGGGGACGACGCGAGAGTACTCGCATAGCATGGCCTAACATTATGTAATAAAATTTCTAGTTTCTCCTCTTCAGGCAATTTTTTAGATAACCTAGAGAACATTCCGTTCATGATGGCAATATAAATTGTTACGTTTTCTTGCTCACCTTGGGTACGACTTCTTATTTCCGACATCAACCGATAGTCGTAGTCAAAGGTGTCGAAATCATGTTTTAGCAAGGTCTCTAGTTCGTTCCAGGATTGAATAGAATCACTAACATTACGGTACCAATGCAGTGCGTCGTCAATAAAAATCTCAGTAGCATATGACAAAATTTTTTCGGAGGGTATATTACGGGCTTTAATAAATTCATTCACCCTTTGTGTGAAGTTACGCACGCAGGTTTTACCATTATATTTTAGTTTTGATAAGTCGGAAGACAAACCTCGGTCGCATGAAACTGAAATGTTAGTGGAAGGGGAATCAGAGTTATCACGTGTTTGTTGAGTTGATGAACTATCGTTAGATCTTAGAGGATTCGTCTGTGACAGTTCTTTATACTGTGAGTGAAAACTCTGTACTATGATTTTGTATACTTCGCTGTTTTCCGAAGTAGCACTAATCCTGTTAAGGCGATGGTAGACGTGGTGCAGTAAATTCTGACAGCGAGCAAACAAATTATAATCAAAATTAGATTTTAAGGTTACAATATTAGATTGAGACTTAATTAAACTGTCCTTAACCGCTTTTAAATCTTCAGTGGGATCTAGGTGAGATTCCAAAATATCATCAGATTGTTCTTTTTGGGACAATTTGACAATTTGTTTTCTCAGATCTGCAACATTATCCGCGGGGTTGACACCCCTTAGAGCCACTTCATATTCTAGTTCAGCCTTTTGCAATGACAAAAATTTAATTGGGAATGCCATAGTAATATAGTAAAATTTTAGTATAAGTTGTGTAAATAATTTTAAATACTATATGTTTAGATCTATATAACTAAATAATCTACTAAAATATTAAGTAAACTAAAACTAAAACTACAATGATTGCATGCATAAAATAAGTTAACACAACAAAATAAAACAAAAATAAAACAAAAACAAAACAAAAACAAAACAAAAACAGAAAGCATAAAATTAGTTTAGAAGCAAATATAAATTTAAAACAAGCACAAATCTATAGCAGTTAATAAAAAAACAATACAAAAGAATGTAGAAAGTAACCTTTATTGACCACTTGAAAAGTTGGGCGCCATTGTCACGTTTATTCTTACCAGATAAATTAAGAAACAAATAAAACGTGAACAAACTGTAGAATAATTTATTTATATTAAAAAAATTTAACAAAAAAAAAAAAAACAATCACTAGTAAAAAAAAAACTTACTTTAAGCTTACATAAAAATAAAAAAATAAAAATAATTAATCTAAAAATAATTTAAATAAAAAAACAAAATTTAGTATTGGGCGTGGGTACAATAAAGGCTACATATACTTTAAAAAAAAAAAAAAAATTAATAATATTACAAAATTTTATAATAGATTTAGGTATTACGATACCCAGGTATTATGTGCTCCCCCCCTTCGACTGGTAGGCAGGGGTACCCAGGTATTCTGGCCAGTTAGTAGTGCTATAGGAAGCTTTATAGGCTTCAACCCGAGACTGAAACCCTGGAACATGATATTATAAACACTACATATAATATTCAAAAGATTACACAATTATAAAGCTATTAAGCCACTACAAAACAATCACACTTACTACATTGTTTTCTTATATAATTTAATCTATGACAATTACAATAACCAATTACAACAATGAAACAACAAAATTAAACTTTAGGTTAATTATTTATATATAATAGTATTTATTTACACAACTTACCCAGTATTGGGGTTGACAGCACTATAATTTAACTTTATTTAATATTTAATTAGTTAATTTACAAAAAATAGGTGCGGAGCAACGCTTGCCAAAAATTCTCTGTCTTTTTTTTTTTTACTACCTACAGGTCACTTTTTTTTTTAGCTGAAGCGCCTGAAAATTTTGTAACAAGCAAACAGATATACTTGTCTAAATTATAATTATAATAAGCACAAAAACATAGAAACATTGGGTCGTGGCCATACACATGTTTCTATGTTTTTGTGTAATGTTTCGAAAAAACACGCGCAGGAAACTCGGCTTAATGTCTCTCGTTAGATTTTAATTTCGAAGTTGTAATGGGAATAACCCTAACTCTAAGGTGTTTGTCGTATTTCTTATTTAACAATCTAATAAAAGTCGATTCGGATATTCCCTATTCTATAACTAAAACCTAACATCAAGGTCTCTTAAAGATTTACAACAAACCTTTCCACTTTTTTCTATTCACTGCCTAGGAACTAACCCCAGAATAATAAATTTCAAAACATACATTGGTAAATAGTGGATAGCGAATTTAGTGTAATCAAACAGTACAGCAACTATAAATAATGTTAATCAAATAAATATTTAATGGACTTGGGAATCAAAGCTTAACTCCGCCGTAGCACAAGAAAACAGGTTGCCTCAGATAACTCAAATAAATCCTTGTTTTAGGATAATTTACTACAACATAATCCCGCTCGCGGTGTAATTTTGACTGGGAACACAAATTTAGCTTTACGTAACGTGTCGAGGCATCAAGCGGGAAGATATACGTGTATAGCGTCGAATGTTGAAGGTGATGGAACTTCTAAAGAACTACATCTTCAAATTGTATGTAAGTAATAGTTTAATAATATAATAAGCAATTGAAAAAAAAAACAAGTGAAAGATAATAATTATAAAATGTTCAAATGTATAAATTCAAATGTCGAATTTTGTTAGCAATATCTAATATTTTTTCGATTTAATTTTTAAAAAACTTTTCTAAACCTGAGTTTAATTATTGCTAAGACTAAATAGAATTTAAATTTCGAATTCGGCATCTAGACATGATGGATTATCTAGACATGTGCTGATTTTCGTTGTAATGTATGCATCTCGATAATGTTATTAATTAATCTTATATTTAAAATGTAGAAAAATAAAAGAAGATCACGCGAGTCTGCTGCTGGTTGTAAAATAAGTACAAGAAATTGGATTATATTTTTTACTTCACAGATAAGCCCTTGTGTGCGAGAAGAGAAGTTAGAATGATTGGTGCGGCGCTTCAAGAGCCTTCAAGCGTTTCGTGCGAAGTTCAGGCTTTCCCTCCGCCAGATACTTTCGAGTGGACCCTCAATAACTCTGCTGGTTCAATAAAGATCGATCCAGTAAGTTCTCGAACACAATACGATGAGTGTATAGGCTTGTTGTTTTGCTAACAAAAGATTTTTTTTGTTTGGTTTCAACCAAGAAAAGCGAGAAGGTGTATTATATCGTACAAAACGTTTATTATGTATCGCAACATTGAGTTGGAATTATTAAAACTAATACACCATCTAGAACAGTGATCCTCAACCTTTTTTTTGTTGCGACACACTTTTAACGATTTCAAAATTTGGCGGCACACATAGAAAAAGATAAGTTTAAAAAGTTTTAAATCATATTATTTAATAATATTAACATTATTATTATATCTAAAATTTGGCAGCATAATTTTAGAATTTCGTGGCACACAAAATTGCCGCGGCCCACTGGTGATTCTCACTGATCTAGAGGCTGGAATCAAAATGTCAATTACATACAGATGTTTATTACATGCAATACAACTTCATGAAACGCACACGTAACGCGTGTTATGCATACGATGTGTAACAACTATTAATATAAAACTGTCTTTCACAGGCACGTTTCACAGTGAACGCAAAAGAAGGGAAATCAATATTGACTTTTACACCAGCGTCAGACGCAGATTACGGATCGTTATCTTGCCGTGCTACTAATTTAGCTGGTCAACAGACACATCCATGTTTATTTACACTATTACCGGCAACTCGACCCGATCCACCCGTAAATTGCACCGTTTATAACTTGACTCACGACGCTTTAGATCTTGTTTGTATGCCTGGTAAGTTTCGCATATTTATAATAACGTAATAATTGTCTTTTGTTTTCGAGACGTTCTTAATTTGAATTTTAGTCATGTAATGGATTTGCTAGATGTATTTTGACAACTAACAAATCTACAAATATTTTAAAAAAGGAATACAAAAACGTCTATATCACTCAATGTTATTTGTTTTGATTGTCTATTTTTTTTTAATATGCATAGTTGTCAAAAGGTCACGTATGAAAACAATATTATAATACAACAGCAAACTCACATATTTAAGGTTTAGTTTATGTTTAATAACTGAAACAAAATACTCATTTATTCAATCTTCAACATTAATAAGTCTTCAACTTTCGCTTTACTTTGAAAACATAAATTGTATTCCTCAAACGCCAAATGAAATCGAAGTCGTTCACGATATCCGATCCATGACCTACGTCAATCAGTAAACAAGGAAAAAATATTCAACAACAATTAGAAGAAAAACATTGAATTGAATTTCATAGTAAAAATACCTATATATACATTTTCACAAAAGATATAAATAATATAAACATATGTACCTAATTATTTTTACATCTAAATATCACTTCCTTATTTGCAATTCATGGACTTCCCATTCATTGAGGGGTGCCTGCGTTGAGTGCCACTTGATACGTACGCATTCATTCATGGAGACACAGCCAAATAATACGTAGGTTTGATTCATTGAAATATTGCGTATATATTCCTTATTACCCACGTACATTATTTATAAAAGAAATATCATCTAACATAATTTCTCTTGTATTTAGGGTCCTAGGTAATGGTATAATATATTTTGTATATGAATAAAAACGAATTTTAAATGTGAATAAACGTGATAACGTAAGCTTGTAAGTATTTCAAATTAGTTTACAACATGTAAGACACCAGTATATTAGATACGGTTAAATGCCATACTATATATAGGTACATTATAGACGTTTAAACACAGAAAGTGCATACCTACTCATATTGGATCCTATACATATACAAATAAAATTTTTTGTTTTGTGCGTTTTTTTAAACAAAATATTTTATGTGGGTTACTATCGCATTTATTTTTAATTCCACAATTGAAGATTTATGCCAGCGGTTCTCAAACTTTTTTGGCGAAGGAAAAAGCCTTAATATAATTATAAAAAACTGATTTATATGTATTTATGAATAATCATATTGCAATGTAATATTACGTAATATTTAGTTAGAATATTTAGATGTAACCTTATAATCTGCTTTTGGTAGGTATTTTTTGCAGTATTTTAGCCCTAGGGTTCCACGGAACACACTTTGAGAATGGCTGATTTATGCGATAGTAAAAAAAATTGTATATTAAATATTATTTCAATAACCCTAATCAGGTTATGAAGGAGGTCAACTGTGTACGTACGTAGCAGAAGTGTGGTCAAGTGAAGGGTTAATGACTAACTCGAGTAATGCGTCAACGGTCTGGAATTTAAGGAGATTGGGTGCAGCAAAACATCTGAGAATTGTGATATATGCCGCTAACTCGAGGGGACGATCTGATCATGTGTCCATAACTGTTGAAACTGCGCCTAGACTGTCGCCAAGAACTGGTAAGTTTCTTATCTATACTAATATAATAAAGAGGAAACATTTGATTGTTTGTATGTATTGAATAGGCTCCGAAACTACTGGACCGATTTGAAAAATTCTTTTACCACATTATCCCTGATGAACATAGGCTATAGAATATTTTTAAAAACCCGGATGAAAATTTCAATAATGTAACTCAAAATGTAAAAAAAACCATTATATTCCGTACGCTGCGGAAATTATTGAGAATAGAGCAGTGATGTACCTACTACATCAATATCTACAAAAGAAAGTCAGCGATACCATATGCCTGACTATTACAGTTATGTCACAATAACTGCTTTTTCATGTTAAAATTTAAACTTCATGGTACTTTATATCTTCATTACTACGCGAACGAAGTCGCTGGCAACAGCTAGTTGAATATAAAGCGGCTGCAGCAACTACGATTTTATTTTCTTTTGTATTATTGAAGTCAATTTTGTAGTAAACAATAATTTAGTATTTTGAAAACGGCAGATGAATAAATTGTTTCAGAAACCTTATTAAATCAATAAGATTAAACATTTAATTAAACTTTCTAAGTCACGTTAACATTCCCCAACTGAAAGCCATTGAAGACAGTCCAAATCCTTTGAAATTGAATAGTTGGTAACCTACAGAGAATAGACATTTAGATACTAATTTACTATGTACATATTTCCTCCAACTTTCAATTGCAACTATTATAGTGATAGTTGCAATTGAAACGAAGGAAATGCCGTAACGATAAAGTCAATTAAATAATAATAAATCTTTAGAGAAACTGATGTGAAATAATAATGGATTAAAAATATAATTATCACAATGCATTGTGGCAATAAAAAGACAAGAAGAAATAAAGAAAGATGACACTGACAGACTAAACGTCAAAACCTCAAATCTTCTTAAATAAGATTTTCGGCTTGTAGAATCGACCGCCACAAATCCTTTATTGCTTTTAAAATAATAATACTAGTACAATTTAAGCACATAAGAAACAAATTTAGAACAATTGGCGATCTTATCACTAAAAGTAATTTCTTCCAGATATCTATTTGTCATAGGAGAAGCAGTGTTAGTATCGGGTAATGAAATTTATAATTAAGATCAATGATAATTTATATCTTAATTAATTTTTTCCTAAATTGCATTGCCCGATACTAACACGGTTTTAATGATTTAAGTTTAAAGCTAGGGTGAGATGGTGGAGTTTTAAAAGATAATAGTAAATCATTTCAGAGACGTATAGCTTCTTATAGATTAAAGAAAACAGAAGGAATAATGTTATACAGTTCTTTTATCAACAGAAGCACAATCGTCATGGGAGTATAGTTGGGCTATAGGAGGATTGCTTGGAGCTGCGGCTGTGATAGCATGCGTCCTATGTCTGGCATTTATAGCGACTAGATTAAGGCATAGATCTCGTGATTATGAAGGTTAGTATCAAATACAAAGTTTCGTATCGTCTGGTTTAGGTTTTTTGATAGTTCCACACTAGGCAATGCCTGTCACGTGGGACCCAAAAATGGTACGATCGCAATTTTAGGTGATTTAAAGTTGTTATTGCGCATAGTTTGTTTGTGTAGGTTTTTATTGTTGTATTGAGTATCTCAGAAACCCTTGAGAAAATTGTAATTCTTTATTTAAAATTATTAATATCTAAAATGTTAGTTTCGACTATGTCAGTGGGAACCGACGATATATTCATTAAATAATTTTACCAACAGTTACAATGCCATCAGCGAAAATACAAAAAGCAACTTTGCCAAAGCGGGCGTCACTCCATGTCAGTGATGACAGAAATCCAGACCTCATTCCATTAAGTAAAGGTACGTATTTGCTACATAAATTATTTAAGAGGTAAATAACCTCAACATTTTTAATCTGTTTTAAATTATCAACGCGTCTATGACGCATGTACCTCGATATTTACATTAATAATATTGTTTCTAAAATTAATGATTATTTTTCGTTATATATTATAGTAAAGTACTTCATAAATAAGGCACATTAATAAATCTATAAACGCCCGACCTCACAGTGTATATACAGTAATACCCCGCTTTACGCGACCCCGTTATGCGCGGTTTCACAATAACGCGAAATTCAAATTTATTATTAAATTACGCGAAAGAGTGCGTATAAACATAATATAGTCATCAACTTCTCTATGGTCGCGGGAATTTCAGTTAACGCGATTTTTTCCGGAAATTATCCCTCGCGTAAAGCGGGGCGTTACTGTAGTCTAAATTTATTACTTTAATTAATCATTGAAAATCTAAGATCATAGAAGTAAAAATAAACCGTTAACGTTGATTCGATGTTCATTTGTTTTCTTCCCTAATGAACAATGTTTCGTACAAAGCAAATCGAGCAACACATAAAAGGTCAATATTAGTATTAATACAATAACTATCTGTCAATGTCAGAATAAAAACAATTTGGAATGAGTTTCGAATGTGGCTTATCATCACTTTTCATTACTTCATTGATATGAAAAAGAAAAAAAATACATACATGTGCTTTATTAAGTTTTTTTTTTATTATTCCAAATTTGAAATTTGAAATATGAAATAGAATTATATTAAAAATTCACATTAGTTGTTTATTGTATTAATAATATTTTTATGTTAAAATAGGGTCGTTATGGAGGAAGATTAACATAATATTTTGATCGCACATTCAAAAAGTACTAAAGAAATTTTATAATATATTACAATTCCATTTATGTTTTATGATCACACTTAAAAGAAATTAATAACGTTACTAGTGGAAAAAAAACAGCTAAAAGCGTGTTATTCCATAAAAATATGTTTTGATAATTCCGTGTCGATGGATTGATAATAACAATAATCTAGGTTAAACGCTAGTTTGGTTTTGATTTATAGCTTAAAACTACTAAGCATGTGTCGTATTTGTTCAAAAAATAATTTATTCACGATATTTTTTTTCATCGTACATGTTGTCCAATCGAAACCATTTATTTGTACATCTGTAATTAATCAGTATAACTTAAATGCATTGTGTATTTTATTTACTTCACGAGTTATATGAAAAGTACATAATTGAAGTACGAGTATATAAATAATGGTGGCTAAACTCTCGAAACTTCACATTAAAATTATTTCAAAAAACAATTGAAAATTAGCCGCAGTATTTTTGTTAATGTTTATTATATATTTGATTTTGGGATTAACGTCCTGGTTATTGACTTTAATCGCGCTTTAAATAGTATCATTTTAAAAGTAGTACATATAATTAGAAACAACATTACACTCGGTAAATACATATGAAAGTAATCTTGTTGAAATGAAACGACTTTGCAAAGAAAACTTATAAAAGTGTAGCAGCATAGCGGCGATTTTCGTCCGTATGTTAGGAGCCAGTAAAACGTCAACGCTATGTGCGCTCTCGCAGATGTTACGAAACTTAAACTGTGGACACTAACGCGAAAACTTAGAACAGGTTTCAAGCTGGAGTTTTGTTACGTGGTGTCTCGGCTTCGACATACAACGAGCTAACTTCAAAACTTTACTTATTAGTCGACTTTAAGAGAACTGTTCTCCGGCTTATTTATTTTTCGTTTTTTTTATTACAAATTTATTTAAGCGCCTTAGTGTTTCGAGTTATCTGCACTTTTAGTGGAATAAAACAAGCTTTTCAGTTTGTAGCTTTTTTACTGAGTTTTTGGTGTTTTTTTTCTTTCTTTCTTTCGTTTATTACTTTTTCCTAGAAAAGTTTCATGGATGTATTTTTTTTTTTGAATAAGTATCCTTTTTCGTTGTTATCCAATTATTTTAACGAAATATGATATAGAAAGAAGCATTACTTTATATAAAACACACAATAGCTATTGGGATATTTATAACCATGCTCTATGTATTTATACGAACGTAATTTAATATAGTATATTTTGATATAACAATCCCTCATTGTGTACAAAAATATCTTTCTTGGCTTCATTTTTAGCTTCGGATTAATTATTCAACTGTAATCCTTTAAGAAAACAAGTATTTTTTGTGAAAATATTATTTTACTAAATTATAATTTTCGCTGAAGATTTCTCTATTGTTATTCGCAAATATATTTTGACTAAATATGAGATTTTATGGTCTAAAACAGCCATTCTCAAAGTGGTGTTCCGCGGAACCCTAGGGCTAAAATACTGCAAAAAATACCTACCAAAGGCAGATTATAAGGTTACATTTAAATATTCCAACTAAATATTACATAATATTACATTGCAATATGATTATTCATAAATACAAATCAAATCAGTTTTTTATAATTATATTAAGGCTTTTTCCTTCGCCAAAAAAGTTTGAGAACCGCTGGTCTAAAAGATACTAACACACTTTTATTTTGATTATGTAGATTTCATTTACACGTATTGAATCATGCAAAATAATGAATTGTACATGTAGTAGTTTATTATGTACCTATATCATTAGCATTCATACACCAATACAACTAACAAATAAATACAACTTCCTCTATGCACTATTTTCATTCCTTAATTATTGCTCCAGGCCGGTTAGCTGGTAGAAAATGCCTTTGGGCATTAAGTTCGCGGATTTGTGACTTTTACAAATAAAGAATTTTATTATTATTTATTTATTTATTTAGACAAACACAAACAAACAGTTAACAAACCATAATATGAAAGTAACAACTACACTAGACTAGAGAAATAAAGCTAAGTCTGTTAACCTAATAGTTGTGATAAACATCTGAAGAAAACTATATACATCAATGATTAAACGAATGCCAGTCTGCTGCTCGAACATAGAGTGTTATAGGAAAGCCAAGTGCAAAATAGAATTGAGCTTCTTAGGGTTCAAATAGAATAAATCAAGATCCGTGACATTTTCATATTATTATTACATTCGTTTAGGGGTGTCCGATTGTCCGCCGGAGCCGCCGCCCTACGCAGCGGTCGCCGTGACGCCCGAGGCACCCAACTCACATCACTCCCAATCTCCGTGCACGCCACTGTCGCCGCACACGCAATATCCTGATGCACAGGTATGCCGTATTCCATTACTACTAATACATTATATTAATCAATTATCGCGTGTCTGCGCATGATTATACTGTAGGTATAGAAAAATTGTAGATAAACAAATAGAATTTATTAGGATATTCAGTTATGATTCATTGAATATAGGTCAAAATTAGTATTAGTTTAAAAATCATTCACGGTTGAACTAATGTTACGATCGAAAGCGCTCTAGCCACTTTTAGGTAATCAAAATCCATAATTTCATATATGATTAAAATTTTATTCAATAATAACAGAAAAAATATAATTTAACCTTATTTATATTAATTTAATTAAAAAAATATCTTATGTATATCGCTAAAAAAGTATAAGAAAATATCTTATTAGAATTAATACAATTAAACGAAGCTTAACTTACAGAAAAGTTAGAGGAATTAATGAGATTTAAACTTAAAAAAACAGTTGATTTATTATGAAAGTGAAATCATATTTACGTATATCGTATGAACGAGTTGTAGTAGCTATATGCCAGTATGAGAAAGTAGTTTTTTGTTTTACAGAGTGACTCTGCTTGTGCGAAAAGTTTGAGTGGGGCAAATGGAAGTTTGCGGTCGCACAGAGAGGTCGTAACCACACGGACCCCTTTATTGGCAGCACATCAAGAAAGTTGTGTGTAACTATCTAACCAATAATGGTACGATTACATTTCGTTCGATTCAACATTTACAAACAACTGATTCTCATGTAAGGTTAGGTTTACGTGATAAACAATCGTCGCGTGACTTACGCTCTCTACAAGTTACAACTCGACCATCATAGTTATGTAAGTGTTCTTGATGACGTCAGAACTGTATATTATTGACAATAGAGCAAAGTGATGTACTACAGTTTTATAGAGGACATCAATATCTACAAAAAGTCTGCGATACCATATGTCTAACTATTACAGTTATGCCTCAATAACGACTTTTTCATGTTAAAATTCATAGTACTTTATATCTTCATTATTACGCGAACGAAGTCGCTGGCAACAGCTAGTTAGTGATAAAATAATTTGATATAAAAGTCCCACATCAGATACTTATCACGTAAAACTAACATTAGTATTTGAGAATCTCTATAAGTACTAGAGTTTAAATTCGATTTTTGATAATGTTTATTTTGTTTTAAATTTTTGTTAAATTAATTTACTAGTTATTTGAAATCGAATTTAAATTTATAGTGATGTTGAAGGAAAATACAAGAAAGGCTGTTTATTTTTAAGCATAATATTATGGAAGTATAATATATACAATATAAATAATACCATCTTTAATTTTCAATTATTTATTCGAGTTATTATTATTTTAATTTTTAACTTAAAAATACCAACCTGATAATTATTTTAAATTAATTTAAATTATCTTACAACCAATTTTTTATATCTTTTTTTTTTATTGCAATAGCTACTAGGGTTTAGAGACATGGTTATCAATTTGATTGTTTATTCATAAATATTTAAGTAATTTTTATTTAATCAATAAATTCTGAATCTACTCATGTACAAAATATTATAGAGAATTTTATAATAATTATAATAATAATATTGTAAATATTGTTAAAGGTAAGATAAATTTATTGTTAAAAGTTCGAACCCGATTAACGAATCCCGTCGTGCGTGAACAAAAAGTTATTTAGTGAATATGGAATAGACGAATTTGAAAGAGAGTTATATTTTTATTTATTAGTTTAAAATATATCTGTAATATAATTGTAAATGCAGTAATTAAAGTATTAAAATTCTAAAATGTTCACGGACTGTTGTATCAAATTAAATTGCTCATTGATTTTAAAATTTCTATTTGCACAATCATGAATGTGAATTCACTGTAATTTTGTCAAAAGGAAAAAAAGAGACAATTTTTATTACATGTGATTTAAATAAAACTATATAAAAAAAACTATTTGTGTTTTATTTCAAAAATATAATATTGTACCACACATCAATCCGAGATAGAGACAGGTTTGAGAACGAAGGAATATAAATTATGAATACAAAGAATATTTTCGTCTAATAAATAACATCCCGGGGTGAAATAGGGTGTTCTTTGTAGGGGTGATGCAGGTTGAGGCACAATGCGATTGTCCGTCGTCATCAGAGCAGGCGTCAGAGGCTATTTGTTACATATTCAATGGCCAGCGCGCGCCCTCAGAGCTCACCGACGCCAATCCATCTTCCACGTCTAACTGCCATTCGATCAATACTTCAACTACGTACGAGTATATGCGGATTTAATTAAAAATCGTACATCCGCATAGAATATTCATGAGATTGTTGATATTTTGAGGGCTGATAAATAAATAATTATTTAACGTTCTAATAACACATCCACGCCCATGTTTTTACTTAAAGGTTAATTTTTTTTTCCATAAAAACAAAAGAATTACGTCATATTAATACCCTCACGTTATTTTTTTAATAATAGGTATTGTCGTGTGACTGCTTGAGTGTGTTTTGAGAGCGTAGGCAACATTTAAGCTACTACATAAAACAAATGCCAGCAGTCACACCCTCTATAATAGCTCGATAAGAGTTTAGGTAATTATGAACAGTGTGTCTATTTAAGAAGTAGAATATGACTGTATATATGTAAAGAAATATATGTCGTTCGAATCGGAAGTATACTCGAATAGAATCTTAAGTCTTTCAAGTTGGCGCGTCGTGAACCGCTATGGAATTGAAAGTCAATAAGAAGCCCACGCCAACTTGAAACTGTTTAGTATTCTAGGAAATACTAACGAACTACTAAATTTATTCCTTTTTCAAATTACGTTATCGTTTTTTTTTATGTTTTGTAATTTCAATTTGTTTTGTTTAGTACAATTATTGTATGAAGAATTATTTTATTTTGATAACCTTGATAGTACAAATCGGTTTTTTATTTAATTACAAAAAAATTATAGAAATTTAATAGTTATTGATTTTAAAACTAATTCTCTAAATTGGAGAATAACATGCATTGGTAAGTAAAAACAACTGGGGATTGTGCGAACATATTCGACATACCAAAATACTTACTATAAATTCTTTTTTAAGCTTCTCATAAAGTATGCAAGTTAATTTATAAGAAAAAGTTTTAAACTTTGACATCTTGAGACGTATAAATCCGAAAACATGATTCGGCTTTTATCAATTTAGATAGAGTCAGCTGTTTTCTCTGGAGCCCTTATTGGGTTAGTTAGAGGGTGTGTCACATGGGAGTTCGGAGCATGTTTTACTCACAAGGAAAATTTTATGAAAAATGTCCCTTTCTGAGGTTCACATATTGGCTCACGAAACCCTGTACTTTGGTCATTGACATTTAGGAAAAGTTTGTGTGAAATTTCGGTAGACTTTCTTTTAGTCTACCATTTATTATTAAACTGGAGTGTAAATGACAGTCTTTGTGGTGGAATGATTGTTTTGTTTGATCGTCATATATGTAGTTTTGTATAGGATGGAAAAAATGAAAAAAATAATTAAAAAAAAAACAATATAATTTAAACAACATAATCCAGGCTCTTGTAAATTATTTTTTCTTTTTTATAATCTCGAATATACAATATCATAATAAACAATGGCAGCAACTACTATTGAATAAGGCAACAAATATGTAATTAGCATTCGAATGACATTTTCGTATCCGTTTATAACAGTTGCCGCTTGTAGCTGGAAAATGAAGACTGATTCTTGAACACAAATTATTAGCTATTAATTAAATAGATCGATTAAAACATTTTAGAATTCCTAATGATGTTATTATTTTTTAGTATTATATTATTTATTGATTTTTTATTAATTTATTATATTACCCGATACTAATACTGTTTCTCCTATGATAATTGGTTATCTGGAAGAAATTACTTTTAGTTATAAGGTCACCAATTGCTCTAAATCTGTCTCTTATGTGTTTTTTTGTATTAGTATTATTGTTATTTTTAATAAAATATGACCTAAATTTAAACTAACTTATTAAGAGATTTATTTAATTAGTTCGTAGTTTAAAACCTAACTTTTAACAAATAAAGTGTAAGTCTGCAAGCAGAGAGATCGCGAGAATTAGGCCCCTGAACCGTATTACCTCGAATAGGCGGAACCGGGCGCGGGCAATAAAGTCCTTTAACAGGTCTGGCTAAAGAACAATGGCCTCTACCAACTGCCATTAGCATAAGAAAACTATCGAGATAGCGATTATAAGAAACGGTTTAATACAGATTCTGGAAGTAATGGTTTCAACTTCATGTTTCTTGGAATACGATAAGAAAATTACTTCTGAAGTTGATTCACGCTTTTACTCCATAAACATCTTTTTAATACAAACCTCTTTGTAAACTATTCAATAAATAACAAAGGTATTATTCCTTACAAATTAAATATTAAATCTCGAGGCGAGAACGACAATCCAAGTTTCATCATAAAACTTTTTTATTGCGAACGAAGTGAAGACGAATTAACACGAAATAATCCACTTCAGCAATTCACCGATGTTATTACCGTGCGGTTGTGGGTGCCATTATGTTTCCCCACCTCGTGCCGCAGTTACCACGAAGGGGCGGGAGATAGTGTGAGCAATAAAGGGCAATAACAAACTTTGTCACCGACCCACATGCTTTTAGCAACACCCATTATTATATGGAAGCTGTTACGGCGATGTAATAGCTAAACTTGTAACCCGATTACGACTTTTAGTATTTCCATATATATATTTTTTACTATTTTATTTATTGCTGTGAATAAAAGAAAAAACAAAGCAGAAATAGTAACATACATAGTTATTCTATTATCATTTTCAATAGTGATTATCCCACATGTGGAAAGTTCCCGACTTCAAAAGATGTATCTTCAGTCAGTATTTCATTTCATTTCATTTCGTCATTAATAATATTTCTAAACTCAGTTTAAAACTCAATCTATTTAACGCTGAAAAACTCTCAAAGCAACCTTTTTTAATGCCTCCATCTCCGTTCCTTCCTTCCTATCGTCTAAAATCACAATAACAATATTATTTTTCAATTAAACGCAGGAAACTCATTACGTAACGTACACTTTGGAAGATTATTGTGTCGTGTGCGGTTTAAAAAGAATCTAAGAGTTAAAAATGATGCAGAATCTAGAGAAAAATTCTATGAAATTGAAGTAAATTGAATACACCGACAGTAAAAAGATTCAGGTGAATTTTTAACCTTGTAATCTAAATTTACGGTTGAGTTTTGAATGCATATTGTAAAGCAATGAAACCCTGTATATAAAATTGTATACATAAACACAATGCTAAATTGGACGATATTAACTTTTTGAAACAAATTGTCAATTTAAAAGACTATGTCAGAAATGCTACTAATTATGTTTTATATAGATTTTTTAATCCGTCGTTACAACTGTTGCAGAATTATTTTATTATTGGAAACAATAGGTCAAATCTGAATTACAATTATAAATATGACACATTTAGCTCTCATTTGAATCTAACAAGATCCAATGGTAATTAATAATGTTTATATAACTTGACTAATAGCGACTGTATCATGTACTATTATAGAATTTACATGCATTAAAACACACACCGTTGTACATCCATTTCAATAGTGAAAAACTATAAAAGAATCTGGATTCAGTAAACGACTTAATCAAAAGGATACGTCGAGCAAAGAACTAATTGTAAAAGAATCTAATCTCTCATTGTGTTTATGATAAAGCAGGGTTTTTTGATAAGTTGCTATACTAATTGGCTTCTGGTTTCGCAAAATCATTAGTTACTGTAGCTTCATGTGTATTTACCACCAATAAATAATTTGTTTCAATTTTTGTGGTATTGTATTAGACATTTATAGAGAATAGCATATCGAAAGTCGAAGAACTGTTAAATAAATATATAGAAAATTCATGCGAGTGTGTTTTGTTTTTATTTCATACGAGCGCGGAAAATAACAAATAAAAAGCGCTTTGACTTAAATAGTCCATAAGGAATGCTAGCTTTGACACTGTTGAAATACTAAATGAATATCGAATAAAAGAAGTACATATTATTTAATATATATGAGACGTTAATAAGTTAAATAGACATCAATTTCGCAACTATAAGTACAGACAAAAAGCAGGCTCTTGCAATTTCTCTGACAAAGTTCTGTGAACTTCGTTTATTACCAGGACTATCACCCTCCCTTTCCTGGTAATGTCGCTCCGGGCAATGTTGTCGGGGACCACGCGAAGCAATAACACAGCTAAATTAAGGACGCCTTTAACTAATTTTCTGTGTTTGTTTTAATTCTTTTTTTTTATTTATCTATAATATATATTTTTATTGTAGACGTTTTTGATTTTTTAAAAATTAGTTCATACTAAAAATTATACCTTCAAAAATATTTTTAAATAGGTAAATTATGTAATTTTTTAGTAGGTATAAAACTCAAAAACAAAAATTTTCAATAAACAAAAATATTCCATCATTATAGCAACTACATAATGGCGCTCGAAAATATACAATAATGTGAGCGAATTTTCGAGAAAACGCTGAGCAATTTTGCATACCGTTTCGTGCCGCCTGTCAACCCAAATCAACACGTCCGAATTTGGTTTATAATAATAGTAGTATTTGCAAAGAAAAATAACATCAATTGCTATTGAACGTGACATAATGATCGTGATTTTGCATTCTCATTTGGAATTCTTCAGATATGATTATTTACTTTCAAGTGATAATAAGAATCGTTTCATGCAGCCTGACGCAGTAATTTTTCTATATTAGCTGCCGTCTTCGCTTACTAACTTCATGGTAGCTTAGCTTGACAAAGGCTATTTATAAAAAATTCGACATGAAGAGTTCTATTTTTTTCTTCTATTACTAAACCAAAATTATTGTTTCTTTTTTTTTTTTAATTAAACTAAATTAAGACTACTAAATATTCAAGTTTAAATCGCCACACAGTTTACTAGTCCCCAATTATTACTACCTACTTAAACACATAAGAGTAATAATAGTTAATAACGCAGTGGAATATTCCATAACTGTGTATTGAAAAGGATAGTTAACGTGAAGGAAGACACAAATGATTTCCCCTTTTGAGTTCTATTTGTAGAGGCAGTCCGACCTTGCTCCTTTTTCTCATTTCCAATGTTATAACACGCAAGGGTTACAAGAGATATGTATGTATAATTCTTTGAATATGCTAACGTTTAATAGAATTTAGTAAGGAAATTGCTGATGATGCCACGTGATGTGGCGAAACGCGTCGAGACAAGTTATTGAATGTTGGTGGAGGTTGTTTTCCTTCATTGACCTAATGTAGCGGGAATTATTAGCGGGATAATTTTAAATAATTTCCTTTAATATGGATTTCCGCAAAGTAACGCCTGAAACAACCAATTATAGAATTTAGTAATAATACATCAATTTCATATTATAAGGTGGGAAGGCCTGAAACCATATGCTCTGGCAGTACCAAGCTTATTAACTGTTCAAAGACGGTCAGGTGAGAAATATGTCATATGAAATAGTAGTGAAATGTGATCAAAAAAAGTAGTCGTAAGGTAAGCAGTAATACTATGAAGTAATTAAAACGAATGACATAAAAAAAAAAGAAAAAATTGTGAGAATTCAGGTAATATGTAGTAGTTAGTAATTTTAAAATAAAATTGTCAATTTTTCTAATGAAAAGTGGTCACGCGTTGTTAATGAAATTATCATGATTGGTATAACAAATTGGTTTTCCGACGCCCATTAAAGCTATTACAAAGGCGGAGTTTCAGGTAGAGTAAAAAAATCAATAACATGTAGGCAGGTAAATACCCAAATTAATTATTGCAATGGGACTAAAAGGTCCCTCTCTAAGGGGCCGAATTTAGGTGCGAAACGTTCCGTTCACATTAGCTTTTTTCACAGTCAACGCTTCGTTAATAATGTGTTTATTTTCCTAATTTAACAATATATTTTTGTTTTCATTTTTTTTAGGTGTGGTCCGTGAGAGAACTCCGTCCATGTTAGTTTTATTGTCTTAATCTAAAGAACTGGTTGACAAAAGTTATTTTGTGAGTTGGGTACACTTGTATTACTAATTAATACTAAATTAATTGCTATATATACTACATATTCTATATATAGTACCTACTATAAAATATAAGCATTGATTCGTCCAATTAACAATTAAGTTTAGGTAATTTACACTAAAATTGATAGAACCATGACGAATATTTAAAGTTCTTTTCTAAAAATATATATTTACGTCTACAACAATTCGATTAGGTACTAGTATAAAATAATTCAATAAAAAAAAGTAAATAATTGAAAAAAACATATATTTAATATAAATAATAATAGACTATTAGTCATTTTAATATGTTTAAGTACAACTATTAATGGCGGCTATTGTTTATTTCACTTCATATACAAACTTTGTTAACACTAACGGCCTGTATCCACATTAAAATAATTACATTTAGTGTATTACACTCCAAACGTTTAGGGCATTAGTGGTGTGAAATAACCCTAATGTCCCTTCAGAATATGTACTTATTCTTGGTCATATTAATACAGAAATGTTTATATTTGAAAACGAATTTTATAATTATATTAAAACATTCAATTTGTTCTTATTTGAATACAAATTATCTTAAAATAGAGTTCACTGTTGCGTAAATTTTCTGTGTTACTTATCACCTTATATTGCGGAATAGTAAATTCAATTCAAATTAAGATCAAGAGTTTGTCTTTGCGATCTAAGAAATTCCGCACTTAATCAAATTTCCTATTACATCCCTATATTAATTCCTAAAGTTATTTAGTATCAAACTTGCCTCTAAATGGTACTTTTACCCTTCAGGTACGGAACTATAAACGGCCTCTATCAGAGGGTTTCAAATTTTCTACTAATGACGGTTATTCTAGAATTTCCACGTAAAATGTGTTTACGAACTAATATTCAAATCTTTTGTTATTATATTTTTTTTACTGACGTAGTTTACTGAATTCGATTAGGAGACATTGGTTTAGTTAAAAAATCATTTACATACAATCAAATAATCTTTTACATACAAGTTCATTGTCATTAACTGTGATTCTAACAAACAGCAACGTATAAATTAATTCCACTATTCGTAAAGGCAGTCTTAGATAATTCTTAGTTACACAAACAAAAAACCGTCAACATATCTGACATTATTCGAAATGTTATTAGAAAATACAATAAAAAGAATAAAAGTATAAGAAGCAATGTAATATGGATTTGAAAGCATTAAAGCGCTATAAAAATTGTCATAAAAAGTTTTAAGACATCTGCGCATGAATGTTCACATAAAGTTCACACAAAATGTGTCATATATACGTACCGTAATATTTAATATCGTATCAATAATGTTGTTTTATTAATAATAAAATATATTACTATATATAGGTATATCGAAACATAGCTCATCTATATTGCCAATCATCACCAACTTCACGTCCAAACGCACACAGTCCCGCCCGCATGCTTCTCTAGAATGTTCTCCCTACCGGCCATACCTCACTTCGTATCCTGTCGGCACACCTCGTGCACACTCGATTAATCCGAAGTAGCTCGTATCTTCTGTCTCTACACGACGCAAGCACATGAGCAAAACTTCATAATAAATAAAATATTACATTTTGAGCTCTAAACGTTTAAACGAATCACACGATCGCAATAGTAAGCTTTTCTTATAATGCGAATGCTATTCTTTATATAAAATATTGGTATACAAAGAGAAGAAGTCGTTGACTATTGATGCATAAATAGGCTTTCTTTGTAAAAATAATAATAATAGAAATTAGTAGAGATGTTCCGACTAGTCGGCCACTAGTCGGTAAAGCCGACTATCCGGCCACTATCGTAGTCGGCGACTAGTCGGCGACTAATCGGTAAAAAGCGCCGACTATCCGGCTTGTTACTTTGTGTCTATTTTTTAATAAAATGAATGTGTTACTTGAATTAGTATCTTAATTAAAAAACAAATCAACATAATATTTAATGTCATAAATTGCAATACTGCTTGATGATATTTGAAACTATCGTCAAACTAGTGAGCTGTAAAACTCAAAAAACTTTTTTTGTTATTTATATTTGTCCACGTGTCAGTAGTGACTGAAATTGCAGCGAATCAGCTGTAAACGAAGCGTCACGGGAATCTCCTAAACAGTAATCGGCCTGGCCGATTAGTCGGCCGACTAGTCGGCTTATTTACAACCGACTAATCAGCTAGTCGGCTAGTCGGCCAAAGTCATAATCGGCACATCTCTAGAAATTAGTTGATTGCTGATCTATTGTTACTGCTATACACGCGACAGAACTATAATGTTAAAATAATTTTCGATAATCATCGATTGTCAATTTTCATTCGAAGTATTTGTCATTAGAATATATGAATCGAACAATCTAACGTGCGATAGTTAGAACATAAACCTATATTCTGAACAGTCAATCCAAATCTGATCTCACAAATTACAGACCAATTTCCATATTACTGACATTCAGAAAGATATATATTTGAAAAGACATTTTTAAATCAGTAGTAGGACATTTTTATTCAAATGGAATGAATGCTTCACTCTCAACAGTTTGGTTACATCAAGGTACGTATACAGCACCTAGGAACACTCATAAGATTCTGTTAGGTTTTTTTGTTGATTGCGTGGAACATGACACCCTCTTGTACAAATTAAACCACTACGGCGTTAACGGGAGAGCTTTAACCTTATCGGCTTACTTATCTAATAGGACACAAAATCTTGATCATATTGTTGGCGAGTTATTTGTGATTTCTACTTGTCATGTCTTTCCGTTGTGATTTTGAAATGCAGTAAATTTGAAGTCTATAGTTTATTGCTAATTGTAATTGGGTACTGCACCATAAAACCTTTAGTAACATATAATAAAGTAATTTTGTTGAATTCTCCTATACTTCGTCTTTGTCCTGACATATATAGTATAAGGCAGTAATTCTCAACCTTTTTGTTGCGGTTTTGTTTAAAAATTTTTAAATTATATTAGTTAATAATATTAACATTATTATATATCTAAAATTTAGCGGCACAATTTTAGAATTTCAGTGGTTGAGAAGGTATCCTAAGTTGGAGTCATATACAATCTATTTATTAAACATTTTTATTGTCACAAAATATTGTTCTTTTGTTAACTTTTAGTAGTTATTTATTAATGCAATAAATAATGTCTAAGGGCCGTCCGAACAAGTTAGTAAAGTTCTATACAAAAATAATAGCTAAGTGCGAAGTTGTTACTAGTTTTGCTCAATCTTAAGTGTTGATTGTAATTTAATTTTTATTTAGGTATACACGTACACGTTAAAGCTAAGAATACACTGACCAACACTTTTAGTCCTATACATGTACTTATATGTCTACGTGTAAATATGCGCTAAGACATCCGCACTGCTCCGGCGCTTCAACAGTCACTCTACAGACTAATAAAATGCGCCTTCAGTCTAAAGCCTAATTAATCCCTACCAATATTATAAATGTGAATGTGAACTTAACGGATCATCATGAAACTTTGTACACATATTTTTGGAGGTACTAGAAGTAACATAGGATACTTTTCCTTTTTTTAAAAAATAATATTTTTTACTATGGTTTTGCAACTGACTATAGTTTCAGCTGTTTGGAATCATATTGATTCATTTCTATTGAAATCAATACTAACTAATAATGATATTTACTTAATGACTTAAATGCGAGCGAAGCCGCGGGTAAAAGCTAGTATAATATTATAATGCATCATATTGTGCATGACCGTAGAATATAATCCAAAACTCACCTCAAACATTCATACGAAGACGCGTTGTAATCAGTTTGTAATAAGTTTCTGTAACCATGGAACAATTTTGTTAAAGTTCGTCGTAGTTTCGTGTATTGTTTCAAAACTCATCTTGTTCTTGATTAATTCACGTATAATACACATGCCTTGAGTTTAAATTCGCATGTACATACTTAAACATTAATCTACTCGACTAAATTTCGTTTTTAAAAAACTACTGTTTGCATACCTATACAAGGACTCATGAGATTGCTGACATCACACTTATATCGTATGTATGACTGTATGTCTGTTTATATATGTATATGTATCTATGTAAATTATGTTACTGTTGTTATGTTTTTTATATATGTTATAGTAATCTTATTTATGTATCCTTCCCTTCACATTTTTGAAGTGAAAACTTCTTTAGGCGCGTTGAGCGTTTTGGTAGAGGGTAAAATCCTCGGTTCGCGTCACCGACATGCTAATGATAATAGTATATCTATAGCTATGGAGAGCCAGACTAGCGCACGCGCATTAGCCTGTGTACACGTATACACTAATACATCGACTATTTCTGACTGTATTATGTGCGCGTTGGACGCTTTTTGGATAAGTATAATTTTTTTTTCTTAATGAATATTTAAAGGTTGGCTGGTAGAAAATGCTGCCTAGCATTAAGCCCGCCTGGTACTGATGTTCTAAGTTTTAAATAAATAAATAAATTTTATTATTAATATTTGCCAAATACTGAATTACATTTTTTTTTAAATTTCAAATCCAAAAGTTTTGCCTGAAAAATTTCCAAGCCTAATCTAATGATTACATCTATTTTAAATAAATATATCATAATGTATTTTACACAACATTGGATTATATTTTACTTTTGTCAATTAATTGAGGGTTTATAACATTTCTAGACGTAATACATGCATTGGTCTTTGAGTATGGGCTTGGCTGTCTCTAGTGGAAGTTAATCGTATTTATACCAAAAATTCTTTGATTTTCTTAATGACGATAAGGATAGCTTTAACGTTTAATTGTTCCCATAAATACAACTGAATTGCGGGTGTTTAACGTTGGTAACTACCACAGCGTCCTAGAATAATTTATGATGTTATTATAATAGGTAACATGGAAAATGATATGTGTATGGAGCGAACTGAAATGAACTGCTTCTCACGAGATACGGGAAGCGAGTCTACTAGAACCGCTTGATACTATACTTAATCAAGTTGATTAATCACAATGCAAAGTTCTACCGCTATCAACTTCGCAAACTAGAGAAGGACGTATAGAATATTTTATCAGATTAGACTGAGATGGAAAATGACTTCAACACTAGTTAGCAAAGTTTAGAGGCAACGGGTTAATTTGTCATAAACTTTGTTGAATATAACATTCTTTACTTTAATAAAATAAGTAGTAACAATGTTTTAAGTATAATTAGATTATGTAATCCTTAATATTTTGTTAAGTTACATTTTGTGTTTAAATTGACATTGATTGATTAATTGCTGTAAGTTATTGTCTTTAAGGCGGAGATAGAAACTTGGGTTGCGAGTAAAAAAGGGAAAGTATGCCCTTAAATAGTTAAGGCATTGGTAGGTTTTTAAGAATCTTATAAAAATTAGTTTTAAAATAATCTATATTAATGTTACAGCAACCCATTATTATCCAATAGAAAAATGAAATGTTAACTGTAATAATGACGTTTTTAAAGAGAAATTACTTTTTAAATTCCTTCCTTCTTTTTTGTTAACAACATACTGTTCAATTTTAATATTTTAGTGTAGTTGTGTAATTAAACCTTTCAAACTTGGTGTCGACCAGAACGCGCTGGGCTTCGAGTGGAATATCAGTTTAAAATATTTGTAGTGATCAGATGAACTTGAAAATTGGAAAAAGAGGTATCAAGTGAGGGATTGTGAATCATATAAATTATAGATAGTGTCATTAGCTCAAATACTCTAACCAAAGAAGTGGTTGCTAAGCAAAGTCTACTGAAGCGAATGAGAACCACATTCACAGAGCTTTTTCTACATCTAATGAATCATTTAAAAAAAGTGCGCATACGCAGATGACATGTCTTAATCATTATTGGTCTTACAAAATTAATCTTATTATTTCAGGATACATTCGACTCAAATTACAAAATGCCTGAAAGAATACGGTTAAACCGTGTTACAAAAATATAACCCCATATACATAATTCATGAGTTTTTTTACACGCTTCTGAAATTGTCAGTCCCACGCGAAATCAATCGCTGTCAGATCAAAATGAGTTTAAAATAATAACGTCTAGTCTCTTAGGGAAGAAGGGGGTTGTGCTAAATTTTAAAGGGTTAACAATAACATTCATTTTGTTTTCAATTGATAATTACACCTTTTAATCACAATGCTCATTTAGTGGTAGGGAGACTCGTGATGGTTATTAAGCCAGTATGCCGTCCTGGGGTAGTCCCACCACTTTCAAGCGGAACACCTGTGAAGTGACATATATGATGATATAAGTATACCAAATCAAGTATATTGCAGGTATTTTGAGTAACATAATGGAGAAGTCTGAACGTCGAGAAAGCTAGCTAAGACTGCGGTCACGTAGTTCTAAAGCTGTAAGATTACTTTGCCGATATATTTCTAAATATTGAAAATCGTAGACGCTCACAGGATGCTGTAGCTTAAAATCTCTAACATTTTTGTCAAATAACGTATATTCATGTTAAATCTCTAGATAAATTCTTTTAAAACAATCTTATTAAATATGATCAAGCATTTCTTTCCTTAAATTTCCTATTCTAATAATTAAAGCATTTTTTTTAAATCTTCTTTTATAAAGTTCATAGAATATCAGAGCATAATATTAATTCTACAATTTTTGTATGAAAACAATTCGTGGTATTGATATACCGAGCGTTAACCAATGAGATAGTGAATTGTCTGCCACATCGACCAAATAAAGTCGCTTCAGCGTCGGTGCTTGTGAAAAGGATTTGTAAACGTCCAGCTTTTAATCACGATATAAATAAAACAGCAGAAATATTATTTACAAATATTTTTTGCTCTTAATGAGAAGATAAAATATTGAAATAATGTTTTATTTAAACCATCGCCTTTTAATTATAAATCATTTATTGTATTTACTCGTGCCTATAATATCGAACAGAAAGATGATTTATTATTTTTTAAATTACATTAATAAATTATTGAGTTAATGTGTCGACTAGGCACGAAAGTGATGATGATCCCATGACGCCTCCTTGAGGTGAACCAACGTGATTCACAACCAGGACTGTAGGGCTCTCCCTACCACTGTTTTTATGTAGTTCAAGTTTCAAATGAGTAATTACTTCGGTTTACACCCGACAATATAACTAAAATTAATCACACATATCTAAAATCTTTGAAATACGTCATCGAATTTCGTGTTTTGATGTTGATTAGATTTATTATACCTACCGACTCAGTTAAGTTAGACTTCATTAAATTTCCATGAAAGTAATTATGATTTTCTTTTGTTATTAATTATATATTACTAAGGTCTTCATAATATTATGATTTAAAAAGATGTATTTTGTAGTAAACAGGCAGGTTTAATAAAAAACCCAATCATTCCACATAAAAATGTAACCCAACCCTCATAATGATAATTTTCTAACCCCAATAGTGTATATTTCATCAAATATCAATTTATCACTTACCCGGCTTATAACGTTCTTTGGATTTATTTATTCTATTCTTGAAGATTTTCGGACGAAGACGAAAAACTTCTCATTTGCATAGAAAAGGGATGAGGGAGGCCTTCCCGGTCCCCTATTATGTAAATCGGATCACGTCGAGGCCCATAAGATACGTTATCCGAGACGCAGAGATTTCAACTGCTTGATCCAAACATTACATGGACCTTCGTTCGTGTAAACATCGCTTATGGAAATTGTTAGATACGACGGCCTGCTCTTTCATTCATTCTACTATCTAACATCTTCCATTCTCTAAATGAGTCAATGATGTTTTTATTAAGAGGTTTCCTCTCCTTTTTTTTTATTCTTAATTTAACATTTTATATTAAAAATATTTGAACGAAAGAAAAATGCAACTGATATTCAGTGATTTAATAACAAAGGTACTACACGAAAACACGGACTTATTTTATTCACAATTAATGTATTATTTATTGATGATTTAATAGGATTAAATTATGGAAGGAAAAGGAAAAAAAAAAACAATCAAATCAAAAAAAAATACGATTCCGTTGGTCTTGTCTTGATAACTGTGATTTGCTAGACTCCTATAACCGTTCGTCGTGTATGGTGGATGAGGTATTCCAGCGTTGACCAAAACAAGCCTTTTAACCACTTATCTGAGAGCGTATAATAGCAGTTGTCTGGTAAGCCTGAGAACAAGTATTTGATCACAATTTGTTATTTTAATACTTCAAAGAACATCAGCCATATATATAACCGGTTTAACCCTAAAGAGAACAGCAATTTACGGGTAAGAGTCAACCTTGTTCAGCTTTAGCATAAATTATTTAAATTAAAGAACAACCTTTACAACTGCAGAGCTAAAATCCTACAAAATGTCGAACAGGATTAAGTCTTAGCAACAAATTAGTTGGCTGCTGAGCCAAAGCACGTCGCGTCGCCTCGATGTCGTACTCTTTAAAATGTTTAATGGCAAAATGCACCAATTATTATAAAATATAAAAAAAACATTACTTTTAACCCATTACTTCCCAAGCGTCGAAAACATTGGAATTTTTTGGTGAAATCTTTAAATTAAGTTCATAATGTTAAGAAAAAATAATATGACAAAAAAATTTTGAAAAATTATTTAGCGCTGAGTCAGCCTGTCCTATAAAATATGATAATGGGGATAAAAATTATATTTTGTTTATTTGGTAGAAGTCTAAGAATCAGTTTTATCTACTTTGAAGTTGATTACTGTTTTCTTTTACGGAATATAAAATCGGAAAATAATGCTTTTTTGGGGCAACAAAAATGATCAATTTGAAAAATTACATTAAAATTACGTAAATATTTTTCTCAGCGGAAAAAAAATTATAGTATAATACAAAAATACGAATTTCATTAGAAACAATAAAAAATAAAACTCCTAATAGGTTAAAAAAAAATTTAATAATGGGTTTATTTACGAACATATTTTCACTAAATTTAGAAACTGCAGCTTATTATCGTTTATTTTGACTATTTTTAACAGCAAAATAAATACTTATTTGCGTTTTGTAATTGCCGGGTAAAAATGCTTCAAACCGTTCTTTCTTGTTTGGATTTTCTAGTGACTTTATTTTTTTATTAGAATATAAAGAAAATAAGTTTTGCCGTTTATTATACGGATCATTGAGTGTTAAATTTTGTTATATTAAGTTTCCTACGATCTCATTGACTTGTGTAATAGGAACGTGATATTTTTCACATTTACAAGATTATCCGTTAAATACTTTCTTTTGTTTCCTTGTATACAACATATTGTATATTGATACATTCAATTCAAATAATTTATTCAACAGTTGTGGTTTATTAACAAGAGCTTTAAACGATCTCCGTTTTACTGACACGCCACCCGTTTGGGTTCGTAAATATTGTCATAAACATATACTGTAATGTTTCAATAAATTTTACAATGTCAAATAACAATAACTTATTCAAATTTTTATAAACATTTAGACCGAAAACTGTGAATGATTCCAGCTTCTTTTCATCGTGACCTACAAGTTTAAGTGGAAAAAGTTTACATACTGACATGATGACACAATATGAACGATTATATATTTTACTTATTAAAAGATTTATACTTTAATTATTACAACCGATAACATTATCTATAGTTGCATTAATGTTTTTCATATTGTTGCACCAGTAAGTTAAGGTAAATAATAAATGAAACAATATGATAAACGAACGACCAACGACACTACCTTGAGGTACACCTGTTTCAGTTTAAAACATTCTTACTAACCTTTTTTATATACCTACTTACATTATTAATTCTAAATATTAATTAATTTGTATCCAATAGCTTGTACGAGAAGGGTCTACAATTTGCGGTTAGGTACTTCAAGAACGCACTGCGACCTAACCTAGAGGAAACTTAAATTACATTTAGAAGTACAGCAACTAGAAAATAGGTGAAACTCAATAAAGAAAGTTTTAAAGTTCAAATTACGGCATAGTGTCTATTCCACAGCCGAACACATTTTTCACAGAGACGGGCCACCGTACAACTTGCATAAGAGAAGAGTTAGACACGACAGGCGGCGCGGAAATGCGACCTTTCCAAAGCTTCATTGATGTACGAAGTCTTATTAAATTTATATTTAAGTTTTGTATCAATTCTTTTTTAAGAAAAAACAATAGCAAATCAGTTTATAGATAATTTACTCTCACACACATAGGTTGGATGAAGTGAAAGGCCTGAATGTGGGCGGCTGTTGTTAACCGTAGGTCACGGCAACTAACTGCAGGAGAGCTACTCTTTAAAATATGGATTCATTTTTCATTAACTAAAAACAGTTCAATTGTTTATAACGTTTAAAAATAGAACACAATAATTTGTAATTAAATTATTTCTGAATTTAAAAATGGAATAGAAAGATAAATTTTTTAAAACACATAGTAAAACGTATTTCATTTCGAATTCAAAATCAAGAGGATTTGAATCGAATTCAAATCGTTTCTTTTATTAACATGCAGTCTATTTCGTAGCGTGAAATATATTTAATCGTCCCGTAGCTAGCTCTATTCAACGTATCGCCAGGATGGTTTTAGATTATCAAGCTGAACGATCACAATGTCACAAGCGTTATGTGGTGCGGTCATTTTTGCGGTATACCGTAAACTAATCAAAATTTTCTTTAGATTTCAGTTTATAGTATTTTATTAATACTTCAAGAACGTAATAAAATGAGTACAATTTTATTTTTAAATTTCTAAACGGTAATTTTACTATATTATTCGTATAAAGCATACCGAGCACCATTCGGCCTTTAACAATAGTTCAGGACAGTAGACTTAACCTATAATTTTTTAAATATAATACTGGTAAAATTCGCAAAATTGTTATTGTCGCAACCAAAACTAACAGTAGAGACGTGTAATTACTTTTTACTAACGAATTGTCAAAGGTATATGACTTTTTTCAATATCATTGTTATGTTATACTTAGAGAATAGAAAGATATCCCTACCTAATATTATAAATGTGAATATGAGTTTGTTTGTTACGTTTTCACGTAACAACTACTTAACCGGTCATGATGAAACTTTGTACAGATATTTTTGGAGGTACTAGAAGTAACATAGGATACTTTTTATTTAAAAATATATATATTTTTTACTATAGTTTCCAACTGACTATAGTTTCAGCTGTTTGGAATCATATCGATTCATTTCTACTGAAATGATCTCTGATACTTATTTAATGACTTAAAGGCGAGCGAAGCGAAGTAATAAATAAATACCGCATCAAAATGTTTCTTCACACAGCAATGCAGCTGTATATTGCTACGGCAGTTGGTAAATGCGAAATGAGTTGCATGTGACAGGCACACGGAGAGCACAACGCTTAACGGGTTTGTGTCGAGGCACTATCTTCGATCTAAACTTTCATTTTTAGGATAAAACTGTATGAATTTAAAGTTAAATATTACTAGAGAATTTGTTGTTTATTAATTTTTAAATATGTAGCGTGTTTTATTTTTGTTATTTGATAGTAAAAATTAGATTATTATAATTCTTAGTGTGATATGAATTCCAAGTCTAGTTGTAGAGCCCTGTTTGTGGACCCAATAGAATAAATAAACACAGATTAATTTAAAATTTATATAAATGCTAAAAATAAATACCAAACTTTTCATAATTTAATTTTCATTATAAAAACGCTCAAAACACACTAAATAGATGACTTGAAATGACTTTAAAATTTAATCCCCAAAATGTTTACTGTGAAATAATTTTATTACGCGGACGGGTGGCGTTTCTCGATTAAAATGACAAATGTGGGAGAAGACTTGCTGCTTGGTTGTTTCGTAGAGCTAAGTATTGCCAGTTATTCATGTTGAGAACATTTTTATGGATTCAACTTAGTTCAACTCACACTGATCACGACATTTATATTATTTTATATAGAAATGAAGCTTTTATTTTTTTTATACACAACTCGTGTATTTTAGTATAATACAGCGGTTCTCAAACTTTTTTAGCGAAGGAAAAAGCCTTAATATAATTATAAAAAACTGATTTAAATGAAGTTATGAATAATCATATTGCAATGTAATATTACATAATAATAGGTATTTTTTGCAGTATTTTAGCCCTAGGGTTCCGCGGAACACATTTTGAGAATGGCTAGTATAATATATTTTATATTAGATTTGATTAAGGCGAAAGTGGTATATAGAGAAAAAAATAGCTAGGATTTCATAGTATCTACCTACAACGATGAGCAGTGGCGGCGCTAGACCAAATTTAAACGTCGGCGACATCAGCTTTGTCATTTTCCAGTCGGACATAAAACGTTAAATAATTACACTGACGAGTATGTATAAGTAAATGGGTTTTACTTATTATTAATCTCAAATTACAAACAAAAACACAAATTAAAATAAACGAATTTTTTGCCTTTTAGCTTCACTTTCACCTTTAAAAAAATTAGATTTTTTTTACGAGGCCCCATTAGGCGCAAGGCCATCGGCGCCGCCACTGTCGATGAGAACTAGGTTAATTTATATATAGATAGATATTTATAATTTATTAGCCTAGCAACAAAATTACATTAACACTATAAAGGTACAATTGACCGCTATTATTGCGAATTAAATTAAATTTTAATCATGTGATAGGGTGGCTTCATACGACTCAAGATTTATATACGTTAATACTTAATATTTGTTTTCGTATCCATAAGTATAATCTGCATTTCGGCAAATTAATCTCATTTAGAAAATATACAATGTAAATGTCCGTAATACATTGAAATTTAAATTTTTGATTCGGTCGTACAATTAAATTATCAATTAAGTCTGTGTACAGAAGAGTCATCATTTTAATTAGCTTATAAATCATCTGAATGAAACATTAAATAAACGAGCGGCCTTTAAACCTCTCGTTATTATCCAGACGTCAAGGATTTTTCCATCTCACTCGTCAATTTAAACTTACAAATTTATTTTGAAGGTATAATATTATATGATTATATAAATTGCGAAGATTGAAACTGATTGGCAGACGTGTTTAGGATGTAAACCAGTGTAAAACCGGGTGGAGCGTCTCATCTGGTAGTTAGTAATTATATGTCGAACTGATGTAAAATAAATAAACTTGATCGCGAATTCTAAATTTGAAAAAACAAAACATTAATAATACGAAGGCGACCTATCTAAGACACGAATTATAAAAAAATAAATTATAATGCAATTCTGAGATACAAAGAAGAGAGAGTAACGAATGATAACCAGTTAAACTGAAATCGTATTACCGGCAGGGACATCTCGCGGATCTTCAAGCAAATCCAATTGTAATCTCCTTTGTATACGTCAGTGGAGATGACGCGATAAATATCCAGTTTTTTTCAGTAATATTATTTATTTAAAAAATATTTTTTATGTATGAGAATACATAGGTACTATATATACATAAAAATCACAACAGCCCTGCGCATGCGTCAGTCTCGTCATACCTTTCAATTGTACACGCGTACGTCACGCATAATACGCACATGTAGAATTTTTTATATTGATAGCCCAACATATGACCACACTCTGCCTGATGTTAAGCTAGAGTGCGGCCCATGAGCATAGACAACTGTTACCACCGACTCCACTACGCCGGCTTGAGGAGACGAATGTGCTATGCCCAAATTAATAGGGCACACTGCTCTCGTTATCCCGGCTACTTCCAAGCTGATCCCGAAACGCGACTAGGTCACTTCACGGGTGTTCCGCTTGAAAGTGGTGGTAGTTCCCCAGGACGACATACTGGGCTAATGCCATCATCAGTCTGCCTACCACTCTTAAACTGATTTTAAAAGACTGTTCTTTATTCTATGTATCTTAGTAATAGTCCTGAAAATGTAATATCAAACGCAGCAGATACAAATATAATAACTTTTCCAAGGTATATTGTCTAAAATATTTTTATAATCTTAAGACCAAGTAGGCGGTCCTCTGGGACGTAAAATTTTGCGTTCTTTTCATATTATTCAATTATTATATTTTTATTATGTTTAACTGTATATTATATCTTTTATTTAAATAAGATTGATGATAATCTTTGTTCTGTGCACATAAATTTTACGTGAAATATCAAGAAAAAAAGAAAAGAATAATTATTTATAAAATTTGCTGTTAATAAGTAACTTATAAAAAATTATATATTATTATATTATATATACTAACTATACCTAGAAGAAAGATTGTCTTTCACGCCGATCAGTTTTCAGTAGCAAGAGAAAAACAAATGAAAACGAGAGGATTATCTAAAAAGATTTTACGACTCAACGATAGGCCTCCTTAAAAAAGTGAAACGATACCCTGCTGACGTCATTGTTGCATAATTATTTGGTGTTTTCAATATTATCATTAATCTCACGCTTTTAGGCTTTAAACACGCTTCAATATAGGCTATTACCATGTTTGTATACATACATATTAAGTTTAGTATTCAAGTACCTACTTGGAGCAGGTTTTATATTAGTAAATAAAAAACTTACTTCTGAGTTGCGAAATGCAATCAATTTTAATTAATTTAAAATGATTTTTTTCGGCTCAAAATCGAGTTTTGTTTTGATTATTTTAATCCGACGTTTACAGATTCCATGGTAGCGAGACTCGTTGGTTATAGCTTTCTTATCGTCTCATTAAAATAATAAGAAAACAAACGAACAGTAAGCCGTAAGCAGTATTTTAAAATAATTTTAATATTAATCGAAAAGACAAATCATTTAAAATTTAACAAAATAGATGAAATATTTCATAAATATTTTTAATAATGATGTGAAACAATAAAGGTCATCTTGACAGCATTATGGGTTGTGTTTGGAGCATCTGCTACCCTCGACCCGTGAGCGTATATGAATTTAGCGAAGGGTCGAAAGGCAATTTATCTGTCTTTATTAAAATTTATTTTTATTAGATCTTCTTAATAACGGTTGCTGTAGATAAAGGTATTGAATATTATCCAATTATTTTTTGGTAAGGCATATTTTACAAAAACTTAATTAAAAAATTAAATATATATATTTTATAAGTTTGTTCTTGGGCCGTTATAATAACATAAATATTTTACAAAAATTTTCATGTATTTACGTATTTATTCTTGTTATATACATAAAGCTAATATTTACACGTAATAATAGATTCATTAAAGAATCTAGATACATAAAAACAAAAGCACGCTGCTCTTCAACACAAACATATAATATTCAGACACAAAACAAATACCAATTTTTTAAATTAATTTAACAATAAATATTACTACTGTTACGTTTCGCACTACGCTACTGAAGTTGCTTTAATTATGCAAGTATAGTTAGGTAACTTGCTTCTACAATTACTACATAAAAATTCACCAATCACATACATATTATTATAGTGTAGGTAGTTGTAAAATAGCTAAATTATAATAATCAAAATGAATGTGGTAGTGAGCCTATACATATATAACGTCATTGTCCCTCTGGGGTTGGTAATAACTTCTCTCTACCACTCGCCTCGGTTAATGTTTCTTTCCAGTTACTTAATAATCAATATTACATTCAGATAAAACCTAACTTTATTTCTAACGTTTCGTGTTTGAAATTATATTAAGTCAGCGGTTCTCAAACTTTTTTGGCGAAGGAAAAAGCCTTAATATAATTATAAAAAACTGATTCATATGTATTTATGAATAATCATATTGCAATGTAATATTACGTAATATTTAGTCTGAATATTTAGATGTAACCTTATAATCTCCCTTTGGTAGGTATTTTTTGCAGTATTTTAGCCCTAGGGTTCCGCGGAACACACTTTGAGTATGGCTGTATTAAGCGAATACAAACTTATTTTATATATTAGGCCCTACAAAGACGTGAGCATTCGACCTCTACTACAAAGGCCGTCATTCAAATAAAACAATCATTTGATCTTAATTTTAGTTAATCAGATTAACGTGGGTCCAGAGAAGTCATGATCAAGAAGTTACACAATTTGGATAAACAAATTTCTTGTAGGTTACTCGTAATAATATTAAGTCTGTAAATCTGTGATAATAAATAATAAACTTTGTGCTTTCACTTATATTCCTTTGTATTTAAGACCTTATATATAATTATGTTAAAAATAAATAAATTTATTCTCGTATTTTCAGGCTTTGTACCAGAACGCGAACGTCTTGTTATGTAGGTATACCTACCTACATGTTTTTTTTTCGTTTAATTATAAATATATATATATTTGATTACTGAAGCGTTTCGATTTTGTTTCATTATGAGTTAAGGAAATAAATGTGTTTATTACCAGTTACTAAATACGTCAACAAAGTACAACCTTATCTTACTATATTTATCTCTCTGATTGGTATAAATTTATTGAATCAATACAATGTTTGTTAGTTCTTTGAGAACATGATTTAACTAATTTAAAAGACTTGACTTACTATCCCGTCTATTTTTTGTTAATCCGTAGTAATGTAACAAACCTCATGGAGTCTTTTGAATTATTTACAAAGTAATATGTCGTATTTTTATTTTTACAGTAGGATAATCTTCTAGGAGACAGATGTTTTACTCAAAGGACGGAATAAGAAGTTTAAAAGCAACTTGTGCCCCAACGGGACAGTGACTTTGGACATATATACGCTAAATATTTTACTTTTATGTCGATGTTTTTACTGTTTTTTATAGTTCTTTTTTGCAATAATTAATTATTTAGCCTTTGCTAGCCCGTTTTAAGCTAGATTCAGATTTAGCCGTTCGGAGCAATTAAAGAAAATATAAACTAAGGCATGTAACATTCAACTGTACCTAATAGCAGAGAATAAATACAACGTTTGACTGAATTTAATGTTGTATAGGTAGCTATATATATTTTATATACATATATGTTATTTATATAACATTTATTATTGTAACTGCTGTGCAATCTGGTATATGAATTTATTATTTACTTTTTTTTAATTATTATTTTATGTACAGGCTATGATTGAAGAGTTTCTTGTAGTATTCTTCTCGTCATACGCCTTTCCGAAGTCACGGTAAAGTCTAACGATGAGCAAGTAATTCGCTACTCCTGAAAATATTTTTTCTTATGAATTTTCATTATTGTTACTTCTAAAATGTGTTCATATTAAAATTTAAATAAAAACTGGTGTTGGTATAAAGGTTTAAGACATTTATTTGCTCAAAAAGAATTACAAAAATTCACTTAACTAAAATAAAAAAAACATAATAACTATAAATAAACATAACGTACGTAGAATATTGACAACACCATCATCACAAGGCACTCAAACCCATTATATGTTTTTTTAATTCATATTTAAATTTACTAATATTTCTAATATTAGTTATGTTAATTGGTAATTCATTATAGAACTGCGCTCCTTCCACTATAACACTTCTTTTTCCATAGCTAGTTCTAGTTCCTAGGATTTTTATCTGATCTTTACTCCGTGTGTTAAATTTATGTGTTTTTTTATAAGTAATATTATAGCTATGTACTTGTAGGTACATTTATGTAAGGAAACTTTAGTAAATTTTCCAAGTGAATGGATTCATATAGGCAGTTACATACACTCGGCTTGCGGGCTCCGCAGCCTTTATGGGTAGAACATAAAAATGATAGATCACTATGCGGATCGTGTTCCTGCGTACTGAAATAGGAGAATTTTGACACTATTTTCATATTTACTAGTCTTTTTATATCTAAAAGAATAGCCTATTTGTTTCAATTGCGTCTAAAACTTCTATTACAGATTTTTTGTGTAAACCAAAAGTAGCAATATAGTTTTTTTTAATAATAGACCCACATGTTAATACACTCGGCCGGACTCCTTACAACTGTTTCCATGTAACTTAATGAGATGATTGTCCACTATATAGGCTACCAGCTACTAGTAAGTCAATCTCACGCGACTGACTCACTTTCCATATGTTGACAATTATTATTTTTATTATTTATATTTCTACTATTATAAATGTGAATGTGAGTTTGTTTGTTGCGATTTCACGCAACAACTATTTAACCGATCATCATGAAACTTTGTACGCATATTTGTATTGTATTGTCATATTTATAGGACTGACTGACTCAGCGTTAAATAATTTTTTTAAAAATTTTTTTGTCATATTATTTTTTCTTAACGTATTATGAACTTAATTTAAATATTTCATCAAAAAATTCCAATGTTTTCGACGCTTGGGAAGTAATGGGTTAAATAGAACAAAGCAATTTATTTATTTATTAAGAGTGACTTGTAGTAAAACACATGAATCATCGCAGTATCAACAATTTTGTTGAGAGAACCAGCCTTGACTTCAGCATTCAGTTATGTCCTAAAATAAAAACGTGACATACTGAATAACCTCTCTTATGTCACGTCCACGTCCTGCTCTATATTCTTAACACGTAGGACGTCAACAAATTTATTTGAAAGTTTCACGAAACATATTGTATCTCATGCGCGGAAAATGTCTAGTAATTCGAGAGTATAGACAAAGAATATACTGAATATAAAATGTTTTTTTGTTTTGTAAATGTTATTTATTATAGAGCGACCGTTATAATGGGGCTTTATAAATAAACTGCTCAATTTACATAATTAAAAATATATCAAAACAAATGACAAAATATCCTTTACTAATATAAATGTGAGTTTGTTTGTTACGTTTTCATGCAACAACTACTTATCCGATCATCATGAAACTTTGTACACATATTTTTGGAGGTTCTTTACATAGGATACTTTTTATTAAAAAATAAATTAATTATTACTATAGTTGTTGGCGATCGCAACCTCTTTTTGATTTTTATAAATTATATTAAGTTTTATAAAAAATACGACTATCAATGTCAAGCAGTCCTAATAAACACTGAAAAGCGAAAAGTAGATTTTTCTTTTGCACGGTCTCAACTATATAATTACGAAATAGCAGCAATAATAGTTTCCAATTGACTATAGTTAGTATGATCCCTGATACTTATTTAATGACTTAAATGCGAGCGAAGCCGGGGGCTAAAAGCTAGTATTTTTATAAATTATAAAATATTGTTTAACAGTATTTTATATTATAACCAATTTACTGTAATAGCTTATATATAATAAATATTGATGTAAATGTGTATTTCTCATTTTATTTTGAATGATGTGTATTTCGTTTTTCGAATAGAAATATTAATATTTATTCATTGCCCACGTACAGGTCTAGTTACTGTTTTTTATTTGCACCACCAATAAAATTCTGAAAGTGTGCCGATGGAGCTGTTACATTAATTTTTATGCAATATTTCTATACAAGAGTGAAGTGATGACGTTCCGAGTGTTGTATATAAAATATAAAAACTCAATGTAGTTGTAGTATTCAAATACAGAGTTAATGCGAAAGTAATTAGAGCGTGCGAAAAATATGTATTATTATGAACATAATATTGCTAGTAATAGTTCTTGAGAAAATAAGTCTTAGATAGAGGAAGGAGACCTAGCTTGCATAAACCGAAAAAAAACCGTACAATTGCTGTCATCTCAACATATGTAAAACTTCGGTTTTAAATTTACTACGATAGCACTAACTTGACTTGAAAATTTTAAAATAATTATATTATTTAATTCGAATTATAACAAAAGGAAACCACAATAAACAGAGGGATATATAGTTTTATTTAGTTTCTAAATTAAAACTCATAGTAATAAAGTTATAAATAACATTGTCATTATGGAGGGTAGGTTTCAATAGAAAATACTATCACGTATCTAAACTTCTGTTGTTATAGCGAGAACACTAAGCTAAGAGGTTTATTTCGGTTCATCCAGATTAATTTTAGACCGACTCATCCGGTTATTTTATTTTTAATTTATGGATCGAAAGTCAAATGCTCTCTAATTTAGTCAATCAAATTAGATTCTGTTGATTGCTTTAAAATATCTACTAATAAGAAAAACATTTATTGTTTAAACAAATTTCTTCTTAAGTAATTTTAATATGGTTCCAAAATAATATATGAAATGGATTATATTTAAAAAAAAAATTAACGTAACTAATTAGTTTTCTAAAAGCCAATTTGTTTAATATAAATAGTTATTTGTTCACTTAATTGCGTTAGTGCCTACAAAAATTGTACCTACCCCTAATAATTAATAATATGTATAATTTATGAAATTCTACTAAATTCTAAAAATCATTTTTATTTAAAATATAGTTCAGTATAAACACTATCAAAATACAAACCACAGCATATGGGAGTAACACCGTACCTAAAAGATTAAAATAAATCACCTTTAATTGTGAGAAAAAAAATAGTAGAAAGTAAACAAAACAAATGAAACTACTACAAGTATAAAATTAAAAATTAAAGAGATAAAAATTTCTATGTGAGTAAAAACGGGTCTTAAAACAAAATGCTACGTTGTAATGTTTTAAAGAAAGTGTTTAACTTTCCGCGCTTTCTGTGACTGTCATCTAACAGAGTTAAATATTACGGTCACTTTTGTTCACGTGTTAACATTTCATGATGAATTCTTAAAGATTAATATTTTATAATTTTATATTTTATTTTTTCATTAAAAATTGTTTTATTATGTATTAGCAATAATAGCAGCTTCTGATTAGACTTCAGATTAGAGAAGATTTACCACTAAATTATTTATGTAAATCATAAAGTCTATATTTTTAAAAAATAACAAAGAAAATTCATTAAATAAAATTGTTGAGTATTTATTGAAATTGAGTATACAAAAGAAGAATGTAAGGATTACAATACGCAAACAATAATTCCAAATTCAAAAATTAGAATACTGCTCTGTTGTTTTCTTTTTGTCAGTTCGCGCTCTTATGAGTATAAAAGTGTAAGTTACTTATATTTGCCGTGGCAGTGTAAGCAGAAATAACGCCACAGATTGCGGCATGAAATAAACAATATTTCTCTTGAAAATAAATATATACTTTAGAAAGTTTGGCAATAACAGCTGGTTACGATATAAGGATTCACGAAAAGATTCTTTCGTAACTGATATTAAAGATACGAATGGATTATTTGTTTTTAATATTATTAGATATAATATATGGTGTTATTGTTTTTTTTATATTTTAAATATTATATTTTTATTATTAGATGTCTAATGTAGTTACTTCTGCTAATGTCTACTGTTCAGGTCCAACCCAAGAAGAAATTAATTCATTTATTTATTTAGCCAACAAAATTACATCAACACATGATATGATAGAACGGCAAAGTCAAAGTGAAGAAGTCATTATAGGGACAGAATAATGCGGTACATAATTTAAAATGACTATTTCCTATGCCACAACTGTTTTACTTTTTAATACTGTAATAGTGATATTTTATTGTATGAAACACGATTACTACAAAGATTTGGCGATCTAACATTTATAAAATTTTTGTTTTTAATAAAATTAACATTTTCTCAATCGTTTCAGATATACTCAATACAACAACAATATTATACATACAAACTAAGCACAATAACAACTTTAAATCGTCCCCCTGTAAAATTACAATTTGGTAGATCCTGTATTAATGGCCCACCATATAAAGAAAAATAATTATTAAAAATAGAATTTATTTTGTGTGTAATTTCAATTTTCACCTTAAGTACGCTGATTTACTAAACATAATACAGACGGATAGTTGCGCTAGTAAAATAACTTTTTTATTACAAGATGTGGTACAAATTATTAATTTAATAATATAATATTTTTTTACGGTTTACGAAAAATTGACTATAAATTTTCTCATGATAATAAACGAGCTATAATCTGTCCCTCGAGGTAAGTGTAGATCAATAAAGTTAATGTGAATTTATGAGGACCGTAAATAAAAGTTAATTTATAAATTCATAATAGAACAATTGACACTAAAAGTTAGATCATTGAATAAATATGTTTTATAAAATAATCGATTTGAATTCAGAATACTAAATACTGAAATTAATTTAATTATTGTTACGTCATATTAATAAATATTACATAGAAATTACATATGTATACATTGCGAGATGCTAATAGTCAATTGTTTTATGTAGTTGCCTCCGCTTTTGCATTACGCTCCTTCACACGTCGAACCACTATAAAGTCGCGAAACAATTTAAAAACTCATAAAGAATTTTAATATTTCTATTTCATAAATAAATTGTATTTTATTTACACATGAGAGAAGTAAAAGTACATTCGAATATAAGAAAAGTTAGTTGGTTTCGTTTAAAGAAAACTTTATCAATAGTAGCCGACGTGTTCAATTTCTATGTCAAAAGGCTTTCAAACTTGTCTAGCTTCTTTTCAATATATTAAAAATGTATGTATTCTATATCATTTCATCTATAAACTATATCCACTCGTTATTTACTGACAATATTGTTTTAAAAGAACAGCTATTTAAATCGGTTTAGCCATTAAAGAACGATTAGTTGTGCCAATTAAAAAAAATACACATCCATTATACCGGCTTAAACATATAAACAAACAAAGAGTTAAGTGCGCACACTTGAACCTATTCTTTTTTGTTGGCAAGTCAGCAATAGTTCAATACAAGACAGCCATGAAGTACTAGAAGAATTCAACATTACTGCCTTAAAGAATGCGACAAAATTTCAAATACGAGCGGCAAAATGTGTTTTATCGTTTGTTTACGAGCGACGTGGCGTATATGTGGCACTTTTGGAAAATTTAACTCTGTTTTATGCTCATTTTACTGTACTATAAAGAAAGTTTTGAATGCCTCGTCTGAGTACACTCTCATTCCAGATGTGCGCCAGATAATACTAATCTTAAGTAAACAGTCGGATTTGTTTGTTCAGGTATGAATTTTACAACACAATTAAAATTTATTTTTAAGTGATTAACACGATTAGCTATTCTAATGATGCGAATATAGAACTCGTGTATTTGATAACTATGTTATGAAGGAAAGTAACATCCTCGAAAAGGACAAATGTTATATTGACTCCATTCGAAATTTAATAATTCATTTAGAGATTAGATATGACTGTTAAAATTAGGCTATGATTGACGAGTTTCTTGTGGTCTTCTTCTCGTCATATGCCTTTCCGAAGCCATTGTAGAGTCTAACGATGAGCAAGCGCATGCTAGTGCTTATATTAATAAACGATTTTCATTGCATTTCATGTAGACAGTTACGCTGATATTTATAAGCTTGATTCAAGTATAAAAATAAATACAAAAAAAATCATTTCGTGGTCTGTGTTTTACGTGTTTGGTAGGAGAGTTTGGAGGGGTTTGTGTGTGATATGAAAGGACATAATTATTTTGTATTCCTTTTTCCAGCATATGTTATAATACAATGTTCTCGGAATTTTGCAAAATCAACAAACACTATGTTACACAAACAATGTACTTATTCAAAATGGCCTCCGATGTTTGTTTATCCAATAACGGAAAGTAAGCAACGAAACAAATATGTTCTGGAAAAATGTAAATATATCGAAAGAGTGAAGGCTTGATGTACCTACTCATATCATACGTCAAACATTTTTCTTTATACAAGCATTTTTAAACACATTTTTAACGCATGCCTGTTTTGGTTACGACGCGTTTATTTTGTGTTCCTATTTTAAAATCTTTTCACTTTAGAATTGATAGAGATCGATGGTAGGACTTTTGTATTGTGAGAAGCTAAAAGTAACACAATCCTGCCAGATACACTAGCTTTTGAGATTTAACTTTTACAGCAACACTGGATGTGTGTTGTATTTAAGACAACGCCATCTATGCGCGGGTAGGAGAATCGTCGCAAATTATTTCATAAATTGATCGATATTAAAATCTAAACATATATAACTCAAAGGTGACTGACTGACTTAGTGATCTATCAACGCACAACCCAAACCACTGGACGGATCGGGCTGAAATTTGGCATGCAGGTAGATGTTATGACGTAGGCATCCGCTAAGAAAGGATTTTGATCAATTCTACCCCCAAGGGGATAAAATAGGGGATGAAAATTTGTATAAATCTTATTAGATTTATTTCATTCATTATTACGCAGACGTAGTTGCGAGCAACAGCTAATTACATATAAACTGGTACTTAACGTATTTATACTTTATACTTGCATACAATTTTATTTGCCGAATTGAGAGTTCTTTTTCATTTAGTACTTAGTATTACAAAATAATATATTTAAATTACGTACGAGAAATTTTATAAAATATTATCTTGATTCCGTCTAGACTTCTAGAGGTTTCCAGTGAATTTTTATTTTACAATGCATGGTCTAACTAACGAACCGTGCACGCCGGACCTATGTTTGGAGTTAACATTTTAAAACTGCGGTTGTAGCAAAATTTACACAGTCCAGTAAGGCAATTTTCTCGTTATTTTTACGAATATTATATTTTATGCCAGTTAGAAAATTTAACCAGACTCCTCATCTCAATGAAGTTTCTTCTGAATTCAGAGCGACCGATGGAAGTTGTGCAACCCTACCATAATGGATTGTCGCTCATAATACATGATTGAAATTTGACATATATCAAAGCGAAATACAGGCAGTTCTCGACTTAAGTCGTTCCGAGTTACGTCAAGCATACGTCAATTGTTTCGATTTCCGGCATAGGAGAATTCACTTGTCGCGAAGTTTTGTTCCTCCAAACACGACTTCGTTGTTGCAACCATTGGATCAAGTAGTTATTGCTTCTTTTAAGGCCTATTATCTTTGAACCTAACCCTTGGATTTTACATGTAAACATATGAAAAAATATGTCTCGACTTACGTCGTTTCGATTTACGTTGCTTATTTCGAGAACCTAACATGCCGTAAGTGCGAGGCCTATATGTAGTACCTATTTGCAATAATTTATTTAGTTGACTTTTTAAAATTTCAATACAAATCACTTCATTCTATAAATGAATTGTATATTTTGCAAATAAAAAGATTTAAAAACTCCTAAACTGACTCTATTAAACAAAAATATTAGTACTGTTTGCGTTTACCCTAGAGGCTTTGGGAGTTGTGGTTCGTTAGAACGACCGTGGTCTCTCAGAATGTCAACACTACAGCGAAACTTTTGTGTTTTTCGGGCCGTCTACGTTTACGAAAAATTCCCGCTTAATCACGTTTGTCTCTTTTATTTTGTTTGCTTTATTTTAATTGTTAATTTTTAATTTAAAATTCCAATTGTTCACAATATTATGAGATTACTGAATTATTATAATAAAAATGTAAATACTTATTATTTACATTTTTGTTTTCTATTATTTCTTACAATTCCCAAGTAAATCTTAGTAATTGAAACCAGGGTAATTACTTAATTGTTGACTTTATAAATAATAATAATAATAAATAGACTAATATAAGGTTAGATTGTAAAGTATATAAAATATTCAAAACCTATGTATTTTATAATTGGGTTTCTCTATTTGCAAATCCTGAACATAAAATATATTTCGCACGTAAACTGGAATTAAGTAGGTATTACTCGTACAACTAAACGACCGAACCATATGTACAAATTTTAAAGTTTATTCTCTGTTACTTTTAGATTTGTGATCCTATTCAGTGCCCCTGTGACCCCAGAGGAAAACACATACTTTGAATAAAAATTGGTGATTTTTTCATTTTTGAATAGATAAACTACATGCCTCCGTGCAATGCGTTATAATTTATAAAACTTTTTAGTGATAATAAGTGAAAAAAAGTTGAAGGTCACCTAGCCGTTCACTTCTATAGAATCAGGATCTATGTTTGCTGTGGAAATGAAAATAATTTTTAACTACAGCGGCGAAAACTAACGTAACATTGCTCTCGACTGCATAAAATATATTGTTATAATACGAGGTTGGATTTTAGTTCACAGCCGTTTCAAGTGAATTTGTTATTTGTTCAAGACCGGTTTAGGAGTTTGGTCAAATTCGTTTTCAAATTTATGGCCTAGTAAATTAAAATAAAACTCTAAAGTTACATTTCAAATTAATACCTATTTATTATTTCTTTGTCATTTGTTTTAGTTCCTAGAATTTTTATTATAAATTGTTGAGTTGTAAGTTAAAACCTATCGTTTTAGCAAACGTTTTTATTTTAATTATTATTTTAATCCAATATATAGATATAGAGATAGTAGATCGTCTATTGTTTTATTGCTAAACAACCTTAAAAAATACCCCAGATTATTTTTTTTCTAATTATGTAGGTATATAATCACGATGTATAAATTTACAATATCTGACTAAATAATAGTCACTGAACATTCGGTTCCACGGGTCAAGCATCGTCTGTTGTAGGATTATTGAATATATTTTAATATAAACATACATATATATAGTATATGACATGGAACTCTGCAATGTACCCACATTTAAATTTATAATAGTTATATTACTTTTATTTATTGAAGTAACCTGGAAAAAATCACTTGTAGTGACACGACCACCAACTGTTCTCAGTTCTTTTAAATATTGTTCTTCTGTATTTTGACTTTCGGCAATAAATCCTTCATATATATATTACGCGTGTTACAATATAAAATTTAATTAAAATATTATAATAATTTCTTTAACAAGAAAACTTAACAATGCAGCTACAAGGTTGTTTTCGCGAAAACAACTCTTTCAGTAGGATTTAAGTGGTGTGCGATGGGAGTTCGCGTGCCTGGCATCTTGATGACCTGGCTTAACTTAATGCAAAGGCACTGCTTAAGTCTTCACTGAAAAATCGCATTTACTAGTCTTTATTGAACTCTTAGCTTATACGGTTCTTGCATTAACTGTATCGATATCAATTCTAAATGGAAAAACATGTACGTTTATTCAGGTCAAGTGTACGTACGTAAATTTTTATTTACAAAGAGTTCCTAGTATGAACCATTTTATCATAACGTACAATTGTTAGCAAATACAGAGACCACATCAACATTATCTCAGAAAACATAATAAAAATATAATACGGTAGATAAAAATTTTAATTATTATTTTTAATTGCTTTAGGAACATTATCATACAGACCTTTATTATAAAAGGGGATTTCATTGAAAACTCCCCGGTTAGGACGGAAAAAGCTTTAAAATTAACTGAACCGGAAAATTAATTCTAAAAAATTGAGCTCCGTTTTCGATCCTTTCGTCATTTACCTACGTCATCCTGTAATTAAAGTTATATCTATGTAGAGCGATTAGCAAACACCTAGGATACGCGGTAAAACATCGATCTCACGAGATAAATGAGAGTAAGTTTTAATTACTTCGAAACAGCGGCCTGCTCAATGAGATCGTATAAAACCTTCGCAAGTACGCCTAGAAAACAAAGGATTGGTATCTTATAGGGTAACCTTTGTTCTATTTCGTTGTAGCTGTTTTTATACACAGGTAAGTCTCCAGGTTTTATACAAATGGTAGACTCGATAAAAAAGTGTGGTGTTAATTTTTATTCCTTAAACATTTTAGTAAAGTTTAAACAGTTTACGTAAATTAAATTACGTCACAGTGTTGAAATGAAATTAGCAAGTAAAATTATAAGCTGCACTGGTCATACACCTTCCGCATTCTACGTTTTGGGAGCTGAGTAATTAACTTTGTAGTTTTAGTGGGGAAAAACGAAGCAAGGATTGTAGGTACAAGAAGCACAACTTTAAAATTCATTCAATTTTTAACTAAATCCTATTTTAGGAATATAATTTAGAAATTATAATATCCTGTTGTTTAATAACTAAAATAAAGGTAACGCTTTAGTTGAGGACCCCAGGAATTATTAAATGTAAAAATGTATATTAAAATATTTTTTTCTTAATTGTGCCAATTTAAATTAAAAAAAAAGCTATGTCATACTTAACATAGAGCTAACTATAACCTAACCTTATCGTTATTCGTACAGTCTTGAGGTCCTCAACTAAAGCCAAAATAAATATTTGTTTAGTCTATTACTAGAACAGACTATTTATATGGACTACAACTAGAGACAATTATTGTTTTCAGTAGCCTGCAGTTGGAGAGGTTAGGTGTCTATGTCAACGGGATATAATCTTTTAGACATACCTAGCTAATTGGGATTCACAACCAGGTCACTCACCGCCTAATTTAATTAATATAATTATCGTTATTCAAATTTAAAATATTAAAAATCCAAGTCCAATAAGAAGATTAATTATTAAACTTGAGTTACTTCTTGTTTCTCATTTCCTTCGTATATTATAGTATTGTGAGACGTCTGTGTATAAACTTTTTAGTTACTCCAAGAAACTGCAAACTGACTCTCGTAGAAAGTCAAGTAAAAAGATCTTTATTCAATGTTGGAACACAAAGTTCACTTATTGACGTTCTACAGACTCGAGCTGCGAGATACTAGAAATAATTTATGCTTTCAAACCAAGTGGCGGAAGAATAGGTACTAAAGTTCTTATTTATACGACATACCTTATAATATAATTACCATATACCTAATAAATATATTTATAAACAAAAAATATCTCTAATAAAGTACTATCAGTGTTTGTTACACTGGTCGGGAATACGATTTTCAATGGAACAAAAGTTTACTTTAAATTATGGAACAGATGACTGCGTCGCTTAACGTACTTCAAATGTTATTTTAAAATCCGACAGGTAACATTTGTTCGCGAGTAACCTCAAATATCACTACGACGTAACAAATTTCTAAACTAAAATTAATACCGCAATTAAAAAAATACAATTTTAAATATGTATCACCGACTATTGATGTATCTCCTATTGATTGGGCCACCAACAATGCTTGTATGAAATATGTTAATCAATTTTAAAATGTTCTAAACTTCTAAAATATTAACACGATTAATACATTAACTTCTATTGGCATAGTGCTGACGTTAAAATATACTAGTCAATATACAACTATGTCAAATTCAAACCTATGATTAATATGTCCACTTAGTTTAACTTTGACACGCGTTAATAACGCCTATTGTCATGTTATAAATCTGCAAGTCCACATATTCGATAGTATTTTATTAGAACTACCGAAACAAAGAGTTTTACGTCCATTGCTGATTATAATCTAACTCATTTTTAATCTTTAATTTCATCTCAGCAATCTCTAGTAAGATGACAATGTATCTATTATACTAGAAATTTATTTATAATAGAAATTCTACCTATATATAAGTCTAATATAATATAAACTTTGTTAAACTGTATTTTATTAATTAGTCCAATAAATCAATTATGATTTCATTTAATTACACGATTTGATGCGGTTTGTATCGCGTTTAATATTAATCAAAGTTAATTGCAAGCCGTATAAGGTATTTTAAAATATTTGTATAAAACTTGAAGCATATGCATTTCTTTAGAAAAAAAGGTATCACCTTTATTCCACTGTACGTGTACAAATTTACCAAAAGAAAACAATTTAATAAAAATGTTGCAGCAAAACAAAAATAAGTTTCAAAAGGCGTTACTTACAAAATGCGAGATTCTTTTAATTTAAAGTGGCTCTTTCCTGCTTGAGGCGTTCTGTTCTTTTTTCATAGGAAGTTGAGTAAAACAGCAGCAAATATGGAGCTTGTTTACTCCATTTATCGTTACTAAAGCGCATAACAAATGTTAGTATGCCGACGTGTCTTCAATTTAATAAATGTTTCTACTACGAAAGTAACATACTCTCTTATTGCTCTTTTTTATAATAAAATATGTTCTACGTTTCGCTATTGCTGCTTATGAATTTGAAACCGTGTTTTCATGAGACTTTATGCAATATATCTTCATTGCGTACGTTCTTTTTAGATTATTTTTGTGCTCTTTTGTTTGCTTGCAGTTTATTGAGGAAAATTTCGTTCGGTATAGAGAGCATTGTAATGACCTATATATACAATATACATATAGTGTATATTATAACAGTTATAGCAAAGTGCACTGCAAACCTGAACAATGTACATTCGTCTACTTCTACAGATTATTCGTAAGCGATTGTTTTGTTAGATATATCTTAGTAATGTAGTTTCCGGTCATAGACCACACTTTAGGTAATCATCAGGAAGGTAGTCATAGAAATTAACTCCTTACGAAAAGTGAAATAGACAAAAAAAATAATCCAATTATTTTGTATCCCTTATATGTCAGTACCACCATAAGAATAAATCCGTCCGTATAGACTCTAGAGGTTGGTCAGAAGTGAAATGATGGGTTATGGCCTGAAACTTGGGTCAGTAGGTTAAGGATCGATTTAGTTACACATCGGTATTTTTAAGGTCTGAAATATTCGAACGACTCGTTCGTATTTTGAATTTATTTTTCTACCCACAAGACTAATTAAGGCAATATTAAGACAAATTTTAAAAAATCAATCGACCTACGCATTATCTCCTTAGTACGGAGTTGGTCGTTTATAAAGGAAAATAAATATTTTACACAAATCACCAAAAAAAATGGTAGCAGTTAAAATTAGGTAGAATGACTTTGGAAAGTTTCTCAACATTTCCGTCAAAAAAGGGATTAATAAGTCAATCATTTTTACACTTCAATCAGACGTGAACCCGCCGCGTCATCTATCGACTCTATTTCATTATTCACTCAAAAAATTTATAATGAGAAAAGTTTAACTGGAAACTTTTTAGAGACGAATTTTTCTTTATTGAACAAAAAAATATATTTGATTTTAAATGTCAGGCGGACTCGTTCAAGTTTATGTTAAAATCAATATAAAGTTAATTGTTTATTATTTATTGTAATTTACTTTATCAAAATATCTCAGTGCAAATCTGATATCACATTCACGCGTAATTAGAAAAATGACCTGGAGAGCGAAGTCCGATAACATTGGCATCTCAACAAGAAGAAGACAACACGGCTACCAAAGTATTAATACTGCTTTACTTACATATATTAAAGGCCAGGAATATAGAAAATCAAATTGGAATGGATCCAATACAATATCAAATTACTTTTACAAATTATAAACATATTTTTTAAACTATAATACAAAAATTAATGAAACTAATAAATTCCCGAGCTACTTTGGATCATTTATAGTTCCATATTTGAAATGTTAATATTGCATGGGTGGCCGAGCTCCTTGATAGTCCGAGTCATTTATAAAAATTTTAAATTTAAATTTTAAAAAAGTAATTTCATATTTGTTGTCAGTAATTTAAAAGACATTTTGAAACACATACGGAACAATAATAATATAAATTATTCTTCAAAGAGACGCATGTGGCTCGCGAGCTGCAGGTTGGTCACCCCTGTTATATATGATAGTAACCTGGTATGTAACACTCCGCCTGATGTTAAACTAGAGCGATCCTTGAGTGCAGACAACTATTACCACAGACAGATATCCATGTGCAACAGTCACCTGCATTGTGCCGGCTTCCATCCAAATCTGTTTATTTGTAGGTTTCATTACCTTTGTATAGAACGAGATTACAACTGTATAGCTTACACTAAAAATAATTTAGAACAGTCTGTTCTATATAATTATAAAACACGGAATAGTTTTAGAATTAAAAGCAGAACCGGTATACGCGTACATTATAAGCTAGAGTTAAGTAAATTTACATTTGATTGTAGGTAATTGATAGTTACGTATTGCGAGGTTGCCAATTAGATTTTTTCATTTTAGGTTGTTTTTACATTAATTGAAATTAATCTTTGCCGACTTTAAATTTTTTGTTGTTTTTATTTAAATTTAGTTAGAACATTTCAAATTAGTCTAATATCGAAAGTAAAGAGAATAACTCCACTCGATTTTGAATGAATATTCAAAACCGAAAAATTCAAATTTAGAAAACACCACGCCAGAGGGCGTTACAAAATAGCTTTACTACAATATTCTTCACCTAAATTGAACCTTGTCATATAGGGCAAAAATTTTAATTGTATATTTTTTTTATAAATGTGTATACAAGATTGTTTTCGTCATTAACCTGACCTAGACACGAAATGGGCGGTTTACTCTGAATCTTATACTCTGTAATGCAAGACGATGAAAAGTTAAAATAAAAGAAGTACTATAAAACATGATTTAATTATTATATTTTTTTTACCTTTTTTTTTGTTTTTTGTTTTGTAAAATTTTAATATGTGACCGTAGTCATACTTATATAGATGTTATTTCTGATTTCTAGTACTGCTATTTAATTTTGGTTGCTATTGGTGCTATATATTAAAAGTTTGTTTATTGAACACGACGTTGTTATTATGTAGCATTGTTGACTATTATGTAGGTAATAAATATCTTTATATTTTTTACACAAAGATAAAGAAACATAAGAGTCATAATAGTCATTATCTTGCCAAAGCGTTATTAAAATCAAGTAAATACTAAGAAACATTTTATTCCTGTCGAACATAGTTTAACTAGCCTCAACTAGCGTGATTAACGTTTGAAGCCATCGAAAATAAAGACGCAAATTTAACTTGGAAAATTCGCACGCAAATCCCGTAACAGGTAATCGTAACTGTGCTAGAATTAATTAGAACGGGAACTAAAATGCGATGTTGCAATAAATTTTAGCGAAACTATTACTGTATACAGCTTCGAGTTTGCTACTATTTTGTAAATTGTTTGCGAACAAACCACATTTAAAGTTTCATGTAGTATATTTTCAACTTATCATAATTACAGTATATATCAAAGGAAACTATATGCGATTAGTATGGGGTGCATGAATAAATCCATTACTAATATAAATGTGAAAGTGAGTTTGTTTGTTACGTTTTCACGCAATAACTGCTTAACCGATCATCATGAAACTTTGTACACATAATTTTGGATGTACTAGAAGTGACATAGGATACTTTTTATTAAAAAAGAAATTATTTTATACTATAGTTGTTGCCGATCGCAACCTCTTTTTGATTTTTTAAATTATATTAAGTTTTATAAAAAATACGACTGTCAATGTCAAGCAGTCCTAATAAAAACTGAAAAGCGAAAAGTGGATTTTTCTTTTGCACGGACTCAAATATATAATATATTGCGAAACAGCAGCAAAAATAGTTTCCAATTGACTATAGTTAGTATGATCTCTGATACTTATTTAATGACTTAAGCGAAGCCGTAAAAGCTAGTAAATATATAAATATACTACACTCAAATACAATAATTGATTGTATACTATATGCGTGGAATTTTATAATTAATCATGTGTTATTTATAAACAAAATTCAAATATAATCAATGCTCGTCACAAAAAGGACAGTGGCTTGCTTAATGGAACTTCATGTTTTAGTGTAAACGGAAAACTAAAAAATGTTTTGCTTTTGGAACATTTCAACAAACTGAACTATAACATAAATATTTTCTTTTTGCAAGTTGCATTATACGAGAAAGAAAACAAAAGCAATATCTGCTTCTCTGGATGTTACTCTTTAATAATAGCTCTAAAAATAGCGACGTGCACGAGCTAGCCATTTCTCAAGCAGCCACTTGTCCTGTCGTTAAATTTATAATTGAATCGCTTTTAAAATAATTGTGAATACGTTTTTTGTAGATAGCCTTACGTTAATTGACAGTCGAGATCAAAGGGAAACTTCTAAAGGTTTTTTATGCTTTATAATTTACTATGTAATTAGTACAGCTTGTACAATTTAATTATTTATAATCATAAATATAAATATGTAGGTACATTTTTATAATGCATTTACTAAACTAACTTCAACAGTCACTGAAACGACGTTATATTCGTGCCAGCTGAATATAAGAATACTGGGTTTTCGAGTGCCACACTACCTCGGTCTAGTTTTTAATAATTGTAGCCGGACATTTACTACACCCTATGTAAAGTTGTCGGACGGAGGTCTGCATGGAATAGTCGCCTTCATTATGCCGACTTCAGAAGATGAGGGCATTGTATGTATGTATATTGTATATGTATTTATTATTAAGAATGTAGATCGCAGATTTATATAATTTCCAAGCCAAGAGTTCAAGGAAAGGTAATTTTAATATCTGTCTCTGAGACGGTAGCTATGTTGGCTTTATCCATAGTAATGGCACCGTAGAAAATTTTTGTGAACGCAGCCTTCCGAGCTATGAGGTTGAGGAAAAAAGGTTAACTTCCGTTTATTACGACAGTTATTGTCACGGTCATGTCAGCTGTTGTGATTATGAAAATTGGATGTTGCGACTCCCATGCGAACCTTAGAAGCCTGCAGTCTGCATGAAAGTTTATAGGTGAAGGTTTATAGTTAGTTTTTCTAATAAATGTTTATTAGTAGTAAATTTAACATTTTTTATGTTACATTTAAATTTATTTAACATTATTTAAATATACTCCTGTAAAACGCTGGAAAAGGTACAGACTAACTCTTTCGAGCCTCACAAGTTTGCATTTCCGTTTCTCTAAATAAATTCGGATTAGGGTTCGTACATTCCACGCTCAACTCCACTGCACTGCAATCGGGGAACTAAATCTCTCTTTTTCATATCTATAGAGTTAGAGCGGGACGTAATATCGTGCCAGTATACACTGATTCATGTGTATCTAAAATCCGTAAAGATGCGAATGACGTTTCAATTCCCACGCTTGGATTCGACATTGAATTTATTTAGAACTTAGTACTGAAGCGCCTCGACGTTGACGCCTAACAGCAAGTACCAAAATAGTACACACTTCTGCAGTACAGTACTGTTTTTTCAATAATTTTACGCGAGTAGTCCATTTCAATATATAATAAAATGCATATGAGCTTCAATATTTAAGCTTTTATTAATATTTTCACTCAGGAAAATTAATTACGTTTTCATAATAAATTACACCGCGTTCCTACAAATATGAGTTTAGTGGAATAATACAAGTAAACATTGGAAAGTTCTAGTTGAGAAACCCTTTCAAATAAATAGTAAAATGTTAATTAATTTCATGAATGAATAACATTGAATAACAATTGACGCACTTTCTAGGAAGATAAAGTTATTAGCATCGCATAAAATATCCTTACACCTAAATAAATAAAACCCAAAATTGTTTTAATAGCAATCTATTTAAAATAAAAACAAATGAACTTGAGAGATTTTTTTTTTGACATTTCTAAATTCAAATTTTAGTGGCTATGCGTTTAACAAGAAACTACACAATTATTATAAACTCTATTAACTTTGATAAAAAGTTTAATTTAAATTGGCAATAGATGTTTAACTAAAAATGTTAGCGTATGCGGCTCGCCTCGAGCAGGTCTGTAGGTAAATTTGCCTAACTTTTGTAATTGGAGAGAATTCCAGGCTAAAGAAGGAGTGGATGGTTGTTGATTTTGGCTTATCGTTTCGTCACACGCGAATTTGAAATGAGTTACAAACACCTAAAGTATCAGCATCTACTTGTTTAAGTCGTTCGTTTATTTGACAATCTTGACGTGGGATAATAGGAGATTAGATCACGGTTTTACTTCAGTATGACAATTTGATTTAAAATTAAGCTATTTCCGGGTAATTTTCAAGGTTTTATTCGGTTTACTAATCTGATTATGGTACTAAGGAAGCTTTCGAAACGCTCTGATCAAAATAATCGAAATTAGTAAACCGCATACAATTAACTTGAGTATAACTTCAAATATATTTTTACACAATTTATAGCATTTAATATTTGTACTGAAAATTAAAAAAAAAGCAAGTCACTTTTAATTATAAAACACAGCATATTAATATCTATGAACGTCAAAAATAACATGAAAGCTTTATTTAAATAACGAGCTTTCATTGACAGCTGCGTATTTACAACGGCATGCACAAAAGCCTTTTCAAATTACCAAATCATATTTTAAACATGCCTTTCTAATAAAGTAAAACCGTATTTTACACCTAAAATTCACTTCCTAAAATTTTATCATATTTTTTTGTAAAATATAAACATATAAACAAACGCATAATGATACGATGAAATTCTAAATATTTAAGAGCATTCTTTACTCTGCTAGTAGGATAAAAGGAAGTCAAAAATTCAAGTCTAAATAGGTACATAGCCGTAATTTGTTTCAATCGATTGACGTAGGCTTTATTACTTTGTTCGGAGGCCATTTTTCAGCCGCTTAGCACCAGTACAACCCTCTCGGAAATATCTTACACAAATTTATTCAGGCTTAGGCGAGATGTTTTGTTTGTTTCAAGTAAATACATTTATACACTTAAGGACACGGTTCGAGGAACTCTTGTTAATTTAATTAGTTACTTGTTAATTTAATATTCAACTACTGCTAACAAAATTAATTACAAATATTGTGAAAAATAATTATTTATTGTGTGTTTGATATTTAGGTCAAATTTACTTACTATTTATACATTTTTTTTAAATTTTCTTCAGTGTACTAGAGTACAATGATTATATTTTACTGAAAGTGTATTTGAATAGAGTACGTTACTCTAACATTGATTTTAAGTGTAAAAAGCACAGAGTCTTCCTTTCGAGGAATTCTTTAGAGTTTACTTTTCCCCTTTTACCCAATTGTTCTAAAAATTGTCAAAAATAAATATTAATTAAAAATTTGACAAGTTAGCTTAATCTGTTTAAATTACACGCAGTCCTCGGTTTTACGTCATGTTAGGTACCAGAGAATAGTAACGCAAAACAAAACGACGTAAAACGAGACACATTTTTCCATACATTTGTAGGGAAAAGTTCTAATTAAGTTCTTATAACTGAAAAAATACGGTAAAATTGACTGTCTTTCAGGTTTTGTCTGGGTAACTTTGCTTTTTATTGAAAGAATTTTAACTTGAAAATATGTGTTTGCTTTGGAAATTAGTCGCTAACAAATAGCTAATTGCTAGCTTTTTGCTAATATATTTCGCAACGTAATGATTCGAACTAAAACAAAAGAAAGCTACCTGTATTCGAGTTAGTTTGAATTTCGAAACGAATAATTTCAACCACATCATAAACTATTTTCTTACTTATCAATGATCCTTTTTAAAATTGCTATCTGAAATAAAGAATTCTATATAAATAAATAACTAGTCGAATATATACAGCACGTATTTACGAATAAATTCGAGTCTTGGTGTTATAGAATTTATTCCTTCACTTCACCTTGGATAGATTACCGTAAGCTCATCCATCACAACCTCAAATGGGTGATTTGCTATGCAGGTCACATAGTTCGATGGCGTCGATGCACTTAGTAATGCGATGCCGCAGATAGATGCGAGCCTCGATAATATTGGAAACATCAATATCTATTTTATTTATTATTCCGTAACTCGATATTAATATATTGATGCATTTGTATTATAGCTATTATAACAGTGTTTCTACTGTCAATCTCGAAAAATACTGCAAAGCTTTCGAAAAATTATATGAGAATTAAGTACTTGTAATGTTGGTAATAATTATATTAAAACCCGACGGCTTTTAGCAGCACTTTCATTCATATTAAAATAATGTAATAAAACTCCCCGCAGAAACACTTTATTTGGAATAAATTTTGACATATTTAAATAGCTGCAACTTATTATTATTAATTATTAAGAATAAGATTCGTCGTAAAAATAACACCTAATAACAGCTGATTTACGATAAATTTGTTTCTGATGATAAAAACAGAATACTTTTTAACCACGTCATCTCTTATCAAATGCTACGAACACCTAATATAAAAAAAGTATGATAGTCTATGGTCATGTATGTACGTTGTCTTTGTGTGTTCATCCTTGTAAAAGCTAAGTTTGGTTAGTTTAGGAATTGCTCCATTAAAAAGCTTATCGTCAACAAAGTTGAGTTTCATTCATCATATAAGTATCAAAAAACTTTTCAGGAAACTTTTCAGCAGTCTGAAATTACTCTGTAGATGCGTTGTAGTTGTCGCCAAAACTCTTTAAAGTAACTGAGACAAGCTAACTGTTTTATATGAGAAGGATATGGTGGGGAAATTAGTTGCATAATAGCTGTGTAACAATGTTTTGGTATTTAAATTTTTCAGTTATATTCATAAGATGTTATAGATTTTAAATTGTATTAAATATAGTACAGCATATCTTAAAAATGTTTTGGGTAGAGTTTGCCGTACTTTAGCAGGAACTTGTGACTAAATATACTTTTAATATACGTGATTTTGTATTTTCCTAAAAACTGAAAAAATAATAACTAAAAACTTTCATTTCATGGTATTATGCATTTTGCTAATGTTTTGCCTAGTTTTATACGATTATTTCGGTACGGGACACTGTAATGAACTGCAATAAACTATTTTTTCGTCACCATTTCACACAATTCACAAAATGATACTTATTACCAAATTCGTTTTTGTTATTGTTTAAACTACATACCAAAATCTTTTAAAATAACTCCTTTTTTTCTCAGGCACTGTGTATATGTACACGCCCTCTCACACATTCTCACACTACATGGTTACACAATAGGACACTTACGCTTTCAATTTTCTAAAAATATATTAAGCTTTTATTTTTGTTACAATAGCTACATTGTAAAAGGGACTACAGCCTTAATACAGTTTTTTCACTACCTCAGGCACCACTTCATCATGTAATATTATTATTATTATAAAAATTATGTAATATCACATTATATTTTATAACTTATATAAAGGAAAATAAACAATCAATTACCGACGTCAATATAGAGTATTGCTTAATATAAATAAATCAATAAAAGGAAATAATTTTTCGAATCCCTCTAATAGAAATGCACCATTACTTACAGTAGTAATCGTTCGCGCAACACTCGGTTTCCTGACGAGAGATCGTTTGTCATAAAACCCCATAATGTATCCGTTCACACCACGCTCCTCAGAGCACACTTCCGAATTTAGTCACTTTGTTCATTAATATGCTTCAATAATCGCATAACAAGGGTGTTCGACGTTCGAATACTTCTATGAAACAAAAGACACACATATATACTTTATTATTTATAAGATATAATTAAAATTTGCTATTTAAAAAAAAGAACTAAGAGCTGTAAATTATGCAGGTTGTCTTTTAAGGTGGCTTGATTTAAAATTAGGAATTCCTATTCTAGTATTATGAAAATAACAATATTTCAATCTTGCTTTATCAAATGTGGTTTGTAAATTTGTGGGTTTGTTTGTAGTGCCTAAATCGTTCATCCGATTGTGATGACACCTTAGCGAGTCGTATTCAATTATTTGTCGCATTATTCCGCAGTGTACTCAGCTCGCCCTAATAAAGAATCACGCCTTACAGGCCCGAGGCAGTCACCCCTAAATGTTCCTTTACAAGACATAATATGTGAGATATTAAACGATATATAACAATAAAATATTCCACGCTAACTGAAATTTATTTAGGTAGCTTTTACGTTACGTGCGTTACTCAACATTTTTAGTTTGAAGATAATTAATTATGTTATCTTAATATATAAAAATCCAGTGTCATATGTATGTTCCCAGTGAACTCTTCACCAAGTCAACCGATTTCGATGAAAGTTGGCATTTTATGTGTAATTTGGTCTAACTTGAGATATAGGATAGTTTATATTTCGATTAATGGTCTTAATAATTTATAATTAACAATAAACTGATACATAAAGTTGTTACATAATTAAAAAACAATTGTCACTTATGTCATTGTGGTTGAAAATAAACAGCTTTTTCATGTTAAAACTGCATTTATATTTTATTAATAATGCAACATTTTATACGAACAACGAGAAGTAACGATACTTTGAAATCGAACAAACGTCAACTACGAAACAATCAAATGTGCGTCTTCTGCGGAGGAGACTATCACGCTAATTTAGAAGAATGTCCAGTCAGAGGCAAACGCTGTAGGTTATGCGGGAAGAACAACCACTTCTCAAAAGTGTGCATTAGTAGCGGCAAAGCAACGCATAAACAGTTTCGAACGAGACGCCTAGCACGACACAACACGTCTAGCGAATCTAGCGACAATGAAAGCAGCCAAACATATCCAGTGAATAAAAAAGATTCGCCAACTAAGGTAATGATACCAACTAAGAAATGTTGTTTGGAAGATAAATGCGCACTACGTTTGATCTTCTTAAATCAAGCGTCAAGGAAGATCTTGACAGAGTTAGGTTATTCCAGGAACTCAGGCCATCAGTTAAAGAAACTATTCTACCAGAATATTCGATTGGAGACATAGTCTGGGTTAACAAATTTATAGGGAAAGGCTCTGAACCAGGAATTATATCAAAACGCACCAAGACTTACTCCTATCAAGTTGAAATGAACAATGGAGTAATCAAACGGAAACACTCTGATCAACTTAGGCGAAGAGAAACTAACGATGAGAACAACGATGATAATGATGTCATTCGTAACGATAACAGTTTGGAAACGAAAAACGATACTGTGAGTAACAACAAGAAGCCGAAGAATTATTCCTATTATAGTCGTGGATCAAAACGAGGTAGGGGTGATGTCAATGATCATGTTTTACCGGGCACGTTCACTTATCAACCTGGTGCATCAACTCAAATCACACAACAAAATTTATCAAATGGACACGGAGACAAATCAGCTGGGCCTCCTAACGCTCAACAGCAGGATCTTGAATAGCCTCAACTCAACTCTCAACATCTGCAGCATTAAACGAGGCACTACGTCGTTCCTCACGACGACGTAAACCCTTGCGCGTTTTGGATATTGAGCTTTCCTTTTTGGAGGGAGTAATGTTGTCGTATATCACAAAGTGAAGAGAAGAGTGCAATCTATGCACCAAAATACATGAACAATAAAGAATCATTAAAATATTTGATTTTATTTATTTGTTTTTCCTAATAAAAAAATTGAATTAATAAAATCTAAAATCTGCTTATTTATTGCTTCTAAGGCGGAACAAAGTTCGCCAGGTATGTACATTTGAGGATATCGCTAACAAACTGAAGTCTAGATTAAAACCGACATTCATTTGGGGCTCCTATTCATGAATCGTTAGATTTAGTTTCAAACGAATGGAACTTACCTATACCTGTTTGCACGTAATTAATCGTTTATCGGTTTACATAGCCTCTTATAGGCTATTATCGACCCGTAATGTCGCATCACATATTTTTCACTGATTACCCGCTACATACAGAACAAAGTTATTTGAATTATACACAGTCGTAAGGATATCGGTAGTTATTTAAGCGTGTTCAGGAGACAGACGCTAAAACAAAAGAAGTCATAAGTTTAAAAAAATCCCTTTTCTTAGAAATAGCTTCAAATGTGACTGCCAAACTGTTCGTGCCATCTATGGTAAGGTCGCGACTAAGTAAGTCTGAAATGACTTAATTTCCTTCAGTCCAATTGTGAGATGTTAGTCCTGCATATTGTTACACTGAATTACTCAAGTAGTAACCATCTGTCTATTATCTCAGAATATGAATCCAATTAAAATGTGTAATTAATTATCAATTTGACTAATACGCATTAATTGAAAGACAATTAATTTTACTATTTAATAAGCTAACAAAATGGCAGTTAATTTTATAATTAGCTAATTGTCAGAACCTAACATGCGAGTTATACAAATGTATTGTTTTAATGGAAATTTAAGTTGTTTTGAGTACATTATTATAATTCCAACATACATAAATGATGAAAACAAAATTAGCTAAGCAGATTTTCTGATTAAGCAATGAATCACGTGTAACAATATACATAATATGTGAAGCATTTAATATTATTATTAAATTATTTGTCATATTATTTGTTTTAAAAGCAAATAAAGAAAATTTAATAATAATTTACTTTAACACGTTTTCATAAAGTCTAATAACGAACACGTGATGTTAAATAAAAAAAACGGGCTTAATACCAAATTTACATTGAATTTTTGACCTCTTTTATAGTAATATATTGTTATATTGATTAATATTAGACGAGTGAATATAACTCATCTCATTATACCCGAAGACAACGTTAGAGAAATACATACCTATAATATATACTTCAACTTATTGTTCAACTACGTTGTATTATTGAAGTGATTATACTAATGAACTTTGTGTTAACATTCCATAAAGTGTTCGTCTTTTGTCCTTCTTATAAAATATTATAGTCTTTATTTTAAATGATTATCCCAGTTATGAAATCTAAATTTGTTCAAATTTAAAAAAGTTTTACTGTAGACCTAAATAAAAAATACCAACATAAATTAGAAAGGTCAAAAATTCAAACGACAATGGGATTTAACCCGAACGGTTGAGATTGAATTTTTTCGCAATGCCAGCAAACACGGATTATGACTTATGAAACATACAAGTTGCTTGTAGACAAGAGCTACTACGGATTATTCTCATACACAAACAATATCTAACTTTAGTATTTTTAGTTTTAGTTTACAATTGAAGGCAAATAAAACTTCAAATTATGATAATAATTTACTACGAAGATTTTAGTAGTTTACAATAAGCATTTATTTTGATTATTTTAATGTGATATTTGTATATGAAGTCTTTTAGATTATGTTCGTTTGTTGAATAATGTTCACGAATAACCTCAGACATCACCATAATATTAATTTGATTATGGTTCGCTAACTATTGGAGCGCGCAAACACGTACTGTGCATTGGCACAGTTTTAGTATTTGATATCAAATGTAACGTGTCTGGGAGTGTACGCACCAATGAATATTGGGTTGAGACTGTTTGAAAAAGTTCTCTAAAATGTCTTTCGGGTAAAAATAGATATGTGACTTCTATATGGATCACAAAATTTCTATTAACAATATATTTGTGATAATTCCGCTTCATTGAAAATCACGGTGGCTGTAGTTTTTAAAGCTGATAAAAATAATTAAAATTAAACTCAAAACTAAGCCGCAAACGTTTTTTTTAATTAGGTAAATCATGCTCGTGAATAACCTAAGAAAATATTTTAACTTTATTTAAGATACTTTCGGTGTTCGATCCTTGTTCGCTCTGTTTGGTGGGCGACAATCGCGAGCTGGCGTCATTTTCAAATCTTGCGCCAACGTTGCCCCCCGACGCGACAGTGCTTACGCGCGAACTATCGAATGCTTCACCAACAGGAACGTGGCATTCCTGTGTAATTAAGAAAACAGTGAATGTTACGACATTTTGGTGTGTTACCGTATTTAAGTTCTGGAGGAGAATTGATTGTTCTCATATTGAGCAGGAGCGACAGAAAACAACATTAAGGTCCTTCGAATTAGCGCATTCCTTATCAAAATTGAGTCACGTTTGGCACATTCGGCTTTTAAATATAATTAAAATAAATGATTCTCTAGTCTACGAATATCTGCCGGTACTATGTTGAAATGATTTTGTTATATTAAAACTTATGTATCAATACTAAATGCATGCTACAATAACTACAGGCCAATTATGAAATATGTCTAAATATGAAAGTTACCAAATGCGATCGGATAATGTGGTGGAGTGATAGGAGATCCAAACAACATTATTTTAGTGTAGGAATAGTGATTAATAAAATATGCCGTATACCTATATTTGACGATAACGGTATATATACTACATACGTACATTTTTATAATAGCCCAAATTGTAATCGTTCTCTGACTATTATAAACCAGAATGTTCTTCATCAGCAGTGACAACTGCTACCAATGTCTGCAGATTAGTGTCGTCTCTGCTTTGCTGAATTTATATGAGGTGTTAGTGATGAAGTGGTGAGGGTATGCTTATTGGTACAGTCCTGGGATAGGAAAGCTGGTGCTAGTAACCTGCATACAATTAACACTAAACTAAGATAGTATGTGCAATGAGTGTTGGATCATTCAAATATCGACTTTTATTTTAAAATAATAATATCATATTTAATTAATTCAAAATAATATCGCAAATAAAAATATGAAACACTGATATTTTATTTTTCGTGAATTAAAAAAACTACCTAGTGTATTCGTTGCAATATGATTTTTTTTTAATTATAAAATTTAACAGATAAAATATTATTCGAATGCATGAGTTAATCGTTCGTTAGTGCGTATAATTAATTCACGTTTATGTTTCGTTTAATTTGGAGATTGTTTAATGCAGGGTGAAGTTTATTTGCTAACATATTTTGGCTTTTAATATTAATTATTGTCTGTGACAAGTTATTTTTTAAATTTAATAACTTTTATTGTGCTATCGCTTTTAAAATAAAACAAACCTTTTTTTAAATATTAATACTACGAACTCTAATTGAAAGTAGGTAGTATTTTTTAAAAGTGTTTTAAGTTGAATTTATTATCAGCTTTTAAAAAATGTATTAGCAAGGGATATATACACATTTTTCCTTGTTTTTGTTTATAACTGGCTTTTATACCATTATACGTAAAAAATAAGTAAATGGTTTATCCACCATCCTGGCTTTTAAAATTTATTATTAAATAAAATTTGTATATCAAAATATCTATTGGTAAAAACTAAATTAACATCTCTTCATTACTTAGTTCTTGAGATTGGCGTGTACAGAGAGATCCAATCTATATAGACATACCTATAATATATATTGCATATAAAGTATAAAAGACAATATATAAGTATAACAGGGTAACAATTATATAGTACTATATTATTACAAGCAGTAGTGCAGCTGCGTGACTGCAAAAACTCATTTCACCATTTCGTTGTCATAAACATAATAATAAACGAGAGAGAGAATTGAACAATACAAAACCCGATAGAAAAATTCGAATATTATTTACACTAACTCTTTATTATCTGTCGTTGCTTTTTATCACAAAACATTTAATTCAAATAAAACTAACAATTGGTTTTTACATTAGTTATTATTAGTGTTACCACTTTCAAGTGTGAAGTCCGTGAAGTGACCACGTTGGAATTCAGGATCGGCTTGAAAATAAGCGAATAGATAATAAAATAAATACATACATAAATACGACTTCTGAAGCCGGTATAGTGGAGCCGATTGTTGTCTGCAAGTGTTTTCATTGTGGTAGCAGTTCTCTCCGCTCGACTGCAGTCTAGGTTAACATCAGGCCTTTTGAAATGAAAAGTGCGGACCGTTTAATGTTTAAATGCCGTCCTTTTATTTGCAATTCTGTCGTTTTGAATCATTTTGCATTAAAATGTAGCAAACGTTAGTGTTTGTTATTAATTTGAGTAATTTATTTGATGTTTACTCTAAACTTTATAAACCAAACGCCGCGACCGGTTTCATCCAATATTTGCCAATACAGAAAATAATTTATTAATTTAGCCTGTCTCCTAATTTCCTGTTTCAAAGATTTATATGGCTTTTGTTTTTAGATATTAAAATTGATTCTAAATATTTTCATTAATTTTTCATTTATATTATAATTCGATTAAATTTTAGGTACTAACATACATTTAGATTATTTTCCATTCAAAATTTCATAATATATACTATCTGTTCAATCATACTATTATATAATGGAGGTTTTAGGGGCTTTCATTGTTTAACTGGTTTCATCACTTTTAAATACATATAACACATAAATGTCCCTAACATCTCTTCCACATCCATAGCTAATATATATATATATTAATAACATAACAAAATCTATAGTGTAGTGTATATCAGCGATTGACATGTTCAATATAAATTGAACGACGCTTGCCCGTAGCCAGTTGTTTGCTTCGCCTGGCCGCAACCCTGCTTCTGTTGTGGGTCCAGGCACAATGCCAATGTAGCATAACAAATAAACCATGCTACGTTTATGTTTTGGCAGCTTAGTTATCTTTTAGAGGGAAATATGGAAATTTTAGCAAGAATTTTGATCATAGAATTAATTTTTATTTTATATCGTTTTATATAGAATTTTATTCGTCTGATATCCATAAGCAATCTCGTAATAATTTTATATAATATTAAATAAGAATTTTCCAAAAACAAAACTCATAATAAAGGTAAGTCATAAAATCATAGAACACCGAATCGACATAGTAATAAAAGTAGCATACTGTCAGTTTTATATTCATAGTTGGTTATTACATTTTGTCGAGGCTCGGTGACGTCAGCACTTGTCAGTTTATGTTCCACATACAGACTGTTCCGCTATATTAAGTGGATAGGTTTTGAATAGTGCAGCCTTGCTTTATATTAATAAATAGATGTTGTTGATATTAAATCATGACAAATGTATTCACAAAAATACCGGTAATATAAAATATAATAAGGGCAAGAACGACTTGAACATCTACACCAGTGTTTCCCAACGTGGGGCTCACGCATTCGAAAAGTGACTCGACACGAATTTAATCCTTTCACTCCGGGCCATTTAAATGCAATGCTAGATTTCGGTGCCATATTTAATAAAACAGCAAATTCTTAAATAATTGCGGTAAATAATTATTAGGTATAATTTCGTTTGACGAGCCCAAAATATCAACTAGGTGTTTGGTTACATGGTTAGGTTGGGAAATACTGATCTAGACCTACCAACAAATTCTTTAACAATAAATATAAATATTATTCTGACCAAAAATCATATTTACACCAGCCAGTCAGTGAAACATTTCGTCAAACTTCCAAACTTCTTTAACTTACTTACCATTTTGGTGGCTTATACTAAGCTGAACTGTGCGACGACCAAAGTTCATGTAACCATGTTACCTACCGGATGTTTGGAACAGCACACTGCAGTGTGTTCAAGATTGCGAATCGGCGCTTCTTACTGCCTAGTAAGTTAAAATTGAGTTACTTGATATATCAACATGATTTACAAGGACATTATAATGCTATAAAATGTACTTTTTACTAAACAATTGCTCACGTGAATTGAAGCTTGTAATGTGCCTTGTTAATTTGGTTACTCACTAACCAACTGGCATAACATCCCACTGCTAGCTGTAAATATTTCACTGCTCTCTGTGTTCTGTACCAATTGTCTCCGTTCATATATTGTACAAGTTAATCAGGTACAATGCGGTCACTGAAACCTAAATAGGAAATACTTTGACGCAATAATGAATATTTTAGTAAGAAAATGGGAGGGGATTGACGAAATAGTTTTATATTTATTTATAAATGCCAGCTTGTGAGTTAGTTAGAAGTTAACTTATCAAATATCCAATTAAACTTTAAAATTATATTCTTCGTCCAACATTAGTTTGTGTACACTGATTCCGTGTCCCAAAACGTCGCATCGTCGGTCAGCCTCTGTCCAGCTTTTAATATTTCACGATTTATAGCCTCATGGGCAACATTCATTTCTGGAGTCGCTTGCAACGTGCACAATTTACCTGGGGGTATATTCTTTACACATTTAACTATAACCTTTATAGCTTCACCTTTTTCGGAGATTTTCTTATTTTATTTATTGTTTATAATGTATATAGGAGTAAATATTTTTAATGCGTTTTTAAAATATTAAAAAATTTCTGGTAAACTATTACAAAATTCAAAGACAGACATGACATGCCTAGTAATAATAAAAGCAATTTATTTTAACAATGGAATAACGAAATTCGTTATGTTCCCAACACTTTATTAGCAGAATCGTCCCCCTGCAACTGCTTAGCTCTCATCCCTCCGAGGGGAAATCGCCACGAAAGTTATTAACCGACTTCCACACAAGTAGTAAATTTATATTTATATATACCTACTAGGATTTCAGCAGCTTTGTGTCACGTGTCAAGGGATTTGTGTGAAGTATCGAAGAGTCTGTGCAAGGAGTAGTTTGGCGTGAATTGTTCACTAAATTAACTTATTAAACATATTACACAATCTTATTGCACGAATACAATTTGTTAGAAAAACTTATTTTACATTATCAATATAAGTTATAAGAGTTCAAAACATTTTTACATTTCGCTTTAAAATTAAAGCTCGTAGTTAATTTATGGATAATTTTTTAATGTACAATAGACAAAAGGTTAGCTGTATCACCTTAAGATGTGTTCGATTGTACTTTTTTACAAACCAAACTTCAGCTGCATATTGACCAATAGAAATGGAGTATTTTTATAATAAGATTATAAAACGGCGTGCTAACCGATAATTTTCTAAAGCGTAAACTTGTTTAATTATACATTTCTAGGTAAACGAATATAATATGTATTGCCTAATCAAGGTCATATCAAATGAGTCCCAGTAACAGTACTTCGGTGAGAAGATAATAATAAATTTATCCGAATAGGGATTCCTGATCGATATTGCCTAATCAGAGTTCGACAGTTTGCCGTCTTCCTTAACCAATAGTAGTCTGTTAATGTCGATACAGTTTCAAATAAAGACATTATGTTATACATCCCCAGAGACTACTAAATACTAAGCAATGACCAGGTCGAACCTTCGATTAATCTTTTTAACAGCCCTTAAAAAGATTAAGTCCCTTTCAGGTCGTATCGCTAAACCTTTCTTTTCTAAGGGCCTCCTAATTAAAATCATCCAATTTGTATGAGCCCTTTTAATGGATAACTGAAGCGTAGGCTAACCTATTGGGAAAATTAAATTTTATTCTGCTTTTTTTGGTCCAAGGTCCAGCAAATTATTTATTATAGCATAATTTTTAACTAATGGTCTTACTTCGTCGTTAATAATGCAATCGTAGTTATCTACCAGATTTAGTTTAGTCCGAATTGAGTTACCGGCCCTAAATCTTGGAGTAATGAATCTTTGAACAAATTAAGCTACTTCGATATACATTTATCTTTTTGTGCGTAGGTGTATGGAGACGCTTTGTCAATATAATTGTCCTGATGTTTTCTGTGAATGGCACGAGCCGTGATAGCATTTCTCAGAATTAATATAGCAAAATTGGTTGTACGCGCGTTAGGTTACAAACAAAACCGATTTTCGATGTATCTTAGGACAATCGTATTGTCTAGGTTAATATCCTTATCTACTAAATGGACATATTCATTTTATTTAAACCGCAAACAATAAACATATCTATATATACATTATTTTAGTAAAATAATTTGTAGTGCTTTAGAGAAATCCGCAATTCACCATGTTTTTTTACATTGTGGATACAAAGATCTTGGATCAGAACCACCATAATAATAATTTAAGAAACAAGCTGATTTGTGTACACGCTTCGTTTTTATTAGTGCGTTTTTTATAGATTATTTTGTTGCAACGCCCGGACCGCGCCGCGCCGTACACACTGCGGTCTTTCTGTGAAAAAAAGTTTATTGTGTAAATTAGTTTTCTACACAAAGAGCTGTACGACACAATTTTTATACGCTCAAGTTTATTCACTCCTAATTTAATAAATTTTCAGAACGTCAATTACGTTTCTAAACATTTTTTGTTTAAAAAAATTAATTAGATAAATGTCAATAACATGAGCTCATTACAGATATTATGTGAATTAATTTTGGAAATTTAGATACAAAATTTTACAAGTCATTATAATATGTTGAATAAGATAATTAGCTTTTATAAATGGCCTAATTAAGGCTTAATCTCTTAAGACTATTACGTTCTTACGTTCACCATTAAGTGGAAATTTTAATTTTAATATTTTCTTTTCATGTTTTTCACAAAAAAATGTTTAAAAATGATTTATGTTAAACTAGCTGTGCCTTACGGTTGCACCTACATTTATGTATTTTTGTAATATATTCTTTTATTAATGGCTTCAGATATCTATTAAAGACAATTCTGCCAATGTCGAGTATTCGGGCCGCAGTCCAATAAGAAATTATAAAATTTTAATTCACCCGGAAAGCCTCATGTCAAAAAAAAAAAATCTTTTTAATATATTATCTATTGGTATTTTTTTTGAGTCTGTACAATTCCAGGCGCAAAAAAAAAACAAATAATTTAAACCTTGAAATGCAATTTTTTTCTAATTTTAAAATCGAGGTTATGATACAATTTTATAAACTTTAAGATTTAAAATATTTTCTCAATGATTGAGAAATACCACATACCGAGTGGTTTAATTTGACACACAGCTGTTTATTTATTATTTTTTTTATCTATACTATTATATAAAGAGGAAACATTTGATTGTTTGTATGTATTGAATAGGCTCCGAAACTACTGGACCGATTTGAAAAATTCTTTTACCATTAGAATCGTAAAAAATCCCTGATGAACATAGGCTATAAAATTATTTTCAATTGTTTTTTTTTAAAGAAATATTACATTTTAAGTTCACACAATTCGATGTCTATGATATTTCTTCTTTTTTTTTTTTGTTCCATTTTAAGGCAAAGGGATCGAGCCCATACAGCCAGATATATTGTATTTCACTTTATTTTAAGTTCACACAATTCGAAGTCTGTGCCTAATTTTGGCGGGCAAATGTGCTGTCAGTTTTTCAATTGTTTGTAAAGATATATTTCATTTTATTTTAAGTTCACATTGTAATTCATGTCTAATTCAATGAAACATTGACATACAAAGATGAAATTTGACAGGGAGGTAGTTTATAGTTAGTTGACGTCTGCAAAGTACGGATTTTGCAACAGGGCCAGATTAGGGAGTTGTAAGGGCTCTCGCAGGTTTGTATATTTTTTTGCTACAAACTAGAAATTTGACGGAGAGGCAGTTAGTAGATTTTGCAACAGGGGTGTGGAAGGCATTTTCTGTTGACTGAAATATGAAACATCATTAAACTTCACAGTACTTTATATCTTCATTATTACGCAGACGTAGTCGCGGGCAACTGCTAGTTATTTATATAGTTGCTGAATATAGAAAGCCTACATTTTGTAACATATTAAATATTTGTGTAGAATATATTAATATCTACACATACCTATAAAATCTACAAATATATAAAATAAATACAATATTGGTGGAAAGGATTTTTATCCACTTGCCATACGTTTGTTTAATACAGTTTTTTTATATGTCGCTAACATACGCCCGTATATTTTAGTGAACTGAAACACTTTATGTCTAGATTAGGTGAAAGTAACTATTATTTTCATTTTGATATTTTACTGATTTGAGATTGATATTATGTTAACGAGAGGAATGTGCCCAAAGTTTAAGAGTCTAACTATCCCTACTAATATTATACATGTGAATGTGAGTTTGTTTGTTACGTTTTCACGCAACAACTTCTTAACCGATCATCATGAAACTTTGTACACATATTTTTGGAGGTACTAGAAGTAACATAGGATACTTTTTATTAAAAAACGTATATATTTTTTAATATAGTTTCTAACTGACTATAGTTTCAGCTGTTTGGAATCATATTGATTCATTTCTATTGAAATGATCTCTGATACTTATTTAATGACTTAAATGCGAGCGAAGCCGCGGGTTAAAGCTAGTAACTAATAAAGTTTTATTCCAGAATCCAAGTGACATAGAAAGATACAATATATCACTCCTATTCATTTCACACCTCTTTTCATTCCTCGTGTCATTGTGCTCCTAATAAATGTTCTACTATTATGGACTCTACGGACTTCTATCTTATTAGGATAGCAATCCCGGATTTTATATGTAGTTTAAGAAGCATTAGTCTAAATATTTAAGTTGCAATCAATTTCGATTTACACAGCTGTTTCCCGAAAGCCCCTTTATTGAATCCCAAATCGTGTTATGAGTTTTTCTTACGAATAATCTAGGAATATAATATTAAAATAATGTAACGTCATGATACCGATTTCATTTTTGTTGTAACACTTATAGAATTACTTTGTAAGGACTTCGGCAGGTGAATGCATTACAGCAGCCATTCTCAAAGTGGTGTTCCGCGGAACCCTACGGCTAAAATACCTACCAAAGGGAGATTATAAGGTTACATCTAAATATATTACATTGCAAAATGATTATTCATAAATACATATAAATCAGTTTTTTATAATTATATTAAGGCTTTTTCCTTCGCCAAAAAAGTTTGAGAACCGCTGCATTACAGTTTTATCATTATTATTTTTTTCCTTAAAATAGGTGTTCTATAATATTATTATATCTAATAAATGTATTATATTATAAATTGAATTAGAAATAAATAGTTATTTTCCTTTTTTTTATCGCCTTTTTATTTTAGAATGACACGGCTTTCTAATATATTCACCTTTACTACTTTTATTTGCTAGCCTACTACTCTTTAAAAAGTGATGGAAATCGTGGTTCGACTGCTTTTTTTCACATAACGGTTTAATATTTCTAAACCGAATATCAATTTTGTTTGCCACTGAAATATGTAGATTCAGCAGCGCTCCAGTACATTTGTCATCTTAATCGCGTCTCTGAACAGTTTGCAGTAATAAAATTATAATATCCTTAACATTAGGAGAATTTAATATGAACGATCCTTATTTTAACACCAAATTAAAATTAAGGTGATGCGATACTTTAGAGGAAATGGTCGCGCGTATTACTTCCACTCCCTTTTTACACTCAACGGTAACCTTCTATTTAGACTTCCCCCACATATACTTACGCTTCGTTAAATCTTTACGGAAGGGTCGGCAGTCTAAAGCAGAAGTTATTTTGCTAATATCAATTGAGAACTGTGGGCTTAATACGAATTTAGTCTGGCTTTCGAATCGAGCTGTCACAAGTAAAACGGATCCGTTAGCAATCGGGATCATGAATTTTTACTAACGACTAACGAGCACCAGCAATCTATCAAATGAACGAAAGATCGAGACGTTCGAAAATTAACAAAAAGTATCTAAAATATTGTAGTTACAAATCCGCACGCGGTGGCGCTGCTCAAGTTTCCATACAAATCGCTTGAAGCGAACTCGGTTCGAAAGCCAGACTAAAATTCGCGATAAACCCACTGATTTTCTTTTGTTTTGTTAAACTATTATTATTAATCCCTTAACTCAAATACAGTTCTAATCTGTTAAGATATTGTTGAAACAGTTGACCGTACGTAATTCGTCGGTAAACATAGGCATTTCACAAATTCCTTCACCTATCGATCAAACAAAGACTTGCAAACAAACAAAAAGTCTTTACAAGACGCCCGAATGAATTTGGTTAAAAGAGAAGCTCTAATATTGGAGAAAACGTATGTTGAAAAATATTAATGCATATAAAATTTAAATTAGATAAATATTCTTAATAGAAATAAATTAACACCTAAGAATCTATATAGTTATATAGTTTTAGTACTACATTACAACGTTGTTATACGTTTGTTGCAAGCAAAGAATAAAAGAAAAAAACTTTAATTGTCAAAAAAGCATATGTAAAACAAAGCTATTAAAAAAGTACAGTCTGAAATGTGTGTCAATAAAAGGGTGTACTTTTCAGCTCAGCGTTATTTCTTTCAACATTATTTCTTTTTCAAGGCTGTAAAAGTATGATAATATAAATATAATATACGCTATATACCTATTAATAAATAACAACAAATAAATGTTTATTTCGCCTGTTAAATCGAACCTGTAGACCATGACGTAACAGATAAATTAATAAATTATCTTCTACAATATAGCTTCTTTATATCTTATATACATATATATATAAGGTGTTATCTTAAGATAACTATCAATTCCAGCTTAATACCCTTATCTAATAGACTCGTGAAAGGTTCACTGAAAATTCTCATTAACTGATTGGCGGTCATTGAACTTGCTAATTACACTGCTAATACACTCACTCGGGATTAGATTTACATTTTAAATTCACGTCTAATTTAATACTGTGAAAATTGTTGCTTATTTTAAGCAGAGCCAAGTTTATAACCTCATCTCATTAAACCTTAGACCCCACATAATGTACGAAAATAACATAAATAATAGTGAACCAATATTCGCTGTATCTCATCTCTGGGGGGCTACTCAGGCGCACTTCGGATGAAAATAGGGACGTTTCGTACTCAGGAACACTTACGTAAGTATTCACGAAATTACGGATTTGACAGCGACGTCACGACGGATAGGCCACTCAATGCTTATTTTACGGATATTTGACAGGAATTTTTTCGGACTTATATGTCAAAATTCACGTAAGCTACAGAGGTGACGGCCGTATCACGAAACTTCGGATATACCTGAGTAGCCCCCTGATTACAATTTTCTAATATCATTTAAAATTTATTATACGAGTATACCAAATACCATTTATAAAAAAAATAGTTATAATTTTAAAATTGTATATGCACGTACCTTTAATTATTAGAAAATTAGTTAATAAAGAATCGCTGTCAGATTAAAACGTGGTTATTATACGAATCAACTGTCCTGAGTCTCTTGTTTAAGTTTTGGCAAAAACAATCAAACCGAGTTACAGCTTAATATTGAAACTTTATATTCATTACGTTTGAATTATAATCCAAGTTAAACTTTACTTGAGAAGTGTGAATATTTAATGATAAGTAATTATTCCTCCAAAAGCGATTCATTTCAGAAAGCTTTGTTCATTAGCAAATGTATTCATAGTCTCGTAAAGTTTTACTTATTAATAGAAACGTATTCGGATTGTATGCAAAAATTTTACAAGATTGAAACTTGTAACGAAATTAGTTTGACGAACACAATTAAGTTTCAGTTAAAGCAGAGGACATCGCCCGAAATATGGGATTGCGGTTATAAATAAATGCAACTGTAAAACACATTAAAACCAATTTAAGCTTTGCGGTAGGAATCGTTGTACTTAAACCAAATCAATTATAATATGATACAACTCCTATTAATAACTAATATTTCATTTGTTTCGATTGGTGATTCAATTGTTTTTTAGTTAAATATGCACTTTCTGATTTCATGATTTCTTTATATGTAATTTGATTTTGTTATAATACATTCTCATCAGGCATAACCGAAGTTTCGTGATACGGTCGCGTCATCTTTACAGCTTACGTGAATTTTTGACATATAAGCCCGTAAAAAGTCCTGTCAAACGTCAGTAAACCTATCTGTCGTGACGTCATTGTCAAATCAGTAATTTCATGAATAATTACGGGAGACGCCCGTATTTTCGTCCGAAGTCCAGGCGCACCCCCCAGAATCATTTGAACAATAATTTATTTAATCATTAGTTTAAAAAATAACTAAAAAATACAACACCACTCTTCAAAGGTTTAATACTGTCGCTGTGAAAATCCAATCAGTTACCGTCTTCTGGATTCATCCAGATAGTCAATACTCAATATCGTTACCAATCTCCCAAAGTCTGCATCCATTTTCTATTTTCAGCTCTTATCTCCACCTCGCTGCCAGCTCTTCTTCTTAATCGAGTTAACTCGTTGGTTTTAACTTTGTTGTTAGGTATAAATTTTTGATTGGATTATAATTCAATTTGAATTCTCACGAATAATTTGTGATATTCATGATTTATCTGTTTGGTTTTGCTTGTGTAATAATTTATAACTTCATATTTATGTGATTCATGAAACAAATACGCGGCGCACTCGTCGAAGACCTGCCTTTGTATAAGAAATAATATTTCGATTTGTAAAACCGTCTATAAAGACACATAATCGTAAAAGAAAATATTCGACGACATCTGTAGGTACGTGTCTCGTAATTTGCAGTGTAATACCGAAATTGTGGACATTGTGCTTTTGAAAAATGTACGTACACATTAGATGAATATTTTAAACACACATTTTACATTCACGAAACGTAGGTATATACTAAAATACATACATAATTATTATTATTTAAATTTAACGGTTTAGTTAGTGATTTTATTATGTGAATTCACATTCGAAATGTCATTACTGTTTGTTTTAATATAATATAACTTGGCAATGCCTAATGTGTGATATAGAATGCACTAGCGCCACCTATCGGTATATTAGTGAAGCATAATATATGTAATGTTAAAATTGTAATATTATTTCATTGTATTGTACACGATATGTGTACAACGAGAAAAGCTCATACTTATTGTTCATATTGCGAATCCTTTGTTTTCCATTTGAGCAGCAGTTCCATTTAGTCTTATAATAGTCTGTCATAATGCGTTGCAGCAAGTCTGCTGGGTGGTAGCACGTGATGGCCTAGTTGTCAAAGTAAGAGGAAAAGAGAATCCATTGTGTCGGCTGTTCGGCGAATTGTGGTAAGCGTTTTTGTTGTTTGCTACGAAAAGTTTCACACGAAGCAGATAGGCGCCTTCAGAATATTTTGTAGGCTTTTATATTAATAGATATTCGGCAGCTATTTTTAACCAACAATGGGTTAGAACTAGGTGAGATTACATATTGTTACGCGTGCATTTTTTTATACCATATTAGATATTTTACTGAATTACATAATTCACCTCAGAAGTCTTAAAGAAGTAAACTTATTGTCGTTGTGTTTTGTTTTTATATATGAAATATGTTTAAACTAATTAGATAAACCAGCGGTTCTCAAACTTTTTTGGCGAAGGAAAAAGCCTTAATATAATTATAAAAAGCTGATTTATATGTATTTATGAGTAATCATATTGCAATGTAATATTACGTAATATTTAGTTGGAATATTTAGATGTAACCTTATAATCTCCATTTGGTAGGTATTTTTTGCAGTATTTTAGCCCTAGCGTTCCGCGGAACACCACTTTGAAAATGGCTGAGATAAACTATACCGATAGTATTTCTATTTTAGTTTTATTAGTTTTTGTGGCTTTTAGATACGTATAACTTTAATTTGATACCCATTTGTATAATTAATTCACAGTTAACAAATAAACGTTCAGTTTAAATTAGATAACAATTATCCAAAAATTATAGCTATTTAACTTGTTTTTCACGCAGCACCTAATAAGCTATTATTATTTCTCAATATTTTATTAGAACGGTTTGGAAATTTACTGAAAAATAAAATAATCTTCGTAAATTATATTTTGGGCTGTAATTTCTACAAATAAATATAGCATTTACTGGTTTAATGAATTAGAATGTGGGGTGACATGTGAGCGACATTTCTTTCGCGTGACAAAATTATGTATGTACTTTCCAAAGACTAATGTCCCCTACTTGTTTTCCAGTTTATTATTATACTATAATGGCATGTAAGCGGGTTTAGGGACACTCCCAAAAATCTATACCATAAAGTTTATGGTATAGGGTAAAGGTACTTATAATTAAATTTATTATTTTATATTAAGCTAGGGAACGAAGGCTTCGCTATGTTGGCTTTAGAAAATGAATGTAGCCTCTTCAGTGGACAATGGACAATTTTCTACGTGTATTTATATATACACCAGCTTTTACCCGCGGCTTCGCTCGCATTTAAGTCATTAAATAAGTATCAGAGATCATTTCAATAGAAATGAATCAATATGATTCCTAACAGCTGAAACTATAGTCAGTTGGAAACTATAGTAAAAATATATATTTTTAAAAAGTTTCATGACGAAAACGTAACAAACAAACTCACATTCACATTTATACTATTAGTAGGGATTATTTAATACCTAAATACTAATTAGTAGTATGAAAGAGTTCAGTGCTATAATTCAACGTATTGGTGCAAAACAGTCAATCTACATATTGGATTGTTTCCATCGGCTCAACACATGCGAACAAAATGGAAATTCATCAGATGCATAAGCATAATATCCTAATACACGTTTGGTTCCATTTGTTGACGGAAATATTCAAGGATTTCCCATCTATCAATACTGAGGCATACGGAGTGTTTTGGTTAGACATGATTTACACAGTAAATGTCATTAAATGTCATAAGTTAGACCATATTATCTTGAGAACACGAACAAAGATGTATTATACCTATTACGAATACTTTTATTTTATTTTTTGTAGTAGTTTTCCTGATGTTAAAATGCAATGTGTTCTTCGAGCAATAGTCGCCTCCACTGTGCTTGCTCGAGAGACAAATCCGCTCCATCTAGGTTGACAGGGTACATACAATTGTTTGTATGGACTAAGGATAATAATAATAATAATAATAAATCCTTTATTGCTTTAAAAATAATAATACTAATACAATTTAGCACATAAGAAACAAATTTAGAGCAATTAGCGATCTTATCACTAAAAGTAATTTCTTCAAGATAACCAATTGTCATAAAAGAAGCAGTAATAGTATTGGGCAATGCAATTTAGATAAGTAAAATACATAAATATATATAAAGTCAATATATAATCGCTTGAACAACTAAAGAGCTTAAGTGTTGGTATACTGGGTGAAGATAAAAGCCATAACAAATGTCACAGAATAATTGTAGCAGCTTGGTTAAATAAGCGAATACAATAATATACTGTACGTTAATAGGAAACACGATTCGAATATATTTTGTATGTAACAAGTTACTAAATAGAAACGATATTATTTACATACGAACACCGCGAGACGCAAACTCATTCAAGATTGTCATCATTACGGGATTGTCGACGTACGGAGGGTGGGATTTCAAAAACATTCTGTATAATGTAGCAGGAATGTAATATAAACAGTTATTTTGCAATATAAAAATACAAATTGGACAGAATTTTGAATAATATTGTCTAGTTTCATTTATTCATTATTTGTAGCATATACTTTCATTTATTTTCAGTTAGTGTAGGCTTTTTGTAAGAATGGTTTTGATGGCAAATTATTTAATTTGAAATAATAATAACACCAATTGTAAGGTCATAAAACTATTCAAAGTTTTGACTGAATTAAAAGAGTTTATTCCGCTTAATTTTCTCCCCATTAAAAATGTCGATTAAAAATGAACGCTACAATAAACCGTATTTTTAAAAAAATGTATAAAATTAATTTATATTATATAAAATTATTACAATTAATAAGACGATAAAAAGTGTATTATTCTAATATTCCGCGATATATCTACAACGTAAATTTATGCCACGTCACTGGATTTTCATGTGAATATTCATGAAGCCACACGCGACTAACAAATATGTATAAGGGTAACATTGTCACGTCGTTGCACAGAATACTCGTTTAGAAATAATATTGAGAGAGATTTGTATAGAGCACAATCGAGTAGAGATTCAGATTTCAGACCACGCCGAAGGTTTTAATAACATATTTTCTTTGTGAAAACAGATTTATCATACACGATGAAATTCAGGTTTGTAAATATCAGATACTGCTTTACCCTAAAATTCTATTACCCTAAAAGTGCATACGAATAAGATAGACAAATCACAAATTATCAATATGCGTAAGTATATTTAAATAAATAGGATAATATAACGTAAGTGAAGATTATATTATTAAAATTATTACTATAATATGATATAGAACGCATTTTAAAAATATATTAACCGTTGCAGCGAATGTTTAATCAATCTCAATTGTTTCAAAATTAATTTCAAAATAGTAAAACAATTTCTCACAATATCTCGCGCAAACACTAATTTTATAACAATTCCATTTTCAAATTTTCTTATTAAAAGAACAAAAAGACAATCTGTGAAACATTAAATCAGTATAATATTCAGAGAGATGAAACTGTAAGGCAGAACAGTGCGCTTCGTTCTCACTAGTATTAAAAATATAATAGTTTAAGATCCATTAAGAATCTTTTAAGTTTGAAGAAACTATTAAAATATAGTAAGTAGTATGATCAAACAGTCAAGCCTAAGCATTAACAAAAGCATTGAACGGATTAAAAACGTCAAGCTTTCTCTCTCATAATAACATTGTAATTAATTTATTATTTATTTATTTTCTCATAAATTAAATTATATTTTTAGGTATATGCAATGTATGTGTAGCGACTACACGTGGTCGCAGCAACCCACAAACGTCGACCAATGAGCGTGAGCTGCTGGTCACGTCATCAACTGCGAGGACTTTGTGTTTCATACTTTCTTATTACGATCGTCACTCACTAGTTTCTTACTATGACGTCATACCTTTATAATTTCATAATTTCATTTTCGTTTAACAAAGATTATTATTATTATTGCCATTAAATTTAAGACAATTCGTCTGAAGTGAACTTTAAAATATATTTGTTCTCGTCCATTCTGTTGAAGTTTATGCCTCCAGGAATTCCGTTTTAGTCCAAACGTGGAAACGATTTTTAGCTTCCATTAGTGTGAGATGTATTTACGTATTAAAACATTGTTAAAAGAACAAAGCTTTTAACTTTTTGTATTAGGATATTATTTTCTTAGTACATTCTAAGATTTTATTATTTGCTTGTTAAGGCGTATTAGGGTCGAAATCAAAGTTTTTTATTTCAATTGGTTTTTTTTTGTTCCCTTTAATTTCCAGTAAGATGCCAATTAATTTTTATCGATAAATTGTATTATATTGTACGGGAAAAGTAATTTTATTGGGATACTAATAAATTATTGTATACTGCTACAACATTTTCAAACAATTTGCATCTAAATAGAAACAAAACCACAAATTTATATTCAAATAATGTTAATGCAAAACGGGCCGGATCACCACATTCAAACAAATCACCTGATGTCAAAATAATAGGTTTTTCACGACCTATATTATGAGGTACGTTCTATTTTTCCCCATCTGTCTCCATTTCACCAGGGAATATCTTCGTCACGTCGACATGTCACGTCGAATGTGCGAGTCACTGCGCCGCCAATCCACTGTGTGCCCACTCAGCCAAAAATTTGCGCTTTTCCCGCGGGAGCTGCTTGATAAACTTGTTGGGCCTATTGCTTTTTTTTAAACAGAATTGGTAATCATGTGTGATCAACTTGCTTTCCGAAACGTATTTCAGAATGCTATCTCTTTTGTTCTCTCTACGTATCATTTTAATCTCTATCACATCTACTACACTTCTCAAATGCTTCTTACCTGAGTATTCCAGTGGGGTTATCACGAATTTAGTCTGGCTTTCGAATCGAGCTGTCACAAGTAAAACGGATCCGTTAGCAATCGGGATCATGAATTTTTACTAACGACTAACGAGCACCAGCAATCTATCAAATGAACGAAAGATCGAGACGTCCGAAAATTAACAAAAAGTATCTAAAATATTGTAGTTCCAAATCCGCACGCGGTGGCGCTGCTCAAATTTCCATACAAATCGCTTGAAGCTAACTCGGTTCGAAAGCCAGACTAAAATTCGTGATAAGCCCACAGATCTGCAATAGAGTAACAGTAACACTAGAACTCTGAGAGAAAATTCCATCTAAATTACAGCGATTAGTTCACGTTGTACTGCCACTCAATTAAATATTATTATATTATTTATGCATTATACCTAAACATTTGCAATAGTTTTATTGCTTTGAAAATTTGAACATACACAAGGACTTAGTCAATCCATCCTTTATGCGTCAAGTAAATGTCACAAAAGCGTCCTACCCGTTTAGATTGATAACACTTCTTACCTTATTACCTTACTATTTATCTAATGCGTACCTTAATACAAATAATATATGCGATCAACACTTTTCTATAAGTATTTTATGCAGGTTTATATTAAGACATGAACTTTTAACATTTGTAAATAAAAACAAAGGAAGAAATAATCCAGTCTGCCGCCCGGAAGCAAACATTCAAGTCTTCTTAAACCAGCACAGCGGAAATGACTACTAAGCGCAGATATTTACTATTAATTTTTTTTTCTTGAAAATTAATAAGTAATAAATATAATACTTCAGAGCATTGTTCCAGCAACATATTATAAAATTGTAGCAAATAAATTAAGAAGCAAACTTATCCAAAAATCATATTACACGTTATCTTATTGATAAAAAAGCTTGGACAATATCTATGTCATTTTATGTTTACCTTTAGGTATACAATAGGATGACAATGCCCCTATATAGCAGCTATTCTTCTACATCATAGTAGATTTATTATATATTATTATGACATTAGTATGTAAGTGGACAATGCCAGTATACAGCAGCTGAATGAGATTGATAATTATTAAATTAATAAATTTTATTTCGTTTATATTTATATTTGTATTGACGAGTAAAAGCGCTCTATTGGAGCGCATTTGCTAAAAGTATAATAAATAAATTTTAAAAAAATCAGCTGGAAGTGAGATTATCTTTTTGACAAGAAAATAACTTCTTAAGCCTTCCATTCAGAATTGAGAAAGTACCACCCTTGGGAATCTGTGTGTCACGTGCGGGTTGTCGCAAGAATCGCGAGCTGTATTCCAGAGTCGTGGACACTTCGACCTTTTATCTCGTGCCCACTCAGCCAAAAATGTAGTGTCTTCCCTCAGGATATTACTGAAAAATTACCTCAGTGAATTCATTTTTATTATACTTAAAAGGGTTGGTTTAATACAAAATAAATACATACAATACAATCGTACTCCTAATTCGCATTACCCACTGTTTCTACGATGACAATTCATTCTCTGGAAGAAATTTATTTTAAACCTCCAATTGCTGTAAGTTAAAATACATTATTATTAAGGCAAAGCCAATACAAACCAGTTCCATGCACACTAGTCTTCAATTTTTTTACTTTAATTATCTTTAGTAAAATTATATATTAGGGTATATGTATAATTGTGATACATTTTAAAAAACAATCACACACTTTTAGTGTATAATATTTAAGTAGGTACAATTATTTAAAACAAAAATTATCTCAAGATTCCGATCTAATCCCTTTTTTGTAATTTAAAACTGTAAATAACAATCGCTATGCAGCAAAGCAATTAAGTTACGAAAATGAATGGCTTCCTTTGTGGCAGTAATGCATTGTGGTGTTTGTTGAGCTCATTCAAAGAGTATGAGACTACATAGTTTAATTTTCAGTTTACGCTTTGCTTATATCTCGGTAGGTGGCGAGATGTGAACGTTGGCAATTGTGTTGCCGACTGGAGAAGAGCCTGACTTGCAGAGGGGTACTTTGTTTATTTTATAAGTGCATCGCTTCAACTGAAAAACGTCAGAGACAAGCGAAGCGCGAGATTTCCATTTAAAACTTCTACTAATGTTTACAATTTTAATAAAATATTTTTAAAGTATGCAAAACTGGTTTTTAATAACGTCAATGTACATAATAGTTTTATAATTTTATTCGTATTTATTTTTAATATAAATTAAATACAAATGTCATATTACGTTTATTTTTGGTGTTTGTTTTGGTAGACTAAATATCACAAGGTTTCCGTAGACCAATTTTGATTAATGTGACTAAGTGGATGTACCTATATTTATTGTCAAAAATATTAATATGCACATACGGCGTTTTTGCAGGTATATAAGCGATAGAAAGAGAAATGAACGCAGTGTCGTGAACAGCAAAAGATATATCACCATCCCTTTCACACATGCCTCAACTTCGACAAGTGAACACGATAATAATATAGTTATCCCGTTCTAAGGATTGTTTCTTCCAGTCCAAAGTCCAATCTGTATCTATTTGAAGACTGTCTACTCTACAATTGTATTTATTCATGCGAAGAAAGAGTAATTTTACACAGAAATTACTTAGAATCTTCTGAACTTCTTATTAAACCGTCGAGTGTTGAAGTTGTTTTGAATCCATTGAAATATTTTACAAATGCATGTTAGGATGGCAAAGGTGATGTTGTGGAAATGTAAAACAGTACTTTTGAATTTTACCCCTATTTTCAGTTTATTTTTTAATCCATTTTCGCTGAGAGCAGTTCATACGAACACACGGGCGGTTCTTTGCATTGTTAATAAATTGTGGCTAAAATTTTCTGCTATTACGTGATGAAAGTTTACAACACATATTAATTATACAAAATAATCTCGGTTAACTGTTTTTTTTTTTTAATAGATCAGTAAAGTAATGTATTACTGTGGTACCAAATTTCAGTAGTTGAAAACAATGTGACTTTAAAATTACTTTCTACCTGAATTTAAAATGATTCTATAAAACTGCAAAGTAAAGTTCGTTCATTGCCAATACTTAAACGAAAGCTTTGAGAACTAAAACTACTGCATTTTAAGGTAACTAATTTGCGACTCGCATCGGGCTCTTTTTAATTAAATAACTTTTATAATTAAAGATCCAACCGTATCTATTTGTTGCATTTAGATAGACAAATAGCAATTTAATTAGTTGTTTCAGGCGTTACTTTGCGGAAATCCATATTAAAGGAAATTGTTTAAAATTATTTTGCTTATAATTCCCGCTACAACATTCAGTAATTTGTCTCGACGCGTTTCGCCACTTCACGTGGCATCATCAGGAATTCGTTGAAGCGAAGCCGAAGCGACCGCACGTATCCTGATGATGCCACGTGAAGTGGCGAAGCGCGTCGAGACAAATTACTGAATGTTGTAGCGGGAATTATAAGCAAAATAATTTTAAATAATTTCCTTTAAATAGCAATTTATTTATGAGCTATTTTAATGGAGTGACTAGCAAACGTATTTAAAACTATTCATTTGTTTTACTTTCTTTTTATAACAGCCTGGCACTTAACTACACTCGGCTTCAACTAATTTTAAGCTAGAGTGTGATCCTTATGCGAAGACAACTGTTGTCATATACAGATCCGCGTGAAATAATCATCTCCACTATACCTTGAGGAGATGAAAGTGCTCTGCCTAAATTGACTTTAATGAACTTTTAAGAAAGATTTCTGTTTACTTCAATACTTTAGTTTAAATTCTATGTCACTATATAGTTTAATTCCTCGCGATAAGTTATGCATTATAAATCTGAATGTTATGTTGCCATTATTAGGAAAAAAACGTCAAAAGCCTGAGTCTTCTTTCAGAGCCCATTAATTTGGCCTGTTTTAATATAAGAATTTCTGTAAATGATGTATTAAAAATGTTCTTAAATACAGCTTCCTAATGACAAATTGTTGGAACCGCAGTGAAAATAACAACCAAAATAGAGAAATCCTTACCGCTTGTGTTTACGAAAAATGTATGTCCGAATGCGAACAAAAGGGAAAAACTGTTCGCGGCATATTTATTTAGAGCCATGCATCAAAACATGTGTCGTAACGGCCTCATTTGTTACGCCTGCGACGCGCGACCCACTGTGGTTTACAACGTAAATCGGATCATTGAGGGCGGTATATGTGAACTTTTTTATATTATATCATGTAAAACAAACAAGGGCTTGTGTTTGTCGTGCCATTTTTAAGAGTGATCCACTTTCATTATTTTTATGGCAGATGATATAGCTTGTTAAATTTGCAAATCTGGCTTAATAGCTACGTGAATATTTCTTTATCCCACATTTTGTTAAATAGGTCAAGGTCGTATATTTTTTCATATATAATCTAATTACTTTCTTTTGTTATATCTAAATTTTGAAATTAGAATTTTGATGTTTTATAAACTTGGGTTACTATCCAATGACGGTTGATTATTATCTATTGATATACGTGGACGTGTGTGAGTGTGGGAAAATAATTCAAAATAGGAAAGTGCTTTCAGAATTATTAGTAAAGATGTCATTTTATTAAACGTGACTTTTTTAATTTGTAGAATTACTATATAATAACGCTGTAATGAAATAAATTTGATATAACTAATCAATTTTGTTTACATATTTTCCCCCTTATTCCCACTTCTTCTTTCATCACGTTATTAGATGTAATAATAGTAAATACAATGTGACGTGAGTAATTGTTATTAGGCGTTGAAAGCATTTGCTGGAAGTCTAATAAAATACGTAATACGCTTCGAACAATTCAGTCGCAACGGGATCAGCTTAAAATTAGTTGAGTATAATGAGATGAATGCGAAGGTGATTGCTGCCTGTAAACTTTGATATACGTAACAACACGGTCCGGTTTTTTATATCATCATATCTACGTAGATTAATTTAGTGGTTTTGTTCTAACGTTTTTGAAATAATTAAAATATTACTTTACAACATTGTAATAATTTGAGATACAATTCTATTGTATTGTGTATATTGACTTCAATATACTAACAAAAACATATCGAAGAATATATGTATGTATGTACTCAAGTCACGGGCGCGCGTGACTTATTTTACTTATATGGGATATATTTTTTAAATGTTGGTAAATAAAAGAATTCGAGGAAACTCGATCAAGTTTAAACACAGTATTAGTGACCGAAAAGTATTAGTACATTGGTTATTGTGTATTATATTGTATTATTCTTTGATATCTATTATTGTCAAAGGATTTAGCGTAGATAAGGGATTGAGAAATAAATAATATCACAACTTACTCACCTCTGCGTCTATAAGATAGTATGCTGAATTTAATAATAGTAGTCTGCGTCAGTAGTAGAAGGTAGCGGCAAATATTTTCTGTTCACATTTGTTTAGGCACGTGGACACCAATTTACATAAAGCTGACGTCAGCAGCCTTTGCTCGAGAATAGAAATTCTAAGATAAGCATTCTTTGAATTTTTGCATATTGTCTGTGTTTGCAGGTATATTTATATATAACTAGCTTTTACCCGCGGCTTCGCTCGCATTTAAGTCATTAAATAAATATCAGAGATCATACTAACTAAAGTCAATTGGAAACTATAGTAAAAAAATAAAAAGTATCCTATGTTACTTCTAGTACCTCCAAAAATATGTGTACAAAGTTTCATGATGATCGGTTAAGTAGTTGTTGCGTGAAAACGTATCAAACAAACTCACATTCAAATTTATAATATTAGTAGGGATAAGTAATAGTATAATAAGTAAAGTAAAGTAATAAATATACTTATCACAACGAAATGTATATAGAATTAATTTATTAATAATTATTACATACAAAATTGTAATTACAAGTAAATTATATTTTAATGAATTATTGACTTAAATTAAAATAGAAACCATTTCGCTAACTTCATTTTGTTTAAGTGCAACCAGAAGTTGAACCTAAAAATACTAGTCGCGTGACTCACGTCCAGTTGACATTTTGCTAACCACTTATAAAACACAGAAGTCGTGTATTATTTTAGCAAATAAACTCGAAAATAGCCTCAAATTGCGGTCGTTAATAATTTAGCAATACTGTGAATTCTTTTGATTCTGAATCTATTATGTTTAAGTTTTTAATGACATTTGCTTCAATGCTTATGCGATAGCCTTTGAAAAGTTATTACAATTGTTTTTAAAACAACTTGTAATCACGATTTATTAAATATACATATGTTATGTTAGAGTGTGATCCATGTGTGCTGGCAGAAACTACTCCTGAATACGTACCATTGACAGGGTACATTTCTTTCAAGCTAACCCTAAAACTAGGCCACTCTACGGGAATTAAATACAAGGGTGTATTATTAATGAAGAATGTTAGACTTTCATAATAATGAAACAATTATATAATAACAAGACTGTAACACTCTGTCAAAGAATATTCAATGAAAATCAGTTCGGGAAAAACAATTGCTACAATAAGCACATTTAAAATAAATTGACAACTATTATGATTCATCACAATTTGTATGAGACGCCTCCATCATTCATTCGCTCATTATTCAAAAGGAAGATTTATGAACAAAAGTTGAAAAGTGACTCTTTAATTTCATCGATCATTTTCGTGTCCGAGTCGTTTGTATGAAAAATGGAGAAAGATTTGAATTTCTGTTTTGATTCTACCCTTTCCCCGGTTAGACAGTTTGTCGAAATTCGTATCGGCTCAATTTCTGTCTTTTGTATTTTCAAACTAAATTCGAGTTTTATTTTAAGTTTTGGTTTTATTAATTTTTATATTAATTAAGTTGATATCGTAAGCACTAATTGACCTAACAAAGTAAACTTAATAAAGGTATATTGAGAATGAGTTTTGATAGACCGTGACATAAATTTAATAATATAAATATTATATAGTCAATAATAAAAATATGACAATATGCATGGCATATTTAAATAATATATAAACTACAACCCTCGTAACAAAATGATGACGTAGTTCTGGACCAAGTTTGGTACATTAAGTTTGAGATTGTGGGAACCGCTTAAGCAAGTTTTGCCAGACCAAAGATGCAAGAAAGGTTAATACGGTGGAAAATTATCGTCTCATTAAACAATAGAACTCGACTGAACTTTTTATATAAAATTAAGAAATGGAGATAGTTAAGGAAATTGTTAAAAAAAGGATTGTTTTTAATTAAGCTAAAAAGTCGTAAATTTAGATTTAAATGGTCCCGTTTTTCTGTTAGTACTTGATATATAGTATAAAAGTGGTATGCATTTAACGGTATTTAAGGTTATTTATCTTGAAGTTAACAGCGTAAGGGTTGAACAACACGTCACGTGGTTGGCCAATATTAAAAGTGCCGGAGCAGACGAGGGTGCCTACACTGTTATTGCCCGCCTGTGGTCACGTCAGCTGTCTCGCTGACCCTTGTTAGTTACAGTCAAACGGTTATTGTGGACTTAACAATACTCTCACCCTAAATTGTTGTGATGTCACCAAATGGATGGATCATTTATTGCTTCCGTGATAATATATCTGCAGAACCATCTATTCAAATATGAGTTCAAAGTCAAATATGAAAAAAAAAACCCGGCCCATTGTTGGAAAATTGTAAAAGTCAACTCTCTCTGAACCCTTTTACAGATTAAACGATATCCAACATTAAAAGGCTTTGACACTCTACGAACGAGTAATTGAATGCACGTCCGAACTACGAGCAAGTCTCAAAGGATGAAAGCGCCTTCAGTGACAAAAGTCAAAGAGTAAAAAAACTCTCTTCACATATCAAGGTTCCATAAATTTGCATCATAAATTAATTAATTGGAAAGTCTATTAAAAAAAAAATAAGTAGATTTAATATTTTTCTGTGATTGTAAAAGACCTTAAAATTCTCTTTAGACCGAATTGGAGCATATTATTGTCGTAGATAGGGAAAATTTTTGAGGTCAAAATCCAAACATTAATCACAATTTTGACGTTGATTTATTTATAATAAAAACAAATATTTCTGTATTTCAAACACATATAACACTTAATGATACATTTATTAAAAATAATATTAAGTTGAAATATTATGTAGAAATATTATACACTATATATTATAGTACCTACAAAGTTTATGATTTCATATATTTACACAGCCACATATACACACATACATAAATGCATTTTAAAAAAATATTAATATAAATTTAACACTGAAAAAGGACTCCTAAAAATGTGCAAATACTTCCATAATAGCAAATATTACAGCCTGTGCGCTCGGTTGTCCATTTTGTCAAAATTAAATTTATTTCATGTTAGGTACCACGTTTAAAATATAATGCGTTTTTGTGAGCGGCAAGGTTATATTTCATGCTTCAAAAGTTTCACTTTAAATGTTAAAACTGAGGGAATTTTAAATAGGTTTCATTTTGAATAGGCAGTAGAAAGTTCATGAGCGGAGATAATTATTATCATACGGAAATATTTGAAACTTCCCCTATGCCGATTTGTGAAAACGAGTGTCTACCATCCACATTGACAGGTATAGCCTCTGAGTACACCCTGATTAGGAGGCTGAGGCGAGCTGAAGCTAGTCTTGAATCGCTACAAAGTCAATTCACGAGTGTCACGCTTGTTGAACACTTAGTGGCACCATCTTGTCGTGGTAGACTTGGTTAAGAATCATCTTTATTTATTTATTTATTTGGAGTCATCAACAATGCCTGAAACCACAATATTATTAGATTTAAGACATTTAATTATTCAAAAAGAATTACATAAATTCACTTAATTAAAAAATAAAAAATAAATAAACATAACGTACTTAGACTAAATATATCGTATTATACATATGTACTAGAATATTTACAACATCATTACAAGGCACTCGGACCCATTGTATGCAATTCATATTTAAATTTTGCAATATTTTTATTATTAGTTATAATAATCGGCAATTCATTATAGACCTAAATCCAAGTCCAAAATGCATTCTCAAAAAATATGACCACAGCATGCGATCTCAATCAAATATAATACAATTTAAAAATGACAACCAATAATAATATTAATAACAAAATAATGTACACACACATAAACTGTTATGACTCATACATTTTAAATATGTTTTAGGTAACCGGTTTGCATTTGACCTATAACTACGAGTAACACGGTAAGCTCTGAACTCGCTATATTAACACAGTAGCACACGAAGCTCAAAACAATATTAATAACACTAATCTACTGTCAACGAGACATTCATGTGTGTAGATCATGGATGACGTATGTGTCCATGTTCACCGTCCAACGTAAATTAAAATGGCTATTCGGTTAAATTATCGCACATTCATTCACTTTATTCAATCAATTTAATATAATTTATATACAAATGTAATGTATCGGCGTTTTTTCGCGCGCTAGGATCTTCGTAGGTCCGTAATCGACGATCCGTTTTGAACCAAATATATATGTATACAACAGCCATTCTCAAAGTGTGTTCCGCGGAACCCTATCAACGGAACGGCTTAAATACTGCAAAAAATACCTACCAAAGAGAGATTATAAGGTTACATCTAAATATTCCAACTAAATATCACGTAATATTACATTGCAATATGATTATTCAGAAATACATATAAATCAGTTTTTTATAATTATATTAAGGCTTTTTCCTTCGCCAAAAAAGTTTGAGAACCGCTGGTATACAATGTTATATTTCAATAGACAAGATATAATTAAATTAATATATTTGAACAGCATCGTAGTCTTATGACGACCACGGTGACTTTCCAAACATTATATTAAAATAATCAAGCTATAGTAAGATGCATAAAGACTACTAAATTAACTTATAAATATTACATCATATTTCATATAAAATAAATTCAGAAAATAATTGAAAATCAAAATTTATTTTACAGGATAATAGAAATGTATATAACGAAGAATAGAAATAAGTAGTGGATATAAACGGAGCAAGAAATCTGTAGCCAAATCCCTCTTCATTTTACTTCATCAAACATTCCAAAGAAAGTTTCAAATCGAATTTCCGGCGCAAAGCAACGAGCAAGAGAAAACAGGTCAAAGGAAGTCAAACTAGATACTTCAAAACTCAGGTTTGAAACTAAATCTTTATTCATGTTTTACTCATGAGCATTTTACATCCATAGTTGGACATATTAAAATAATAAAACACATTAAATAATTGAAATAAAATATGATATATATTTTGCAGTGACAGGGTGCCACGTGTTAGTGACCTAATCGCGTTGCGGGATTAACTTGAAAGTAGCCGGGTATAACGAGAGTGTGCCTTGTTAATGGATGGAACACATCGTTTTCTCAAGCCGGCACAGTGAAGGCGATTAATTCAGTTGTTTCTGCTCAAGGATCGCACTCTAGCTTAACATTAGATGGAGTGTGGTCTCATGTCTTACTACTATAAAAACATTTGACAGTCTTTGTGACTTTCTCTTTGGTATTATAGTTTGTTGCCCGAATACTTGACATTGGCAAAACATCTAAGGACATTTAATTAAAGAATAATAATAAAACTTTTTTTTGAATTATTAATTAAATAAATTTATAATAATTTAAGAAATAGATTTAGTTTCGAGGCTAATGTTTGTGTGGGCTTAATCACGATATCCGTAGTATACAGTAACCCTGCGCGTTACGGCATTGTATAACCCTGAAAAGATAATTTGGTATTTATAACATAAGTGATATACGTTGTTATTCACTGTGGAGAGAATAAACAAAATTTTGTTGAGATTGCCAAGAAATTATTTCAGAAATTTAGACATGATGTTGTGTGCTTTCAAAAGCTCGGAAGCATTGGAATAAATTTCCACATAAGCGATTTATTAGTAGCATAGCCCGCGGCAGTCACTCGTGCGAAGCCAATTTCAGCAGCGGCAACCAGACAAGCAGTTTGTCATTAAGTTGGTATCTACGCAGGACTGTGTGTGAAAATAATTCTGTTAACCATATTTTAAGTCAGGACAAAAAAAAACAAGGATAGAAGATTAAAATTACTGTTTATTATTTAAAAATAAAATTACATAAAATGCAATATATTATTATTTCTTCCGCTTATTTCTGTGAGTATATATGAGTATGTATTTAGACTCCCATAAGTAGATAAATATAACTAAATATTGTTCCAGTAAAAAAAGTTTTTAAACAAAGAATGAAAGAGAAAGTTCATTAAATCCAATCTGAAATCTATCCTGATTTATTTGCATAATATTTGGTGTACCACATACATTTGAATTTTCATGGTAAATTAATTGTAAACATTATACGTCTTTTGACGTTTGTACAGAGATATATCGTTATAACGTCCGATAAATAATAAATGTTAATTATATTATCTACAACATCAAAACAATTTTATTTATTACTAAATATATGGACGGCATTAAGATGTAGAAAGCTGTAAAAAAATTGCAATTAAAATCAATTATTGCGTTAATTTTATACATTTTCGAAAGCTTTGCAGTATTAATTTTTCTCTGCGAATTACTTCTAACTTCAAAACTAGTCATTAATTAGATATAATAACTCACTTTGGACCTTATTATTAAATTTATAATATATACATTTAAAATACAAATAATAAAATATATGAGGAATATTCAGTTTGAAATCAAATATACCTAAATGTCGTTACCGTCTACGATGCTACGCCAACGTTACGAATTAGCATCGTAGACGCTCGTACCTTCGACACATACGCTACGAATACATTACTCGAAAGTCGTATAGTAATGAAAGTGTAGATCGAAGACTCGTAACATATACTATTATTTTACATCCTTCCAAATGTTTTATATATCTAAAATACCCAACAAATAAAAATAATATTGAATACATTTAAAAATTAGACAAAGAGTGAGTGATAAGAAATTTTTGTAGAAATTTAATCCATATAGCATTAAAGTTAAGGTAGATTGGTGTTGTCAACCATACAACGACATCGCTTATTGTGTTTACACAAAACCCCATTACAAATGCTCTGGCAGGTAAATGATTTATTGGTATAAAGTTATTAATGTTATCGAATTGAAACACGCAATGACATTTTTAATGAAATATTGGATTTTAGAGTTCTATAAATAGAAAAATAGAAAACCCTGACCCTTTAATTTGTCACACTTTTTCTGTACCTTTGAACTTTAAAACACTACGAGAACATGTATACAATGTAAATTTATTTTCTACAATTACAATAATTTTGTATTAATATTACGATAATATCTGTTGTAATACAAAAATTGTAAAGTTTTATTATCAAATTTCGTAAATACGCAGCGTTTTGTTTTAAGAAATTTCCTCACGTTCAAGAACGTCAATAAAAATTAATACGGAACCATTAAGTTTCTTCCGAGTGAACTTAATTCGTTTCGCTTCATTTATTAATGTTTCTATTGCATGATAGTGGACATAATTGAACAATTTAACAATATCCGATAGTAGTTTTTGTTAAAATAGAAATAGATTTTTATCAATAGATTCAGGTAATTATCAGGTAAATCCATATTGCGTATTAGAATAAAGTTAAATGCATTCATCCCGTGTGATAACTTTCTAATATATGTACAAGAAAAAGTTGCGAGTTGAATATTAAACAAAAACAATCTATACTAATATTATAAAGAGGAAAAAGATTTGTATGTTTGTAACGAATTTACTCAAAAACTACTAGACCGATTCTCGAATTCTTTCACCATTAGAATGCTACATTATCACTGATCAATATAGGCTATATAAATTACAGGAAAAAATAAGGATCCTTACTAAAACTACAATAATGTAACCCAAGGTTGCCAAATATTGTCATATAATGTCTTTCATCGCATTCGCTGCGAAAACTATTAAAGATAGCACAAAACAATTTTCTACAATATTAAAGAACATATCAATATTTACAAAAAATGTTACGATAGTATATGTCTAGCTATTGTAGTTACGTCACTATAACCACTTTTTAACATTTTATTAACGGATTAAGGAGGTCTCCGAACGGGCAGTCACGTGAGAGCAAGCGTCGTTGAAATATGAAACATTATTAAACTTCATAGTACTTTATATCCTCATTACTACGCGAACGAAAACGGGGGTAACAGCTAGTCTATATTTAAAAGACTTTATATGGATCATTATAGCGTTTTCTTTTAATTTAATTCTACATTTCGAAGGTGTTGCAGCCATCACACTATACATTGTAGTGGACGTGTGCTGTTGGCTATAAATTTTTCAACTTTTATCTGTGAATAAATAGGTTTTATAGTAACATTTAATGTTATTCGTCAATATGATTTAACAAAAACATTTTGTCACTATTATTTCTTTCTTAACTGAAAATAAATACAAAGTTATTATAAATAGCGATGGTGAATTACGATTTTAAATTAGGATTATAATAATTCTGTTCTCGAATAACGTCTTGTATTATGTTAATAGAACCGTAGCAGTTCATTCAATGAAGTCACTTTCTAGAATTATAATAATAAACCAACGAACAAAATTAGAAGAATTTACGATGGTACAATTTGCGCTGCATCGTCTTTCCGTTTTGCATTGTAAATTAGTTGGAAATTTTTAAAGTGCTGTAAAAAAAAGTACGATAACAATTTTATGATATGAAAATTTTATTGCGAAGTTTAAATTGCATTATTGCTTTAATATTTTGTTTTAAAGGAATTATTTATGTCATGGCAGAACATTGCCTATGGGCTACAAGAGACATCTCTTTTATGTGGTTAGTATGCTTGCTTTTAGACTGATTGTAAGTTCCTCTAAAATTGATCAAGAGTGTATTTATAATATAGCGAGTTGAATTTTCATTCAAAATTTAAATGAGTATTTACATTTGACGTATAATATTTCATCTACATTTTCAGTTATATTTATTGAAGTGGGAATGGAGATTAGTCGTCGTAATACGAATAGTTCTTTCAACAATAAATTAGTAAAGTTTATGCAATCGAGCTATTGCCCGCTTCGTAACACTTAACACTACGCTACGACTCTATGGGAAAACTTTTCACATTACAACAGGAAAAGTATTTTCGTGAAGCAAAATTATTTTGTGAGCCTAACATTTGAATGTTTAATTTTATTTTGATTTGAATTGACATTGTGGCTTAATTTTTTGCTTTAAAATACGTAATCGCTTTCATAGTTCCAAAAATTAAAGACGGCGGTTATCATTTCAAAATCTTTTTATTATTAAAATAAACAATGATATTAAACAACCCAAGGATTATGGTAAAATGATAAAATATTTTAGATACAGCGTGCGCCACATAAGCGTATCAAGAGGATACTATTATTTGTACCAAGTCGGCCCGGCCCATAAAACACAGGGGTTATGCCCACTTGGTCACATTTATGCGTATTATAAGGATGGGTTAGGACTATTACGGAAATACTGTACGTACATATTAAATATTTTACTATATAGTGGTCAAAAATCCATATTAAAGGAATTATTCAAAATTATTTTGCTTATAATTCCCGCTAAAACATTCAGCAATTTGTCTCGACGCGTTTCGCCACTTCACGTGGCATCATCAGGATACGTGCGGTCGCTTCGGCTTCGCTTCAACGACTGATGAATACTTTAATACTGATATTTTTTTAGTTTACATTATATCAGTGATGGTCAAGCTCTGGATAAGTGTACCCGAGTTCCATTTCATTTTTATGCTGTTATATTTTAAAAAAATATTATCGTTCCGTGTGTGTTTCAAAATGTCTTTTAAATTACTGGCAACCAATATGAAAGTCTAAGTGCAACGTTTTTTTAATATCTTTTTTTGCATACCTTTGAAATACGTATTTAATTGCGGCTCGCGAAAATTTAAAGTTTTGATAAATGGCTCGGACTATCCAGGAGCTTGGCCACCCCTACATTACATATATTTTTTACATACATATTATAGTGTTTTGCGGTGATGCAATTAATAATTAAAATAAAAACTAAAATAAAATATTAATTAACAATAAAATGTATAATCCTCAAAGCGATGATCAGTCTTCCATCCGTGACCGAAATAAGTCGAAGTAAATTAAAGAAACATTAAAAACCAACTGTCTTAGTTGATTATTCCGTCTCCCAAATTAAGTCGCCTTGTCACTCGTGTTGAATATTTAAAATTGCAGAAAAGAAATCGTTCTTTACTAAGTTCATTGTTGTAGTATGCCTCTTGAATCTCTAATCACGTTTTTCCAGATACCCCCTTTTCAGGTAAGGAGTGGAGATTTGTGGCAATTCTCGTTTGTAAGTGAAGCTTGGATAGATTTAAGAATGTTTCTGGTTAATTTGGCTGTCATCAACGTTAATTTAAACTTTGATCCCGTTTTAATTGTCCATAAAAGCGTTAATAGCTTAGTGGTTTTACGGCTGTAATTCTGCTTCTGTCTTGGGAAATTGTTTATGTTCATTATTTGCTAATGTATTTAGTTTTGTATGATCGAAATATTATATACATTTGAGATGTAGTTTTATTCTAAAACTTTCCCATCTCATCTCTATATTATCATCATATTAACCCTTAAACTACTGAGGTAGATTTAATTTTGATTGTTATTTTGATTTAATTAATGAATGATTGTATTTTTGTTTCTTTTTTGCTTTAATTGTAAATAGTTTTGTAATGTTAGTGCATGCTGTGTTCACTGTGCATAGGGCCTACAATCTGATTGTTATAATTCTTAGTACGATGTTAATTCCTAGTCTAATTGTAGAGCCCTGTTTGTGGACCCAATGAATAAATAAATAAATAATGTCACGTAAACACTGACATGGGGGCCTCAGAGACCCGTACATATATGTGCTTGTATTTAAAAATCTTTACCGTTTTTAAGGTTTAGTGTTTAATATTTAGCTTATGTTGATGTATTTAAATAAAATAATATGTTTATTTGTATATAATTAACTATCATTTCAAAATTTAGAAAACACTTTGCATTTTTAGAAAAAATCACATAAATAAAATTATTTTAAAAAATCAACTTATTAGAGTAATTAAAAAAAAGATTTATTAAAACCTGAGAGGCTCCCACCTCAACAGTTAAAGGTTCATTCAAATTTTGTTTTATGGATGACGACAGGTTAGTGTGTTTACCATACAGATTCTGCGTATGATTTCATTTACTACTTCATGATAGTAAAAAAAATCATCAATACTCTGTGATTCCGACAAAATAGCAGTCAGGCATAGATGATTTCCAAGGCCTAGCGAACCTAGAACATACAATTTAAGTTTTAATAATATATTCTATTTAAATTCAAGTCTAAGGATATAAATCATTATTATTATTATTACTTTGTTTAAAATAGTTTCTCAGTCATAGAATGATAAGTTTAAAGTTAAAAGTTTTAAAAACAAATCCTATGCAAAGTTAATTAAAATGAAGTACGAATAAACCTTTCCCTTCATTTTAAAAGCATCGTAATCTGCTGTAATGAGAAAACGTTCATTAATGGAAAAAAAGAAAACATTGTATATTGAAAATTCACTTTGTAGCTTTCATCGTAAAACCTTATAACGTGAAAAGGGAGTAAGACGAGATGATCGCTTCAAAATATAAATAAACATAAAATACATTGTTAAGCTTTTTGACAAGACACATCCCGGAAGCCATAATGACGTCACTTCCTCCGCTACATGGATCAAAATCCAAATATAATTCAATAAGTCACGCGTCGTCGCCTTTTCTACATGGTTTAGTCCAATTACTTTGTTGTTTTTTTTTGTATAAATTTAACCTCTACTGAAGCTACTCCACTAGTTGAAGGTCCAATTTTTCTTCTTTTATTAGTAATTATTTCTTTTGGGTATTTTTGTTCTTTCAAAACACTGTATGTACTAATGTATTTATTATTTAGTATGATATACAAGGAAGGTAATGTTAGCAATATATTGTGTACATAATAAATAAAAACAAGTATCAATTACACAAATATCGAATTGTAAATTAGGGGATAATAATGATGGTTAAACTTGTGACAGAGAAAGCCGGAACAGCGTAATCGCATTACGAATACAACTGACAAAAGGAACGATGTCGAATGCTGGTATCTATAGACAGGTTTAGCAAATAGAACATGCACAATTGGTATTCCTAGAAGCGATCTCGCAATCGAATACTTTCTTTTGTTGATTGTGGCCTTTGAGATGATACTAATATTATAAACAGAAAACATTTGATTGTTTGTATGTATAGAATAGGCTCCGAAACTACTGGACCAATTTGAAAAATTCTTTTACCATTACAATCCTACATTATCCCTGATAAACATAAGCTATAGAATATTTTCAAAAACGTTAGGGATCCGTATGAAAACTTCAATAATGTAACTCAAAGTGTGAAAAAAATCCAAAAAAATAATCATTATATTGCGTACGCTGCGAAAATTATTGACAATAGAGCAAAGCGATGTACTACAGCTTTATAAAGGACATCAATATCTAACAAAAAAGTCTGCAATACCATATGTGTAACTATTACAGTTATGTCACAATAACTACTTTTCATGTTAAAATATGCAATAGTACGCGGCCTAGGCCACATTATTCGTACCTGTATTAATCCTTATCCAAATAAATCATATACTATAAAACAGTTTGTTAAGGGATTATTATATACTATATAAGAAAAGTGTTGCCAATCATATGGGCAAGGACGTCCGCGCTCGTAATCCCATAACGTATCTAGTATTAATTGTTGTCTTAACTATAAATATAAATCCTAATCCTTCTTCAACGTCTGCGGTGTCATAGAAATAATGCGAATTTAATTTAATCAGTGGAAGTTTACAATGAAACGGTTTTAAGCTAACGAGAGCAAAATCGCTTAATGTTAAATTTTGAATTTATTCTAATTTCAACTTTGACATTTTAATTTTGTTTTCTACTTTTTAATTGTGAAATTAATCTCTTTGAGATCAGATTTAAATTTAAAAAAAAATGATATAATAACAACCTACGCATAAGCAATCTACAATGTAAACTCGTATACCTTGTATCTGGCTATACGTACGTACTTCGGACGAAAATACGGACGTTTGCTACTCAGGAACACTTACGGACCCGTAATCATTCACGAAATTACGGATTTGACAGCGACGCGACGTATAGGCCACTCAATGCTTATTTTACGGACATGAGATAGGACTTTTTACGGTCTTATAAGTTCTTTTTTTTTTAATTGGGGCTTTTATCTGCCTAGACCAGGGGTCGGCAGACTTATCAACCAGATGAGCCAAATATCAAGTTTGTAGATTTTCCCACGCCTTCAGAGAGCCGCAGCATGAACTTTATTATATATATAACTTTACTATATACTATAATGAAAGTCTAATTTGCTTCAGTGAGTTGTAAGAAGAGCCAGATAATCCTATGGCAAGAGCTGCATGCGGCTCGCGAGCCGCGGTCTGCCGACCCCTGGCCTAGACATATCAACCCCATCGTGCCTTACCTAAATCTACAAAACTTAAAATTAAAGGAAAGGGAGCCGCCGATGAACTATCCTGCAGAAATCCCAACACGCATCCGATGCCGGTTCAACCAGAATGGTCTGCGCTAAACCGACATCCAGCCCGCGTTTTATAAGTTAAAATTCACTTAAGCTACAAAGGTGACGGACATGCCAGCTCATAGACTACGCGATGTAAAGAAAATATGAATGTACAGCAATTCAGTTTGATAGTTTTAAAATAATAGTGAATTGATATAAAATTTCCCACTATATCTCACAGGACATAAAGAGATATAGCCAAGAGCAATACATGGTACACCGAAGTGTCAAGTCCGACGTAATAAGTGGCGCACTTTATCACCGTTTACGGTTGTTGCAAATTCTTTAGTTGCAACCGCTTTCTTGAAGATAATTCCCTTTACAGCTAATAAACATTTTTATTGCTTTAAACGTTATTTATAGTACAATGAAGTAGTTTAATTCGTTTTTACAATCTTTGTTATGTCATAAGAACTTTTTAATAATGTTTATATTCTTATACACAATATTATATAAGGGTTTGAGTGTTGTATTTACATAGTTGCCTAGTTTGTAAAGTCTGCATAAAACATGTAAGCTATAACTCTATGGGAAGATTGCTCGTTGTAATGTTTGAAATATTACGTATGACTCTAATTGCCACGATTGCTACTAACGTCCATTTGTTGATCGGATACATTACAAAAGTGAAATTCTTGGATTTTTGGTTACTTTTATGTTTTATTTATTTTGGCTTTTTTTTCTTTTATGTAAGTTTTGTATTTTTATTTAACTAAATCTCCTATAGTTTAAAATTATTTTATATTGAATAATTGGAAAAATCTTCCTAACAACCTATAACCCTTGCTCAATGAGGGGGCTAACTATATAACGTAAAAATAGATTCTTTTCAAATCAGCAAGTACTTTTCATGATTTTATGTGCCTGTTTATTTATGGCATAGGCATATCCAGCTAGTTACACAATTAGTATGTGATAATAATAATAATATTAAAAGATAAAAAGTACTAATTAAAAATAATAAATGAATGTCAATAATAATATTAGTGCAATGGAAAATAATGTTGTACAATATAGGTATTGTTCGCGCCAAATGCACTTGTAAATTTCCTCTCCCGGTCCCTGCTCTCCTTTCCTCACCCCCGCACCCCGCGCCCCTCTATTAACTGTAATTTTAAAAATTCTATGTGTGAACGAGGACGCCAGTGACTCATTAGACGCATGAGCGGTGAGTCCTCGCTTTTCCTTTCTCCGTGACTTAAACGCATTTTGCATTCATTATAGCTATTTTCTATATTCAAAAATACTGTCCACTTGCTCTCCTACAGGTATATTATCGAAAACATATGAAAAGGTAATAAACATAAACGTATAACACATACATTTGCTGTGTAATTGATCTTGCTTTGCAACGTTTCCAATATTTACTAATAGTATTGAAAACTAGCTCCATTGTAAATAATATTACATATAATGTACATCGTTGTCCTATGAATTGTTCATTCCTGACCTGTTTTTATGCATATTTGGAGTATCGACATGACTGTCACGATCTCATTGCGTATTCCACCCTAGTCTTGAGTTAAGCACCTCCGAAGTCTTTGTTACCCGATCCTAGTTGAACTTTTGGGTTTAGATGAAAGGAAACTGTTAAAAATCTCTTATGTTTTAGAGAAGTGGTGTATGATGTCTTTTTGGTTCGTAAATACTGCTTTTGGAAAAATAACATTTATATTCAGTTTTTTTTTATAAAAACCTGGTATATGACCATAGTACGCCAAATGTTATTTTAAAAAAAATCATACAAAAAAATAAAATAAATATACAGAGGATATTATTTGTGAAAGAAATAATTAACTGGCTCAATATTCATTTATAAATAAGTTAAGGAGAGATATGAATATAAGTAACAAGTTATTATAGTCATAATTTAAGAGAATGCTATTTGAAATAAATCGCTTAAGTCGCTTGATTCTGAATGTAACATTTGCAGAAATTATAAGAGTAAAATTATTTACCGTAAATTTAATTAAATTCCCTTCCATTGTCACATAAATATTAATTTACGTTCAGTTAAAAATTGCTGAGTTTCAGGTGCCTATGTTAAGTTGCGAGGAGGCGGCACAAATGAAAGCAGACTTAGCAAAAACATAGATACTAACAAGTTACCTATTCATTTTTAAACGTCAGCTTAAGTAACCAAAGCAAGTAAACAAAAGCCTGAAGATTTATTGTAGCTATTAATTATTTCGCAGCGCGCAGACAGAGCGTAATTATTTTGTAGAGGCATTTTGAAATCCGACTGTAGAAGGATGCTGTTTTATTCAACTTGATAGTCAAATGGACGTTACAATGCTGAGAATTTAAATGCCGCAGTTATGTCGGTTTAATTTTTAAGTAGATTTTAAATTTTGAGAGATTAATTCGAAAATTATTATAATTTATTTGCTATTTTGTTTTAAATTATTTCATAAGCAATTTTATTCGTAATTCGTAAGTTTTTTTACAAAGCCATAATGAATCAACAACAGCGATCACCTCCGCAACAACATAAACAACAACTAAAAATGTTCAAAATTAACCTTGATGTTTGCAAATTACTTCGGTAATTAATATAACTTAAATAATTTAATGTGTGTGTAAATAACTATATCCAATAAGCAGTAAGTAAGTAAAATGCAGTAAGTAGCTAAAATATTATTTTTGGGTATTAAACCCAATACTTTTAATACATAACGTTAAATCAAAATATAATGAATTATAAACGATGTAGGTAAACCTCATGTCATAGGTCAGTTATATAGGCCAACAAGCTTATGATAAATTCATTGAATTTCTCAATATTGATACATAGGTGGGTTAGTTGATCCAAATTAAATTGGGTAATTTAACAAATGAAAGAGACTACATAAATAATAAAACAATAGAGAAGAGAAAAAGAAGTCGCGAACAAGAAAATAACCTAGTCCCGTTTCGGGATCAGTTTTGGTGAACTGTTTTTTTTTATCTTTTGTTTCTAAATGTGTTCCTTGATCGTTGTTTTAAGATATAATAGAACTATTTCATATATGTATGTAGTGTCATACATTACTCACTCTGATCTTAAAATATAAAATAATCCTTGTATTTTCTGCGTGCAATGAGGTGTTGTATAGAATTAATTGTTAGATTTATGAACCAATTTCGTGTTGGATAAGGAAATTTAGTCGTGCACTGTCAGTAATATAGCTAACACGTTGTTGTTATTAATTCATGTTCCGTCTCGGCGTTCCCACAATAAATCGCCGCGATCAAGCTATGCGAGCTAATTGGCAGGTGACCGCTCGGATTACCGAAGCCGACGTTGATGGATTTGAAGGCACTCGGATCACTACACGGCTCAATTGTCTACTACCCTAATTGGAGTGAAATTTATATATTTTTTTTGTTATGTAAAATTTTTAGTAGTACCTATCTCTTTTTAAACAAATTTTTGTTGAGCTTCAAAACTAAATTAAACTTTATATTATTTTCATTATCAAACAGTATTATTGACCACAGCCGGCGTGCTCCGTATCCTCCGTAGTGGACGGCCAGCTAGTAGTTTATTCTTCTTAGGTCGTGAAGGTTTATGTCTTGAAATCAAACACGTATTCTTATCAATGGCAGCCGAGAGGATGTTTACGCAGTACTGACAGATTTTCGACTTATCTCTACAGTGTCTCGAACTAGACTAACTCTGTTGGTTCTCACAACAGAACTCATTGTTCCGCCCCAATTGAGCGGCATCTATTCATCCTATCGTTTGCCATTTTATTTATTATTTAATAACAACATTAATGTTCGTGCCTACCTAAAGCCATTTTTTAGGAATTGATTAAAGAACGATCCCTAAATTTTAACACTCTGCCTACCTGCCTACAACAATGCCCTAGGTAGGCAGATGTGCAAAGACCATAGCAAGTCGTCCGTAACAAGCATAATATTAATTCTAATGACACATAAATTATCACGTAATGCACAAGGCTAAGTTAACATCAATGTGAAAATGTAACACATAATTCTGTAATTATACAGCGGAATAAATGTTGCGGTCCCAACGCTATATAAAGTTGTGTAGTTTCAACTCGAGTGCTTTTACATGTAACAGGTGAGTAGGTTTTAACAAAATAGATGTCGCCCTTGAGGCTATAAATCTTAAAATATGGTGTCAGGCCGTCCCTGGTCAGGCGGAAAATTTTATGTTCACACAATCTTGCTCTTCTGAGTTGTGTGTAACTTTTGACCTAATAACATTACTGGATTTATAATTGAGGGTAATAAACTTATATCTGTTTTGTAAACATGCAGTTTGTTGCATTAATGAAAATATATCTACACTAAAATCTACACCTTCCTTCCCTAGTCAAATTGGTGAACTATCTACTCCGAAAGGGTCGAGTAAGAACACTCAACTGACTTGAACGTCAAGAGTCATATATGTGGTCTAAGTGAAAGTAGTGAGGAATATAAAAAATATTATTAATTTTTTGCCCAATCTAAGTAAATTTTTACAATCAGTTCATTTTTAAATTGATCGCCTTGGGCCATTTAAGTCTATAAACATTTCAAACATTTTCGGCGCCATGCTTGCTCCCCTACCTTAATTACTGATGGTAATCTGCGTAGATGCGGTTGCTGTATTCATTCGGGCGATTACAGATTAATATAAAACTCAGTTACAAAGTTGAATATAGAATGTCCTTATAGCGGTTGATTTGTTTAAATAATTTTATTAGAAATTTTTCATAAAAAGAACACTGAAAAGCATTAATTAGTCGAGTTACAAAAAAAAAAAATTAGTGTGACTCGAATTTTGATTATAAAAAACGTTTTAATTTCTTAGAACGTGGAGAATTTTCCGTTTCTACCAGCACTTTGGAAATATTCCATAGAGATAGTAGTACCTATATGAAGTAATTATGATTTTATTATGAACTAACGCTATGACTTAAATTATTTTGATATTTATTATATTTTCAAACTACTTAAATGGTAAAGGATTTTGTTATATTATCGTATCCCAGCATTTGACCGCTTTGCATGAACTGCGCCCCATAAACAGAAACTACTGCTCCTTAAATATCCATATTTACTTTGGTAAACAAAACACATTAAAACTTACCACAAAAATAAATAAGGATATTAAGCCATTTTTTATAAATTAATTGTTAATTGTCAGCTCAATTTGTTTTATTGGAAATTGGAGAACGTTGTGGTTATTCCCAATATAAACAATAATTGCTTTTAAATTGAGGTTAACTGCTTTTCATTTACGAATTATTTTTTTAATACATTTTTTTTTTCTGAAACATTTATAATTTTTTTAAATCCACTTGTGACAATTAATTTCTAGAAAATAACGGTCGGTATGTGTGTAAAAGCCTTTCTACTGCTGATATAAGCCCGCAAAAAGTCCTGTCAAACGTCCGTAAAATAAGCACTGAGTTGCCTATCCGTCGTGAAGTCACTGTCAAATCTGTAATTTCGTGAATGATTACGAGCCCGTAAGTGTTCCTGAGTAGGAAACGCCCGTATTTTCGTCCAAAGGTCGTGGACCTGAGTAGCCCCTGTGACACCCCTCCCCGTGTTCGAATCGAATGAACAGGTGAAGATGGTCATGTATCTACCTAACAACCCTCTACCCCTTGAACTTTCCGCCCGCCTATGTGGAAATTCATCCCTTAATAATATAATACTTATTTAAATAATATTGGCCAATGATTTATGATCGTGATCGTCTAGTTTAGAGTGGCAGAACCCCTACGTTGTGATTGTCTAATTAAATATGGACCGCTACGTTGTGTAATTTAGAGAATTAAACGTTATAGTAATACTTCATAGAAAGAAACACAGAAAATATAGTTATAGTGATCACCTGCAAATGTACACACAAAGAGAATATTTATAAATCAAAATTGAAAATGCAAATAAATAAGCAAACATGCAACTTAGCTGTGTCGCCGCCTCGTACACGCCATGCCGCGGATGTTCCCGAACACACTATCCCTCGCGATTGATTACATGTGGGCCGTGCGCATTCACGTATATAATGAATATGAAATATGAATATTAGTATGAACCGCGCGTATTATATCCGGAAACCGATTAGAAATAAATACGAAAGGAAATCTAATATAATATCAGCCTTTATATAAAATGGATTACTCATTTTGAGTAAATCAGTGACGAACTGGAGCCTCCCTTCCAACCTACAGCTCCACCACCTTAGTCTTAGTTGAAGGGGAAGAATCCCTTCGACAAGGTCCAACAGAAGCCATTACAAACTCTTCTAAGCTAAAGGGGGAGAACAAGCGAATGACCTAGTGGTCAAGTTTATGGGCCCTACCGATCTAGAAAAGAGGAAACAAAAGAACAAAACCTGTATGGAGAAAATAAATGTGTTTTGATGTGTCCTCAATCGGACGTATCATGATTTGTAGATGAAATCCCTGTATGGAAAAAATAATAATAGTTGTATTGTCCTTATTCGGACGTGATAATAGTAGAATGAGCTGTGGAGAAAATAAGTATTCCTTGTTGTAGGAATAAAATATAGCTGTGGAAGAGAAAGCATGTAGTCAATGACTACTAAAGAATTTGATGAATAATTGCTGCAAAATAATAAATAAATATAATCGTTTTGATTATATATTGTCGAAGATCATTGTAGGAATCATAGTTGTTAAATAAATGTGGTCAATGCCACTGAAGAATTGCTGAAAATCGTTGCACGTAGACCTATAACAAATGGGGACCTGTAATCCCTAAGCTAAAACCCTAAAGCTGATATTGAGGGGATTAATGAACACACACACAATAACGTACTTATCCTAATTACTTACGACCGTCTCCGACGCACTGACTCTAATAAACAAACCGCACACTACACGCAATAAACCCGCAGTTGATCAACTTTAAACGTTAGTTACTTTTACGATTTAAGAAGCTAATGCACTTTCCGCGATCGAGAACCGAATCCGTAACTATCAACGTTAAATACTACAAGCGAGAGAGATGTTACTCTTTTGACGACCGAGGCCCAAATTGCCATAACTATCAACGTTAACTATCACAACTAAAGGAAGTTGCTTCCCTTTCGGCGACCGGAGCCCAAGTGATTTTGTCTTCCGATTTGTTTTCTCACAAAAATAACACCACGTGCGCAAAAGCAGTTTTTACCTGAACCCAGCGTTCCCATAAACAATAGTATGCCCGTAAGCGAGAGCATTGTTATATTATTTAATACAAAAATTGTTTGCAATAAAGTTTTATTACTTGAACAAAATATAAACATTTCGACTATAATTTAGTTTGCGATTATATGTAATATAAAATAATAACACAACGTTAAATGTGACGATTTTAAATATTATAGAAACAGAGATAATTATTTAGTAATATTTATAATGTATATTATATTTAAACTGCAACATTTATGTGAGTCCGCATTGAAAAGTTTGAGTTATGTTTTATTATCATTTCCGAGTTTCATATAGACAAATTCTAAGTTTAAATTTATCGAACGTATACGCGGCCTTACTTTGTATACAAAACACAAGCGATCACAGCCTACACTACTGGGTCTCTTTCTATGAATTTGCCTAATATTTTTTTATAATTAATACGTTAACAATTAGAAGTATTATAGTGTTTAGGGCTAGCCCTTGAAAACTCAACATAATAGGGGTCCATAAGCCGTCTTAGGTAAAATATTTATTTATTAATTTTGATGTGACAACACGGTTGTCTATCATCAGTCTAGTTATGTATTTAAACAAAAGACAGGCTCGTTCAAAATAAATACAGCAAAATAAATCCGACAACCTATTTCAGAGAATAGAACTACTTCATAAATCATAGCTCGGTGTTTTATGTAACAAGCCGTGTTATACGAATTCAAAAATAGCTGTAATCCAAATTCCGTGACAGAGCGAGAATGCATGCGGTTTGGGCCCGGGAATGGGTGAGAGAGTTCGCGGCCTCCGACCTGAATTAAAGATGACTTCGCGTTGGCCGCGATCCTTAATGGACTCTGTTTATGTTCATTAAACATTTCTCTATTAAATACTGCGTTTTTGTAGTTTCAATTATAAATGATGTATTATATTATTTACGACTTATAGCTTTTTGTTTTGACTATACTAATATTATAAAGAGGAAATATTTGTATGTTTGTAACGAATTGGCTCAAAAACTGCTGGACCGATTTCAAAAATTCTTTCACCATTTGAATGCTACATTATTACTGATCAATATAGGCTATATAAATTACAGGAAAAAGATAAGGATCCTTACTAAAACTACAATAATGTAACCCAATTTTGCCAAAAGTTGCCATAAAATGTCTTTTATCGCATGCGCTGCGAAAACTATTGATGATAGAACAAAATTTGAAATATGAAACATCATATGAAATATGACTACACGAGCAAAGTCGGGTGCAACAGCTAGTATTTGATAAAAGCATACTCTGGAATCCTAACGATATTGTTTTTATTATAGAAAGCATTTAGTTGTTGGTTCTATTTTTGAATTGACTGATTATCTTGATATGTTTATTTATGATATACATTACTTCCAAACATTCGTAAATTCTGAACTATATCTAAAATAAATAGGTTTTTTTACTCCCACGTTGTTTACGCAGTAGTGGGAGTAACAACAATTATCTACGAATGGAAGTATAATTTTTCTCGTTGAATAGAAAAGCATATTTAATGAATATTTATTTATTTAATGAATTGTAACTAAAGTTTTACGAATTCTATTAAATAAAACTTGGACGATGAAAACGTAAACAAAATTGTAAATTATAAAACTGAATAGGTGCCGAATATTTTCACAAGACAGATAACCCACGGTATAAAATATGTTTTTCCTGGTTGGGCAGGACAATAGCTGACGCTAGTTTGATAAATCGTATTGTGCAAACACGCGTTGGCACCAACTCACGGTTCGTTAGCGCGCGGACGTGTGGCCACGGACAAACCTGCTTCCGGACGCCGCGCAACATCCACTAGCCTTATTGTTAGGAAAATACGCTTGCATTTTTCATAAACACACTTTATTTTAATCTCAAGCGAACCGTCGCGTCTTGTTGATAAACAAATGAATGAAATATAAACAAATAAATGGCTATCTTTTAAAAAGTAACAATCTGTTTGCTGTATACTGATTAATCAAATTTGTGTTTTTATTTTAATTAAATTTCTTCCTCTTCGTGAACTTATGTTCTGGAATAAGCTTAGGGTTTAACAGTAGTGTGGACTATGCATGTATCAGGCGATTACTGTCTGCAGATATATTTGAATATGTATTCATCAGCCTTTCTCAACCTTACCATGATCAGGGGACCCCTAAAAAAACTTATTTGCAGTAGGTATTCACATAGATCAATCTATTTTATTCTCAAAATTTCAATGTAACTCTAATACAGTGTTTTTGTATGTAATAGGCTAGCCACCTATTACTTGTCACGTTATTCCATCTACTGTTTAGCCTTGTTGTCAGTGCGCGCAAGTGATCGGCTGCACCACCATGCTTTCGTAATTTTCTTCTTTTGTCCGCGGACCCCCTGAGATAGGCCCGTGGACCCCAGGCTGGGAAAGGCTGAAATATATTGTTCTAATATTTTAAATTAATTAGTGTAAAATGTTATAAGTAGGTATATACGTAGTTAAGCAGATCATATTACATTAAAATAAATCTTACAATTTTTTCAGCATCCCTTCACTCTCCTCGTCAAACAGAAAACATTTTTGTAAATTTTATCTGTCTCCTCGATTTTTATCAGAGGGAAAAAAATTATCTCGCCTCTGACGTCGCCGCGTTGTGTGCTCGAGAGAAAGTAATTGTCGATTCGCCTTATCAGCGAAGATGAATTGTTGTGTGTTAGTATGATATCTTATTTATAATATATTATATACCGTAACGGTTTTTTATTATAAAAAAATAACAATTCATGTAATAAACAACATTATAAAATATATATATAATATCATTTATTTTATTATTAAAGTTAGGTCCACTATCCATTGAAGCATATTTCATAAAACAATTACATGACAGTGAATTGTTAGTACATCAGATTTTTTACATTTATATTTTGATTTAATATAATATTTAGTTTCATTGACTATAGCTGAAAAACTTTGGAAATATCACACACACAATAAACGCGATAGTAAATTGCATAAAATCTTAATTTCGCGACCATAGCGATACGATGACATTGTTTGTAGACTATAGTTTGATGTGTAAATGCCAATATTGGCACATAATATAATTGCATTTCATATCCATATACATAGAACATAAATGCAAAGCATTGTCTATAGTCGATATTTACGACTTTGTTCGTATAATTTATGTTATTGTCGTTTTTATTAATGGGAGTAAATAAACTAGTATCGGTATTCATAGTATATAGCTTGTACCCGCGGCTTCGCTCGCATTTAAGTCATTAAGTAAGTTTCAGAGATCATTTCAACAGAAATGAATCAATATGATTCCAAACAGCTGAAACTATAGTCAGTTGGAAACTATAGTAAATTTTTTTTTAGTAAAAAGTATCCTATGTTACTTCTAGTACCTCCAAAAATATGTGTACAAAGTTTCATGATGATCGGTTAAGTAGTTGTTGCGTGAAAACGTAACAAACAAACTCACATTCACATTTATAATATTAGTAGGGATATACAGTATATACTTATATAGATAGTATATATTTGGTAAATAAAGCAAAACTACAGAAAACTTTTTATACTGAATTTAAAATTTTTATGCAGTTTACAACTATATATTATCATTACTAATATTTACTATAAATTTCAGCTAATACGCAATCGTGCTTAAAAAATATTAGTCAAGAAATTTTGGTGTTTATTTACTTCAATGAAGGCATAAAATACTTGTGTACTTTACATAATCCAGTCTTAACCCTGACAAAAAGTCGAATGGGGTTTATTTTGTAAATATTTGTGTCAAATATTAATTTAGGGTTATTTGACAATTGTCTGGAATTATGAAAGTTTAGAAATTCCTACTGGTTGGTTACTTTATGAATATTGTAGGGTTTAAAGACTTATATCGCGTTTATTTTTAATTATTTTAACCTGGACTTTCGAATGCTATATTTAATCATGCTATATACAAAGTTTATACAATTTATACAATTATAAATAATTGAAAGCCTGAAAGGCCTATGCGAAATAAAATATATGATTTTTATATTTTTGAATTACAGAATTGGCATTTAATAAAGCTTTAAAGAAACTATTTTTATGGTTTGTAAATATATTTTAATAAAGCACATAATATGATTTATTTTAAAATGAACAAAAAGATTTATAGAATAATGAACCGGTTTACAATTCCAAAGAGGCGGCAAGGCATTCAATGTAGGAACGGTAATAACGAATGTTATTTGCAAATTGAAAGAAAACACCGTTGCTCTTCCACGAGGCACTTATTCAAATTGAAAACTTCATACGGTAAAGGCTTCTGGTAACAAAAAAGTAGCTACATCCAAAAGGAAATACCGTGATGCAGCGAAAATTCACATCAAATTTTATGGAACGAAATTATTTTTAACAATAGAAAGGTAACTAAGACGCCTAATGGATGCTTTATATTTTTATATGTAAACTAGCTGTTGCCTGCGACTTCGTTCATATAGTAATGAAGATATAAAATACTATGAAGTTTAATGATGTTTCATATTTCAGTCAACAGAAAATGACTATCACACCCCTGTCGCAAAATCAGTTCTTAGCGGACGTCTACTAACTATAAACTACCTCCCTGCCAAATTTCAATTTTGTACATCTGGAAGTTTCGAGATTTCGTGATGTTCCTGACCTTTCTTTTTATATATATAGATTTAGAAATACAAATATCTATTATAATTTAAAAATCATTTATTATGCTATTGTTTCTCCACGATCACGTGATCAAAGCGTGTTGCTATGCCACGTACTAATATTTTGAAATTGTTACAAACATAATTGCTATACATATATACGTACAATATAATATATGTAGTTCTTAAATTTGGAACAATAACATTAAATTATTACTCATATCACGGCCAACTACTAAATAGTTGGCATAATCTGGTTAGAGCGAGGGTCGCTGCATGCGGTTCAGATTGAATGTGGAAATTGCTACCCATGTTTCAAGCACAAAACATTCGCTACAGTTTCACCCCGGTTTAATTACTTTTTGCTGATAAAAACCGAAACAAGTAAATTAATATATCAAGTTTGGTATTTAGAACCGTGGTGTGAGATAGATGATTTGTTTTTCCGTAGAGATAAGGATTCAGTACGTGTTGAATAATCGATGACTTTTAGCTCTCTGGAGCCCACGCTTCTGTGACACACTAATGGTTTTGGGTTTTGTTCATTTTTATTGAGATAAACTGTATTTTGATAAATATTAAATGTACTTCAGGAATTAAATATTTACACGACTAACTATACGTCTTATATGTGTAGAGATAGTATGATAACACACAAAAAGAGTAATCGATCGTTCGATTACTACACTATGATAATCAATGATGTTTGTGACTCTTTAAAGACACAAGCCATAATCTTGATCACACTGGTGATGTTTATATAGTATTAACAGGTTTACGTTTAATTTCATTTGTTATTTAAAAATAACGTAGGATGAATGGGAGCAACAGAGTGTAAAAGCACAGGTGAAGTCTCGTACATTTTATCAGGGTTCGTTGGTCAAAGGATCAACCTTTTTCCTTTAAGTATCAAATATCTTTATCAAACTATTGTTATAAATAATAAAATAACGAAATGGATTTATTATATATAGCTGCATATTAATGTATACAGGTATATGTATATATATGTCATTTGTATTGTTTAAAATTAACACATCCAGTGATTAACTTGCGTATTATCACAGACCCTTCAAAATTTATAGCAAATAGCTCTGTCAACACATAATATGTAAGAGATAATTTTAAAAAATAGTGAGTCTAATAAAATTACTTAAATAAAATATGTCTAATGAAAAGAGTGGACGGTAAATGGAACGTCTAATGAAAACCTTATAAGAAATTATAAAATTCTAGTCCAATGTCAAAAAGGAACCATCTATGTTTTTCATATAAAGAGCGAGCTAACGTCAATACCACATAGAATAGAGCTACCACGTGAGACAATAGTGACGTCTCATAATAGTGATGTAGACACGTCTTAATGTCAAATTACAAAATAGTAAAGGCCTATATTTACGGAACCAAAAAATTAAATTTAGTTCTATATTTATTTAGACTGATTTTTAATGAAACTCACATAGGATTGGCTACTTTCTATACATTCAATAAAGCTTATAGCTACATACTGAGTTCTAGAGGTGGGTAAAAGCAAATCTTTTACTTGAAATGTTTATATATATATTGGATTTTGACTCACTTTTCCGAGTGATTCTTTTATTACTATTTTTTGTTTTGTTTTTTATTCTTTTGTTATTTAAAAAAACTTAACATTTTTTTATCTAAATTACTTTACTATAATGATTAAGGTAATTGCGAACGTAACTGCTATTCTCGCTCTGATTAAAGTTTGAAACATTTTATGAAAACAAATTTCCTGATGTTGTTGCCGGGTGTTCTTACACCGTTCCCCTTAAGTTTTATGGTGAATTGAATTTTATACCGAGCAACATGAGTAAAAGCTTTCCAATAATAACGCTCCCCAAGAGAATGGAAGGGTCAGCTCTAACATAAAGGGAATGAAAGTTTTTCCAAGTCCCAATTCTTAAGAATACAACATTGAGTTTAAATTGAAACGTTTTCAAGAATAGCTTATTAATATGTTGTCGTGATATCTGAGGTTATTCACAAACATGATTTAACTAAATTTAAAACATTTATAACGATTACTTTCGGTTTTATTTTGTTTTATTGATACTAACATTTTGAAAATATTATAGCAATCAAGTCTAAGGTGAGATTGACAATTAAAAATATATAAATAAGCAAGTACCTAACAAGGAATTTATTAAAAACACTTTTTATATTTGGAATAGGTACTTATTTGTTATTATGTATTTTAGTATTGCAATAAATAATTTCGCAATTATCAGAACCGCAAGAATGTAACCTAAAAATAGTTGAAGTATCATTTTTAAAGCCGCAAAGAAAATTCATGACTAAGTAATTAATTTCAAAGCAGTAAAGTCCACTAATTAAAATACAGAAAACATTCAACATTACATTTGAAATAACGCAGATTAATGTTTAAAAATATTATGTGTACATATTTCGTTTAGAAAAATCCGGGGCTTATATCGTTGGATACGGCGAGTGAACATAAACTCACATTAACGTCTTAATTTATTCCAACAAAGTAAATACACATTATATGTAGGTATATATAGATTTTATTATCAAATTATAAAGCAAAATAAACATGTTACGCACATGTCATATTTGCACGAGTAAATGAAGGATTCGCGAACATTGTTTACGCTTCATGTTTGTTTAAACTACTCCAAGATTTCAATGCCCAGGAATGGAACAACCACTAAATTAAATATTACGAAGAAATTAAAAGTACCTAATATTCTAATGATAATAAATAAATTTCGATGCGACTGCGATGGCTGCAAGCTTTCGAAATAATGACTTAATATTAATAATTGATTACTGATTTTATTGTTACTTTCTGTTATAGCTATCCGAAACTAATAGATCTATCTAATGTGTATGTTTCAATTTCAAAAGGTTTATTGAAATTTGTTAAAATTTATATAAAGTTAATTTAAAAATTTTGTAATTTAGTTAGTTTATAATAGTAAGTGATGCCTAGTGTGGGACCATCGGAAATCATATACGTTATTTTACTTCAAAAATAAATAAATAAACATTATGTATTTTAAAATTTACTTGTGATTTCCGATAAAATCTTTTATTTTTATAAAAATTAAACAAAGTTATTTTTGTTCGCGTATTTGTTTTAATAAAAACGCCTTGGAGACGGCTGGTGTCTACCCATTACCACGCATTAGAATTTATAGTTCCCAAGGCAACGTCCATTTGGAAGCAGGTAGAACGCACTGAACAACAGTTTACGCTAACTTGGAATTTAACAAGAGTAACTATGGGATTCTTGAACGAAAGTTGAGTGCTTTGTCGTGTCGCTCTTTATAATATTTTTGTTAACGCCAAACTTACTTATGAATTTACACTTCATGATTTCAATGGATTAGTTTGTTGTGATATTTACATTTCAAAAGAATCGATGCTCAATTACGTTTTTAAAGTCGTTATTGTTGCTAACCTAACATTTAATATTATTTCATGGTTTTTAGAAATATGTCTGTCACCAAAAATAAAAACTGATGGCACCATCCCGAAAGCAGATTGGGTTACCAGTTTGCGTGTAACTTTTTAATGAAAATTGAATACACGAAATAATAGGTTATTTAAAATTCTAATTAGTGTTGTTTTTACGAATATTAAAATATTTTAAAAGGAATTTTGGTAATGTTGTAAAGTAATTTGTTTAATATTTAAAATAAGGATTCGGTAATGTGGAAAATGTTATATATTAGAGGAATTTTCCGTTGACATACATCACAAAAGTACCACAACAATGTCACTTTGAATAAAGTTTGCGGTTGCGGCTTAGTGGGCCGTGACCTCCCATGAAATTCAAGAATGTCCAAATTATTCAATTCAATGAATATTATTCGCTTGCAATAAATTGGATAGGGCGAAACAACTTTGGTTTTTCACACGTTTCCTACGAATTAAAAACAAAAAATCTAGTTACTTCGAATTTTAACAAATTTTGAAAGTGATTTTAAAAAAGGAATAAATTTCTTGGACACCCTGTATTAAAATTACTAAAATGCAATATATAGATTTGTATAATTCCTTACCAATCTAATTATTATGACAAAAAGTGTATGTAAAGTTTACAGGTAGGTACTTCTTAAACGAAGCAAGTTAAAAGCGAATTGCTCCTTTGAGTGATTGTTTTACAAGAAAGCTACTTTTATGCTTCACTTACTACGAACAAATAGGGTTGATATTTAATATTACTTAAGCTTGTTTATGTTGACACCCACGAGTTACGCTCGAATGATTTTGATGAATTTAAAATTGAACAGCAAAAATGATGAAATGCCTTTAAGTTTTTTTTTTCTTGTTACTTTGATGTTTTCTACCAGATTTAAAAATAAATATAAATAATAAATTGTAAATTAATATTAAATTGTAATATTTTGTATTTGTCAGTTTTTAGTTCTATATGATATTTATTTTATTTTTATTTATTTATTTGTTATTAAATTCGGACTTTTGTTGTTAGGTATTACAATATCAAAAATAGTTGCTTCGACTATAAACTCACAGAACGCAATAGCGCTTAAAGACGGGGGCTGCCTCCGATTATGTTCTCAATGCAAGAAAAAACCTCGGAACTGCTATACTAACCGCAGTTTACAATTTTGTATGAGTGGGCTCATAACCTCTCACTGTGTTTGTATCTACGCACACTCTATTTAGCAGCTGATATGAATCGTTTCCATCTTGTGCGGTTCTCCATCTTCATTTCCTTGAATAGTGCTCTTTTTTCCTTTTCATTCCTCGTTTTTCCTTTCGTTGTAGAGGACAGTTGTTTGTGGAGGTAATCTTAGATTCAATAATTAATGTGCTTTCTTAGTCGGTTGTTTCTCTTATTTTTTTACCCTTGATTGTTAATAGATTGAAGTTTATTTAAGTATTATAATACCGATTTTTGTATCAGTTACTATCACTATTTAATCGTTCTTACGTTTCAAAGAAGCGGTTTTTTTCAAATACCCTTATACTAAATCTTCATCCTATATAAATAATGTTTATATTGTAAGCTTGGTATTGCTCGGCATTTTTAAAAGATCACAGCGGATTCAGGTAGTTCAAGATGTAAATCTCTAAAAAAATGTGATTGTAATAATACAGGCGTTTATTTCTAATAATAAACGAAACATACAAAGTTACATATCGCAAATGCAAGTAAATTAGCTAGCTACCTATTGAGAATTAGGCTTTGCATGCCAGTATCAACATTAATTGGGATGTGTATATTCGCAATTAGCACACATTATTGTCTGAACGCCACCGCGCCGTTTGCAACAATACAACGTGAATTGCGGCGTTTAGTTGATCAAATGCACTACTGATTACTAAACTTCCATTTAAATAATTTCACATTTAGAATTGTATACAAGTTAAAGATCTTTTGTTTCTGTATAATAAAGATGTTAACTATTCTCCAAATACATGGGCTCAGGGTGGGGCAGCAGTCTAAAATAATATGTAACTAGCAAACTATACCCGCGGTCTTACCCCGGTTATATTTTTTGTGTTGACTGACGACTGTCAAGTGTGAACTTTTTTACGGATATTAAGTATTGTAGTTAGTACCTAGATAATTAAGTTTTTAGGTTTGATTAGGCAAGTGCCCTACCCTGTCCCACCATAGCTACGTCCATGCATTAGAGAAATATAGCTGTATTTCTCATTCGAACTCTGTACATACGCTATCAATGATTTATAAAAAGGATTTCGTCTAATAAAGACAGCGACGTGTATTTGCAGATAATCCTTCGTACGCAGTTCACGCCAACAACATACTAAAGCGACCACATATCTCGTTAATATAAAAAGTATTTTACAAATCACATTTAAACAAAAATCAATCATGCATAAACTCAGTTTATGATTACAATAGTATTTCATTATTAAAATCAAAAATATGCATCATAATTTACATATTCGTTAGCCAAATACGGACAGGCGATTGTTACATAAAACAATAATAAAACTGAGGATCGAATTCGATAACGAGTGCCGAGAGTCATATATCCACAAAGCACACATTGTTCTCATTTTCGTGAGATCGAATAAACATTGTTGACATGTGAAATCGACGCGCGAACGACGGATCAGGCGGTGGAAATCTGTGCAAAGGGTATACGCCTATTTTATGGGATACGACGTGATTCTATTTGAATAAAAGGTATCGAAGCTCACTCGCCGCCCTCGCTCGATATGTAAATTCATGAAAGAAAAAAATCTACAAAAAACACACAACACAAAATGATCACTGCGGTGGTTATTATAAAGGGACGATTGGGATTTGTTTTTGATACGCTTATTGATGTGATCGATGCGTTGTTCTATTCATTTATCCCTTGTGTAATGGGGATTATGTTGAAATAACGAATATATATAGGTATGTGTATATATACCGGGTGATTCAGACGAACGTTTGTGGCCGAAAATGTTGTATTAATATGTATGTAAAGAAACGACATTTCATATTTGCCATGCTTCGCAGCGCCATAGTCTCTGGTCGTGTCGCGATTGTCTATGGACGTCTTGACACAACGCCACGTTAATGCATAGAATTTATTAAAAGCTAAAAGTTGTTAAATAATTGCTTGAAATATCGTTTTTTTAATTTCATGTAAGTAATTTTTAATGTTATACACAATCGTGTAATGTTATTATAGTTAAATATTAATAAAAATACACTTTAATTTCAGTTATTGAAACTTTTGGTTTTATTTACAACGAAGAAAACAGTGTCTGCTAAAAAACTGCGCCAAGTGTCTTATATGTATCATAAAAACAACATTATTATATTATCAAAAAGTTTTAAAACAAAAAAAAATACCTGGTCAAATCGACAAAATTTATTCAAGAGATGTGCCCGAAAAAATGACGAGCGAGAAGAGATATTTCCTTTCAAGGCGTTATAAATATTTCCGAGTTTATAGCGGCGCTTATTTGGGAACGGAGGCTAATGACCAATTTAACGCTTATGAAGTGCAAATTCTCCGTCATCGCGTGGAGTGCGACATTATGATACCCAATTTCAGCTGCTGAAAGAATATAAATGGGTGAAGAACGCGGCACCTGTGGGCACCTTTATTAAGTATCACGGTTTTTTGTTCTTAAAATTGTTTTATTTATGAACGATAATAACGCAACGTCTTTTAGAAACATTTTTGCAGTTTCATCCGAACAATTTCAAATAAACGAGTAAATTTGTATTTTAATTTCTCCTTAATATCGCGTTTTAATTACTTCAATTCTGAGATTCGAACGCTTTGCAGCTATCGCGTTTGCAGCCTTCAAAAAGTCTGATTCTAACAATCAAATCCGTGTATCATCATTGTAAACCGCTTTAAATTAATAAAAACATGTATGAATATAGACATTACAAGAATTTTCAACCTGATTCTGCCTATCTCATTTTATGTTAGCTTCAGTAGTCTTAATCTTAATACGAATACGACTTCAAAATAAAACGCTATTAACTAAAAGCAAATGCTACAAATAGATGGAGTAATCTTAGCAAAATAATGAACTAAGAAAGTACTTAGAGAAGATTAACTTTGGAAGTTTTCGAAAGCAAAACTAAAATCCCCAAAATTACGGGACAACATTTTGTAACAACATAAATGTTATCGCAAGTCATTAGAGTTTATTTCACCTTTTAATCAAATAATAAAGTTAGTTTCGGTTTCACATCGTCACCTTTGTAACTTCTCCATTAGTTTTCGACGTTTCCACCTGTTAAACTTGAAACCGCGGGTATCTCGTTTGTGTAACCAAATACGGTTTAATTCCATTACGTCGCTTATTTATATTACTTTAGTATGGAACTTCTAAAACTTTCTGTTTAATTAGATCTACTAATAGTACTTAACTGTCAACACTTAAATCGTGTTTCTGAATTTTTGCGGCCAGTATAGCGAAGGTGATTATAAACATTCATTAGTACCAACAATCTGTCTCTTATGTCCCAAGTCGTATATGAAAAACAAGTGAGTGATGGATCTTTATTGAGGTTATGGAGCTGAGGTGCTAGGAATAATACTTAAAAACTATTTTCCCAGAAATCGAGAACAAACAGACATCTAAACTTTAAAGACCCTTTCGCTTTTGCGTGTTATTTACACACTATGACATCTTACTATCGTTATTAATTATTTTCTAATTACTCTATAGCGTACAGTTGTGTAATTTTACTAACTAATATAAAATACTTACTATAGCATTTATTTTGATTAATTTGAACAGACGTTTTTACGAAATACGCTATGTCGTCACAGTCTTCATTTGTTTATTACTATGACAGATTCTATTCTACAATACTATGAATCTATGAAATTTTTGCATCTATATAATATATGTTAGTTATATACATATTTATTAACTCACGTGTATGTATATATATACCTACTCTATATTCATTTACGAAATTAAATCTATGTGTTTTCGAGATAAGAAAACATCATCGTCTGTATACGTGCGTACACCTCGACGACCCCTACGTCCGACACATAGTAACCCCCTGATAAAAGATGTAACCAACTGATACAACCTTCGTGTCGAGAATCGACTTTTATGCCCGCTTATTTCACTCCACGCTTCCATTGAACGAGTTCTTGTTATGGGAAGCAATTTGTTTTATATCCTTTTGTTTTAAGTTACAAATGAAAGCTGAGCCCTTACGAAACCCTAGGACATAAAAAATAATTATAGATAAATCTTGATATCGAAACAGACTACTGTATAAAAACATTATTAAACGTGATCTCTACTTATCTATACTAATATTATAAAGAGGAAAGATTTGTATTTTTGTATGTTTGTAAAAAATTGGCTAATAGCTACTGGACCGATTTCAAATGGTGTTGAATGCTACATTATCACTAATCAATATAGGCTATATAAATTACAGGAAAAAATAAGGATCCTTACTAAAACTACAATAGTGTTACCCAATGTTGTTTTTAAAATTGCCATAAAATATGAAACTTCATTAAACTTTATAGTACTTTATATCTTCATTACTACGCGAACGAAGTCGGCGGCAACAGCTAGTAATACATACGTCACAAAGAATTAAAGTTGATTATAATGAGGTGGTCACGAATTAAAATCTATCTCTAAACTGTATTCACTGAAGAAAAAATGTAAGAACAAAGTTTGAGAACCTCATTTCTACGTTCGAGTGGTTACTTTCATAATGAGAGACTAATTAAAACTTTGAGAGCTACGTAAATATGCACATAGAAAAGTTGGGACTTAAAGAAAGTGTGTTTTATTTTAGGAATCTGTCTTGAATGGGAAAGTTTGCGCGTAAAGTGTTAGTAAGAAAGTGGTACCAAATAAATATCATTTCCTGTTTGGTGGGCGCACGACATAAGTTCTGATAGATCGGAAATAGGGAATGTTCCGTGCTTTTATCGAAAACTAATAGTAGGTATAAATTATTTAGTACAGCTTCTTTTACGTGAGAGAGTCCCTAATAAGTTTAAAATCGACATCCAAAAGTTACTTTTAAAACAAAAAAGAAAAGCAAATAACAACACATCCTTGTTTAAAATTTAACTTGAATATTCATTTGAAAAATTTTTTTTACTAGCAGCGGTAACTGACACAATATTTACGAAGTTTTATTTGCTTTGAATAGTCAGTTGCGAACAGCTTTCCGGCCATGATTTGATGAAAACTAACAATAAAATAATGAAAACAAGCTAACGGATAATAAAATATTCGATGATACCCGCGAATTTTTTTCTGTGATCGAATTTGTAAATAAAAAATCATTTTATTATTAAATTTGTTAACGTAGAAGTATTCATATACAATCTGTTATAGAACAGTAGACAGACTTACTTTGTTGTCCTAAGGCAGTTAGTGTAACAACCATGAAGTGTACGCATTCCTGAATTGGCTTAGAAGTAGATAATGGGTTATAAAGAGACCGGCATAGCGAAGGTGACTGCTGTCTACATACACTTCTTTGTAGTAATTGTGTTAAATACAGAATTCTTATAAAGTTCGATTGATTTTAGATGAATTTTCAAGGATTTGTGATGGTCACCGCAAAGAACTTCTGTTGGAACTGGATCAACACAAACAGCCATATCTTTTAATTTTTTTTTTTTTGGGAAATCAAGTCGAAACATCATGTAACGATGCTATATTTTTTTTAAAAAAATAAAACAATTTACTGGCTAAAAAAAAATTTAAAATTAACATTTTTTCATGTCTCTGACTACCCTTAACCTCAAGTTCCATTTTCAATTTTAATTAATTAATTTTTAACCACGTTAGCATAGAGAGCGACACCAAAACATAGCAATAACAATGATTGCATCTCGTAACATCGAAGTACATTGTGGTTAATCCGTTCTAATGAATGTACCTGCCTAGCTTACAGGAAGGCGTCGCAGTAATAAATGGCGACAAAGCCACCGTTGCAACTACTACGAAGTTATGTTCTGGGATTGCATACAATGTCGTAATGAAATGTTAAGCCAACGACATGCTGCATGATATTAGGCGTTTTGTAGAACAATGCACAACCCCTCGTAATTGTCATTTCTCTTGTTTTTAATATGTAAATAGTTCTAGCTATATTTTTATGTATTTATACATACGTATAGATACCAATGAACAAGTCTATAGTAATTATAATAATGATTGTAAAACAAGTGAAATATTTTTACTTTTTTCTTAACTGTCAAAAGTGTCAAAGCATTAATATATACATAAAATCCTTTTGATTAGTGATTTGTATCAAGTAATAAATATTAAGACTGACTTATTATTATTAATATTATTATAAATACACAACGCGAGTGTACAAAAATAATCTTGACCGATATCTTAATATCTCTAAAAAATTTATAAAAAAGTCCGCGGAACGTATGGACTGCCTATACCTGTGGGACGAAACACATAACTCTATAAATAGATGTTTAAAAACATTCCCACGTAATAGAAAATAACCTTAATGTATCTCATCAAAATAATAATAAAAAACGAGAAACGCATAAACCTCTTAAGACGCACAAATAAAAAAATAATGTCTTCCTCAAGAGACATAAAGTTGACAAAAATACTGTTCTCTCACCAAACTGATAGCGGGTTACTGGCAATAAATATTGGATCGCGGAAGCTAACGACATATTTCCTCGACGGTTTTCCTTTCGGAGTCCCACTAACTCTTCTTCGTAATTTATGAACGTTCGCACTTCTGATAACTTTCGAGAGCCCACGTTATTGACTCCTCGAATTAAAGTTTCATTAACTATGTAGCCATTCCCGAAGAACGTAATTTAGAACTTAGTTACTCGATCTTTATGTTCTTACAAAACCCTTGGGGCTGATCTACATTTAAGAGCGACAGACTCACACGGCAAAATTGATAATATATGCAATAGGCAGGCGCGTTAGGCCATAATATGCAATCTTGTTACTATGCAAACTGTAATTAATTGAAATATAAATAAATATTAGAGTAATTAAGTAAAATATATCAAAATAATAGCATTAAATGTTTAATAGATTGCAATGTTTTGCAAAAAGCCATATTAATATTAATTTTAATTTATATTAGAGTGACAGAAATGGTATCAAAATTAACCCCACTATATGCAGCTCACATGAACAAGAGTGTACTCGGTATGGGCCTGCGCATATTCAACCATTTACCTAGGGTTATAAGAGACATTGATAATTTTAACATATTTAAAAAAACTTCAACGTATTTTTAATGAACAAATCTTACTATTCAATTGGTGAATTTATGAGTGACATTTTGTAAATTTAATTTCTATTATAGTAAAATTTAATTGTATGAATTATTTGCATGCCATATACATTATGTGAAATATGTGATACTACTATCATTATTTTAAGACCTATGTTACTAACCATATTTATAGCAAATAAATGAATTTGAAATATTTTATTAGTTCAATGAAGTAAAAATTTGTAGCACTAAAAGAGTTTGTATCCCTTTATACATGGAATGAGAAAGAATCAGTAAAATGTCTGTAGTAAAACTATTATTGTTATTCTTCACATATTGGTGATAAATACTGAAAACCCAGATAGAATAATATCTCTTAGGAAATGCTCAGAATTTTCTATAAATGTAATTTTATTTCATGATTCGGCTTTCAGGTCACTATCCAATCTCACAAAGTGACTCGTTATTATGAAGTCTACAAAGCTTTCAACATTCATTTTGGATTTGTTTTTTTATTATATAATTGCTTACAAATAATAACTGGATTATATCAAGTGCTGTATTTTTATTAAAACAAATAGTTTGTTGATATTTTTTATAAAATATTTAAATTATGAAAAAATATTCTTTAACTACACCAGCTCTGAAATAAGAAATATAATTTTGTATAATAATAAAAACATATTTCTTAATTGCTATAATATAAGCACTGTGTAGTGTAGAAATTAACTATAAAATACAGAACGGTATACACTAGTTTCATGACGCCTCAGACGATTTTTTGAAGTAGCAGTTAGAGACAAAACAAAAGAAAAACAAAACATATCGGAGTATTATGAAAAACAAAACCACATTATGTTATTATAACAACGTCCAAAAATATACTCTAAACCAGTGTACAAATCCAAGTAATAGAAAGAAAAATCCGGTAGTAAAACTTGTGTCATCGTTAGACAAAACAATATCAAAGGGTTTAAACGAAAAAGATACAAAGCTGAGAAGCCTAAGCGGCTTAGTTGCGTGTAATCCGAACTCGGGTTGACATCTGCGGTTATACGCACTGACCACTTTGAATGTTTTCGGTATTTACAACTCAACTTGTATGAAATATATAAGTTTTTAGTTCAGTATAAAAACTTATTCACGCACTTTTCACACAGTTCACTTTACTAAGCTCACGAGATATACGCAACCTATGGATTATCAATCGTCAGAATTAGTCTAATCGAATTGAAATTATTTTTTACAATATTAATAAATTTTACTATAGTATTGTGGGATTACGAATATTCAGATCTATAACAAAAGTCTAAAACAACTTTAAAAAAAAAACACATCCCCAAGATAATATTTTAAGTATTATTCTATTATTAATGTAATAAAAGCATAAATAAACAATGATAATGGATTTTCACATTGAAATAATCTAATCAAATTAAAGATAAAACATTGGTCTATTTTTATTCATATAATTTAATAATAATGTCGATAGAATTGATAGAAAAGATTTTTTCTTTGTTCAATTTGTGTTAGTACATAATATTTTATTCTATGAAGACATATAAATTATATTATCAATTGATTTTTGTGTAATTTACAATACTATAAGCTCTGCAGAGTATCATTGTGATATTGGATATTAAAAACGTTCTTATTCCGTGTTATTCTTTTACCATATATGCTGTGGTTTTATTCCTCTAATCTCTAAGTCAGAAAGAAAGATAATACCCGTTGAAACATTTCATCCGTCTATTTCCAGTTCACTTGAAACAAAAATAAAAGACTGAATTTAGTAGACCGTACTGTCTCTCTGTGATCCTACCACAGTTTCTTTTTGTTGTTTTTTTTTTACACCAGTACGCGTGATTTTCATGAATTTTCTTTTTTTAATAAATATTTATTACTCTTTTTTTTTTTTTGTAATAATACTGAATTTGAAAAAGAAAATTATGACAATTTCACCTAATTTTTTTTAATAGGCTGTCCAGCTTAATACACGCCTAATATTGTACTGAGCGTGATATTCCTTAGAAATAACCTTGACCTGCGATATTTTCCGTCCTTCTTACCTTTAGTAGTAGACAAGCTTAACTAGGATTTCGGGTATGTGTCTTTATGATTCCGTTCGCTTTCAAGGACCTGTAATCCTTTAGATCCGGATTTTTTCTTTTTTTTTTGGATCCAGCCTATATATTTTTAGTCTATTTACGTTTCTATAATTAGTTGTTTCAGGCGTTACTTTGCAGAAATCCATATTAAATGAAATTATTTAAAGTTATTTTGCTTATAATTCCCGCTACAACATTCAGTAATTTGTCTCGACGCGTTTCGCCACTTCACGTGGCATCATCAGGATACGTGCTGTTGCTTCGGCTTCGCTTCATTGAATTATAAGCAAAATAATTTTAAATAATTTCATTTATTTACGTTTCTATATTTATTTTGAATGACATATACAGTTTACTATAATCAATTATACATATTAACACAGAGTCTACCAAGCTTCGAGATAATAGTGTTTTTTATATATTAAGTAAATAATAGATAGGAAATAGGAAAGAGAAGTGCAATTAACCTTCTCTGCCTATACTAAGAACTGGAGTAGTGATAATATTTGTTAAATTACTTATAAGATGAGCCCTGGTGAGCTATCAGCACGCAATACAATAACGAATAGAGCGCTCAGATTATTCGTACTGTACGAATACAGTCTGTGGTGTGCTAATTCGTTCAGTTAGTGGTTGATCTGCGCGTTAACTGACTGACAACTAATTCAGTCGTACGTCATATTGCTGGTTATAGCGACCATTTACTCGATTAAGCATCGCGTTGGTTAGCCACCCATTTGCGGATCACAGTCAAGCTGTAGACAGTAGACAATGAAGCGCTAACAGCGAGCGCGGTATACATTTATAAAGATTTAAGACAGCAATTAGTAAAACAAACTCATTAGATTAAGATACGAAAACGGAAAGCACGAGTAGCAAATTGTTTAATGGTAAACATAATCGTTTCAATTGCCAGGAGTCGCGGTAGCATTTGTCCGGGGGAGCGCATTGCGTCTCATATTTCTCACTGGCTTTATTTAGGCACCGAGGATCATTAGCATAATGCAGTAACAGTGCCTCCAGAGTCTACAGTCGAGATAGAAATTGTGCACAGCGCTCTAAAATATGAATATTGTTTTACTTGTTTCTAACATACCTCAAATGAGAATGGAGATTAATTGTGCGAATAAATTTAATTAAAAAACTTTCACGATATGGGGTTTTAGGACGAGCCACATACATATACGTGTCACGCATGACGGACCATACATTTGACATATGTGGTCTGACTTAAATTAACATCTATTTTATATTATAAAACGTTAAGGCCTTTTTTCTCCAATATAATTTACTTTCTCCAATCCTCCCTACTATATAAATGTGAATGTGAGTTTGTTTGTTACGTTTTGTTTTTTTACTTTATAGACATATTTTTGGAGGCACTAGAAGTAACATAGGATACTTTTTATTTAAAAAAATAATTAAATTTTTACTATAGTTTCCAATTGACTATAGTTTCAGCTGTTTGGAATTTTTCTATATTTATTTTTATTTCCGTCTGTCATTTTTATATATGCAGTATAAAACTATTAGAATTTTTGAGGTTAGAACATATTGATTCATTTCTATTGAAATGATTTCTGATACTTATTTAATGACTTAACTTAACTTTTGTTGTCTTTTGTTTTGATTTTAATAACCTAGAGAAGTATTTTATCTTATATTTATATACATAACTACACTATTAGTATTAGTTAATTCATAAGGTCCCTAGAAACGTTAATAATGAGATCAACACCAGTTTGCAACATTCACTCCGGCACAGTGGGAGTTTCTGTTAAATTGTAGGACAAACTCGGACGGAGTTGTTTAATTAAATGTAATACTGGACGCGGAGGTAACGTGCATATAAAATATTACTCAGATTTTGCCGACCATGATCCTGTACTGGGCACGAAAACTTTTTACATTGTTCAGCGAATGTAGATACTAAATATAAAACATATTATTATTAAGGACTACGGCGGAATAGATATATAGTATTATGCTGAAATAATAGCACGTAAGTACAACTACTAGTTAAAACTATGTGCATATATTGATAATATATGTGCGTAAAATAAAATAAAAATCGTAATCTTTATTTGACGGAAAATAAAGTTTAGTTTTCTTCACTCGAATGATTTTATCAAACTCTTCAATTAATTAACACTTTATTTGTTGTGGCTTTCGTGTTTAAACCTATTAAATCGTACTCATCAAGATAAAGGAAACATTTCAATAATGAACATAATAAAGATTAGTGCTTACGTAAGAGAACGCTTTAGCAAGAACTTACATCAATTTAAGAAAATCATATTACACATTAGATGAATATCTTATAGATAAAAAAGCTTGGGCGTAGGCAATATCATTTTATATTTAGCTATATGCCCCTATACAGCAGCTAAATCAAATTGTAATAATTTATTTCAATTTATATTTGTATTTATTTTGATGAATAATAGCGCTCGCTCTATTGGAGCCCAATTACTAAATAAAATAGAATATATTTAGTATATGTAAGTTAGGTCTCTGCCTATATCATTAAGCCTAACCTTAATAAAACTATTAAGGAAAATAATCTACGCCACATAACTTGTAGACCTAAACAAAGTTATGTAGTAATCAGTAAAATAGTATCTTTCCAAAAATACAATCACGTTGATTGCGTAACCTCAATTTCTAATGGATATGATAATATCTTCAGATAATAATATTACTTGATACTAAAATAGGCTGGCTGGTGGTGGTTATTAGACATGCCGTCCCTAGTTAGTACCATCACTTGTAAACGGAACACTCTAGTTTCGGGGTCAGTGTCCTTATAAACATAAACATTTAGTGAAATTATATTTATTGCAACTGTGTGAAGACATCTGGTACTAAAAAGGGAAAAAGATGTGATTTTGTTTGGTGTAGGCATTGTTGCACTGTTTTCAATCATTTACAATTGTGGATTCAAATATCCTGAATAACTTATGCATGTCTCAATATCCTATAATATATAAGAAACTATTTTTAAACAAACATTATCACTATAAAAGGAAAATGATACATCAATCGAGATAAAAACTCCGGACGCAGTCTATTTCCTTAATGCATAGTCAGCGTAGGAAGAAAATTCATGGAACAATAAGAAATGGTCTCCAGGGCAAGCTTCATCCTTGTCAGGCCCTTGTTTGAGTGACAATAGTCCTTAATGTGTTGGAAGTTAACCTACATTAGCGCTATAGTAATTTTTGTCATGCGTGAAGGTAATTAGGTCTAACATTTCAGGGTTTGTTAGGACTATCTCTTTTAATGTACAATAAAGGGTAACTACATATCTGAGGTATATAAATAGTTTAGTAAATTACATTAATCCATGAGGGTAATTACATAAATAAACTGTTTCTTTGCACTGTTAATTAATGATTTTTCATTTGTTTTATAATTACTTATAACATTTGACATAAACAATATTTTTAAATACTTTTGCAGGGCGTTCTTTTTTTTTTGGTTATTTTAATCTGTAGTTTCAAAAAATATGCAACAATGAATACTAAATGAATATATTTTTAATTAAATTTCGCATATATAAATTTTGAGTACATAACTTCATTCTTATAATAACTATATCTTTATTACCTATAAAGATGTTTTATTACTTAATATATTGTAGAGAAGCAAAATACGCGTACAATGTACTTGGTGTAGCGCAGAAACTTTCCAGTCAGTCATTTCAAAGTTTTTGATAACCATCTTCTCATTTATTTAATGTTTTAAAGATATTAAGTTTCACGTTAGAACAAGGGAGGAAAAATACTTTAACAACCCATCAACAATCTACTATGTTTCGTATTTCTATAATATTCAAAATATACATATATATTAGTATCAAACAATATATATTTATATATTCTTAAAACAAAACATCCTTTATCAATTAATTTTGTGTGTATTTACGTATGTACATTCTTTTTTTAAATGTACGCATTGTGGTTATTCATTTGTTTTTTCTTATAAATTGATGACATGACAACTCACACTAACAAAAGTTAGTTCATAGATAAAACCAATGGGTATATGCCATTTTGTGCAATAAAGAGTTATTATTTATATATTTCTAGTATAAAAAACGTATATATATTTCTCTGTACGCACTAATATTAGAATCTATTAGAGTGTTTTGTACTTGTATACTTTCGTTTTTTCAAGTCGAATAATAATTGAACCATGATATTGGAAAGTACTTTTAAAATATTTATTAATGTTCAACTGTATTTATAAAACTAAAGTTTGAATTAAGTCCTGATACTCACAGCACATACTGACTTAGTTTGAGTTTAGGGAACTATTTATTTTTGTGACATTTACATACATTTCTCGCTTGTGTATTACTTAACATGACGTAACAACTTGGAGCATCAAAAACAAAAGAGTCAATTATCTTCAAGGAAAATGATTTAATGAATATCGCTATATTGACAATGGACATAAAAGTGCTTATAACTTAATATATGTTCAGGAAAATAATTACCTTCATTTCGGTAGCTAATTAACAACAAATTATTACCTAACACGGAGTACTTGTAAGTTTCAATATAAATAGACGCTCTTATTCACAATGAGCTAAGGTAAGTTTTGGAATAGATACAGCACATTTAAGGCTGACATTCTATCTGACTTGCAATATGGCTTAGCACTGCGTCAATTAATTTGATAATGGTTTTAATATAAGTAAATCACTGAATATGTAATCGCTAACATTAGAACATAATGCTACAAATTATTTTTCAATGTTTTGTTTAGTGACTTATTATTAATTTTACGAAAATTATTTAATACATTTATGAATGGCAGCCCTATTCTACATACAAGTATTCGTTCGTACATTCAATCTTTGATCTCTATTCAAACACGCAATGTAATGAAAATGTAAGTTCGAACGACTTACAAGTAATTAAACTTGTTAATTAAGTAAGAAATGAAACAAATTAAGTTGCAAATTGACTACGATCAGCACCAGGTTAAGATGCTAATTAACTTTATTTTAATGTTTGATTGATTATTTTCTTGTAAACGTAGATAAATCATTTCGTTTTTGCCCCCTATCTTACACGAATGTTCTCTTCGACTTTTTGGTAACGCGGTTTAATATTATTTAACAAAAACATTATCATTATTAACAAATATAGTAATAGTATTGAGAATAGAATCATTGGAATGTGCTAGTGCGTCAATCAGGCTCTCTTTCTTGATAAAAAGAAAACAATTTTTTTTTTCTGAAATTTCAAAAATTTAAGTTTAAAAGTAAATTTAAGTTATTTCATTTCAAAATATAATGAAATTAAAGTCGCCCATACCTATCTAAAATGTACAAATACATAATAATATATACTTACATTGATAACAACGGAAAATCGTTCCGAAATAGCTGTAAACCGGTGAAGTAGACCGCTGGTAAATCGTGGCAACCATTTGTAACAATTTAGCGAACGACTATGTTTCCGGTATCACAAATATGAGGGGTTATTTCTGACTGAATCAAATTTATCAGCTATTTTGAGTTATTATTTTTAATAAACAATTTTATATTATACTGACATCTTAGGCTATTGACGTATATTCAACACATGATTATACAGCATTTTATGTTTACCCGTAGATATATAATATACATTATACATATTAGAATGACAATTCCAGTATACAGTAGCTAAATCAAATTGATAATAATTTATTTAATTTATATTTGTATTTATTTTGACGAGTAAAAGAGCTCTATTGGAGCCCAATTATTATAAATAAATAAATAAAAAATTTAATTATATTTATTCTGACATTTCAAAAGTTCCTTTTCGTTTTCATCACGACAAGTTTAAAAATAATTTTAAGATAGGCGCATAAAGAGTTTCTAAAAGGAGTTGGACCGGGAAATTTCTCAAGACTTGATACTACATCAGTCTGTTTACTACTTTATTAGTTATATTATGACTAGTAATAGTTATGTTACATTGTAATGTCATTTTAAGAATTTAATTTTGAGCACTAATATTGAACACAACCAAATAGATTAATTTCCCAAACCATGTGAGAATACAGTTTATTTGAATACAAAGTTAAGGGTCAATCCTTTAGATGGTCGAAGCACAGAGGCTGACCTAATTTAATAACTCGAAGCCCGCAGTCAATAAGCTGACTAAATTAAATTCTAGGCCACTCCCTTAAACGAATAAAGGAATTTCTATGTAAAAGTAATTTATTAACTCATTTTGTAAAGGTATAGGTTTAGGCTAGTGATGGCTAAAGTTCGTTTTAATTAAAACCAATATCAAGTAATTTAATATAATAAATTCGTTTCAATATTATTGATGTGTTAATTTTAATACAGGGTTAAGATCTTTATAGTATTGCAAAAAAAAACAGATTTTTAACGAAGTCAAATTACGTAATCAATTTCATTTGTTATTATTTTATAAAACAAAACATGGACAAACTTACTACCTACTGTTACTATGCAAATTACAATTTAAAAAAATGTAAGACTTATTATAATTGGTTGTTTCAGGCGTTACTTTGCGGAAATCCATATTAAAGGAAATTATTTAAAATTAATTTGCTTATAATTCCCGCTACAATATTCAATAACTTGTCTCGACGCGTTTCGCCACTTCACGTGGCATCATCAGGATACGTGCGGTCGCTTCGGCTTCGCTTCGACGACGATAAGCAAAATAATTTTAAATACATTGTAAGACTTATTTTCGTCGAAATTAAGATAGCTGAAAAGCTTTAGAATCTAAAAATAAATACAAATTGTTTTGTTTTAATTGTTATAATATTATTGAGACTTTTTATTGTAAAATACCAAATTACAATAGGTAGACATATAATAAACAAACTCCGTGCTCATATCTTTCAAATTACGTTTAATGCCAATGTAACATTGGTAAATGCATTTTGGTCGTTCAAGGCCTTTGATACCAACTATTGGCAATATACAAAATAATATTATTCAGTGAATAGGGGCATTAAATACTGCTTGTGGATCCCATGATATTTCGATTTTAATACACGTTACTTAACAATAAAAAGACAGGAAAATGTTCAACAGAGTTAGAATAATAACTCTCAACAACAAATTGAAAAACTTCTGAAACAAAAAATATACTTCTAAAATAGATGTTATTTTTAATGAAAGTGAGAAACGGGTTTTCCACAACGGAAGCTTTAAACTTGGAAATTTTAAACTTAATTAACATCGCATTAAAAAGTCTGCTAAACCCAGCGTGTGTGCGGGCGATAAGTGCAGGTAAAGTTCAACAAGAGTTTTATGTTCGTTAATGATAATAAAAGAAGGTATTAACAGGTTTATTTAGTTGCAACTTGGCATTGCATAAATATGTGATTTAATGTATTTGTAATGTATTTTGAATTTAGAATGGTGTTTTTTTGTCACAAATTTAAATAATCGAAATATTATGGAATATAAATATTAGATTAGACATTGCGTTTATAACTAAAAAATATATGACCTGACGGAATCAATCAAATTTGAAATCCAATATCGATGTAAATTTAAATTTTGCATTAATCCAAATATATCCTATTTTTAAATATTTTCAATATTATACACAGCTTTAAATTATATTTGTGTATATAGATTAAATTGACTTATTTAGAGTAAAATAGAGATAAGCATATTAAATGAGTATAATGGAAGAAATAGGAGGTACACTCGCCTACAAAAAGATTTACTTTGTGGCGGTCGATTATACAAGCCGAAAATACTTATTTAAGAAGATTTGAGGTTTTGACGTTTAGTCTGTCAGTGTCATCTTTCTTGTTTCTTCCTGTCTTTTTATTGCCACAATGCATTGTGATAATTATATTTTTAAATCCATTTTAATCTACTTTATTATTTCACACAAGTTCTCCAAAACTTCATCATTAGATTACTTCACGAGTGTTCCAAATATAATGTATAGAATACAAAAAAAAGTGCATAAAGACGATGTATGTTGATAATAAAACGTTACTATATTAAATTCTTATATAGTTTATTTTTTAATTATTTTTTTTGCAATACAACTACATAGAGGATTTTTAAACGACGTACGCGTGACACCAGCTTTTAATAAACACAAAACTCATGTCAGGCACGTTCAACAAACCGACATAAAATGATTTTACGCCACTGAACTACGAACACAATGTATTTTCCATCGCGTAGGCGTATTCAAATCTAGAATGAAATGATACAAAAAATTGTTTACACGAGTTTCGCGTAATTCCAGTTTTTTTTCTATTTATTTAATTATTTTAAGAGAACATCCGAAACTCCTGTATTACGATCCTAAATATAGAGCAGATTTTTATTAACCTTTTTAAAAAATTCAAGGAAAACTCTCTAACAAAAAATATTTTTAAAATCTGCATTTTTGATATCTTTATTGTCTTAGAACATATTATAAATAATTATATGTATTATATGTGTGTAAAATTTTCTACCTTTCCTTATATTTATTTAATTTTGCAACCATATTTCTTCTTTACAAATTTAAAAGTCAAGAAAAAACAACGCTATTTATTAAAACAATGCCATTTTAAATCATGTATGCCTTTAAAAACATTAATTTAATGTATTAATAGCTTAATTATGTTCAAGTTTTAATATACAATTTATATGACATTAAACAGAAATACTAAAACTCGAATAAAGTAGTCTATTTAATTCCGCTAAAGGAAACTTTTCATTATTCAAATAATAGGAATAATGTTCATGCCAAATGTATAATAGATAGGGAGATTTTGCAAAGAATTATTCTTGTATGCTATATTTCAGATTAGATTGGTATTCTTCTTATTTAGAAGTATTTTAGTAATTGGGCTCCAACAGAGCGCTTTTACTCGTCAATACAAATATAAATGAAATAAATTTATTAATTTAATAATTATCAATTTGATTTAGCTGCTGTATACTGGCATTGTCCACTTACATGCTAATGTCAAAATAATATATAATAAATCTACTATGACGTAGAAGAATAGCTGCTGTATAGGGGCTTTGTCATCCTATTACATACCTATGGGTAAACATAAAATAACATTGATTATGTCCAAGCTTTATTATACTTTAGTTTTCGTCCTCGAGATTGGCATAAGACAATGTAAATGGATGCCAATCTCTTCGGACGAAAACTATCGTATAATTATGATAGAACTTCACGTACAGGTAAGTTTGTTTAATCATTATTTATCTATAAGATATTCATCTAACGTGTGAATAAGTCCATCAGTTTAAATTAAATGATACATACGTCTCAAGTTTGATTTCGGGTCAAAACAGTTCGAACCTTATATAGGTATTTGTGTTTTGACCTGATATCCAATGCACAGTATTCTTGTTTAAGGTCAGAGTATTGTGGTATGGGGTCGTACGTTTTTGATACGTTGTAATAGTGTTTTTTGTTTATGAAGTTAATCATCAGTAGTCGCAGTAATCGATTTTGATTAAAAAGAATATTGTATTAATAAATTATTTAATAATACCAACTATGATTTTATTTTTTCTAATAACTGAGTCAATAACAAGAATAAGCTCTGAGAATAGAATTTCAGTTTTCAATAATAACTCCGCTCCTTTCGAGATTATTCATAGAAATCTCAAGTTTATCAACTTTGAATGTTCTGCTGATCAAGACTGTGATAAACTTTTAAAATTTCATTATTAGAAATTGCCATGAATATTTGAATGGACGTAAAGAGCTTACTTTAAAATATGTGTGAAGTAAGGAAGCAATTTTTATTCCATACACTTTCCATTGTTACATTTTTACGATTAAACCATTAGTTTAATATTTGCATTTAATACATACATTAGTTATATGAAATCAATTATATTATTATTACAAAAAAAGAAACAATAGAATAACATTAGTATTTTTTATTATGTAAATTAAATTGTTTATTGTTTAATAATGTAAACATAAAATAGCAAGAGCCCCTATTTCTGACCACCTCGGTTACTATTGGAAGATGGAAGAAGAGGCTGAGTATTGGAACTAGTTTTAAATAGGGTAGTATGTGTATAAATATTATACACATAGATATATTAAAATACAAATAAATCCCTACTAATATTATAAATGCGAATGTGAGTTTGTTTGTTACGTTTTCACGCAACAACTACTCAACCGATCATCATGAATCTTTGTACACATATTTTTGGAGGTACTATAAGTAACATAGGATACCTTTTATTTAAAAAAAAATATTTTTTTACTATAGTTTCCAACTGCCTATAGTTTCAGTTGTTTGGAAACATATTGATTCATTTCTATTGAAATGATATCTGATACTCATTTAATGATTTCAATGCGAGCGAAGCCGCGGGTAAAGCTAGTATAGTATAAATTAAGTAACACAATGGTGTTATACTGATTTTTTTTCTACAAATATTTTACGTTTAATAAAAATTGTCGTTACTTATATGAGAAACATAGCTTAATACATTTTGTATTACGTCCAACATATACTAACAAAGTTCGACGAAATGAGCTTTCCATTCGAGGATTTTTACGATCTAGTTTTACGGAGATTTTTCGCTGCATAACGATGTTTCATATTATGGATGTTATATATATTTATGTATAATATGTGTTTCAAATTACGGTACCCACTTTTACGACAACAATGGCGTCTTTCTATTTAGGTACTTACAAAATTATACATTTATAATATTTATAACAATGTATTTTTTATTTAACTTTCCAAATTTAAATTGGACGTAGGTGTGAGAATTTATTTATTTACTTTTAATTACCATATTTTGTTTTATAATTATTACAAATCAAACAGAAGTGAGTAACTCACCACCAAGTGGAGATATTATTGAGAAATAAGCCGAATATAATAGTTCACAATTTTATATCAACTTATCACAGGCGAAGCCTGTAATTACTCCGAACCAATAATAAAGTGCTAAAACTACAAAAATAATGACACGTTAGCAGCTGTTTTTGTCTCTGTTGCACAGCAGATATAGCTCTATAGGAGTGCAGAGAAAGAATAATACCAGCCATTCTTTAACTTTGAAACCTAAGACTCAAAAACCTTTGATGTAATTCCTTGTACAAGTAGCAGTAACGTAGGAATTACAAAAAATTCGATAACAATATGAAAATTTACTCTCCATTCCAAACAAATATTTCATTATCATACTTCGTAGTTGGTAATGAGTTGCAACCGAAAGCGTTAAATTCATCAAAACGGATACAATACGTAATCGGGAAAGCCGCTTGCCAATTATACTGCCTCATTCGAGGGCTTGTTCCTGTTTGCCGTTTAAAATGTTACCCTTTCAAAGACTTATTTATAACAAGCGGAATGCGGTAACTGAGATTCAAAATCATCCAAGGAAAAGCAAAAACCTGTCCAAGGAGATGACTTGTTATATTGAAATTGTATGTTAATTTTATATGGAAGCAAAAAGTGTTTTGTTTAAATATTCGAATGATATTATTATATAGCAAGTTGTCTAGTACATTTCTGTGTTAAATAAACATTTTTCACATTATACATGAACACTATTTATAATAGACCTTTAAAAAAATATACAGGTCAAATCTTCAATGTCTAATAAAAACGGAACCTTAGCTCGTTTGGACCAAGCACCTGTGATTTATCATTTTAATTTTATAAACTTTTTTCAGGAGGTTTATTGGGCAAGTAATGATTTAACGAAGCTTTTTCCACTGAAAATTGATTATCGATTACCATAGGAGCGCATAACATATAGTATTTATTAACGTAATAATTATTATAGGTATTTGTGGCGCATATGTTTCAATTTAAACTCAATTCCTTGTAGTTTTAATTATGAAATTTAATTATTAGTCTCAATAAAATAAAACAACTGAATAAATGTATTTATTTTACCATAAACCCAATTTGCATCACCCGCTACTAGCAGACACTGACAAACTTTTTCTTTAACAGTCGGTTGTCTGTAAGGAATTACTTTTAGTGGCAAGATCGCCAATTGCTTTAAATTCGTGTTTTAGAGTTGGCGTATTGCTGGACAAAATAGTCTTGAGCTAAAACTCTCCATTCAAGTAGAAAACTATTCTATAAATGTTTTGCAATTTCTTCGGAACTCCACAAACTTTTGGTTTTCTATATACACACACACACACGCACGCACGCACACATGGATACATTCAGATTATATTTTTTTGGTACATTATTAAGTACCTCGACATTAGTTTTACCGTAATGTAGTCGGAAAGAAACAAAAGTAAGATAGAATAGTTTGACATGTGTCACCTTTGTATCTAAGTTCAATCTAAGGCCACAACCAGATAAATATCTTTCGATTGCCCGGCACCGGAGCTAAATTTAGTCTATTTTTCTTGACTTCGGCCATAACTTATGGGAAGATGGGATCACCTTGCTTTATAATTACAATATACGTTCCTCAAACTTCTTTATAACTATTTAAACAACATATAGGTATAACTTTATCTCATTTAACTTTAAGATTGCTGCTTTCAACAAGACATGTTAGAATATAAACCGTGAACTAAGCATTTTAAGTATTACTCGGGCGTATTGAGTTTCTGTGAGATGTGTGAAATCGGCAACTCTCGGGATTCCAGTAAAACTTTAGAAACTTCTCGAAGGAAATCGTCTACTAAAGGAAACTAAATACTACGATATTTTATAATAGTAACTTGAAATTTTATACTTTAATAATGTTGTGATTTACTTCATATTATATGTTTTATTTAAAAAAAAACTAACCTATTGTTCATGTACCAAACGTCACTTACTTTTTTTAAAAAGGTTTGCTGATTTCGAAGGATCCAAATGATATCTCGTTACTGCTGTTTAACAAGAAATTACTAACTTTAATCAAATCATCACCAATATTAAGAACAGCAGCACCACCAAATTATTTCAACTTTTAACTATTTATTCAAACTGCTTAACTAATTACGTCGGACACAAAAAACAGACAATCAATAACTACAAAAACAAAAAAAAAAACAAAAGACGGTATTCCAAAATCTCAATATGAAAATTCGTTTTGCGTGTCATTGGTTAAGCGCTTGTTGACCACACGTGATTGGCGGACTGTCTTAGCGCCAAATTTAAAATTACGTCAAACAGAGCGCTTTGATCTAAGACTTACATAAGTCTATATATAAAACGTCTATGTATAAAACGTTCGAAAATTAAAACTTAATTGGGAATAAGTTGTTTTAAAATGATATATATAATACGTCTTTTGTATATTATATCAAACGCATATTAAACATTAAACTTGCACGACTTCATGAGTTTCTCAACATAATTATTATTGTTCCCTGAACAGTAACTTGAAACTTAGTTTTGTTTGTATTTTCACTTAAATGAATGGTAATTCCGAGCTAAAGGCTAGATATAATAACACCAATTTTGTTTGCTAACATTTAAATTAGTTCATTATATTTTAATTAAAGAATTGTAGGCATAGTGGTAATAGTTTCTCGGGTTTGTAGTCTTTAAGATAACAATTTAAAAATAGAGGCTTAAACTGTGTTCTAAAACATGTTATTATACGAAAATATCGTCCAAAAATAGAAATGACGGTAGACAAAAATAAAAATCTTCAAAACTGAGTTGATGTCCACAAAAAGTAGGCAGTGGAGCAAATAATTGTTGGCTCGGCAGTACAATAACGACACGCGAATGAATTGATGTTCAAGATGGAGAAAATTAGAGGAGATTGAATTGCTGAGAAAATAAAGAAAAACACTTCCGCAGAAGAATGATGAAAGATAATAATATTTTATTGAATGTGCGTCGCGTGGTGGGCTACTTTAACGTGTGGTATTCGTTATAGAGTTTTGCTTTTATATACTTTTTGTACACTTAAGATGTAGACTCCAATGAATAGAAATTATATTAAAAAGTATAATACCTGACTTTCCTAGCATGTATTCCTAGCTGAGGTTAAAACTAAATTTTTGTATCGTATATGTATCCGTACATGTATGTATGAAGGAAATATGTAATAACGATTATGGTATATTTGATTAATGACTGGGCATTTCCCACGTTGTCAATGTGATCGTATCCTAAGGGGTCAAGCGACTGATTTAGGGAGTAGGGTCGGTCTAATTTAATAACTTGGGTCGTAAGGCCGCTAAGTCTTCGTAATATCCTAGATTAAATTTCGTATCCTTCCCGTGGAACCTGTCATTCTCAGGGCTGAGGGGTCGATGTTTCGATAAACTTTTTGATAAATTCTAAATACTAAGTAGGCAATTAAGTATGAGAATATTGTATTTTCCAAATTTATTATTCTAATCAGCCGTAAAAGTTTGAATTTTAATTTTATATTACCTATAGGAACTTTATTATATATTATTATGACATTAGTATGTAAGTGGACAATGCCAGTATACAGCAGCTAAATGAAATTGATAATTATTAAATTAATAAATTTATTTCATTTATATTTGTATATGTATTGACGAGTAAAAGCGCTCTATTGGAGCTCATTTACTAAAAGTAAATAAATAAATTTAAAAAAAGTGTATGGAATACTATATCCAAATATTCCTAGTAGTTATAATTAAAATAAAAGGCTGTAGCTAATCTTAAGTCAAACGCGATCTTTCAAAAAGTTGCAGGTGGGTATGTGTATGTATGTGTTATTTGAATTCAAACCCAGCAAACGGCGCGACCAATAACTATCGCAGTCTTGTGCTACATATGCAAGGGGTTAGGATTTTGTTAACTTGTATAGTATGTGTATATATCGAATCCTCCGTATCAGGGGGGCTACTCAGGCGCACGAACTTTGGACGCTTCCTACTCAGGAACACTTACGGACCCGTAATCATTCACGAAATTACGGATTTGACAGTGACTTCACGATAGGTCACTCAATGCTTATTTTACAGACATTTGACAGGACTATTCAAGGGCTTATGTATCAAAATTCACGTAACGGCCGTATCACGAAACTTCAAATATGCCTGAGTAGCCCCCCTGGAATCTCTAGTCTTATAGTATATTGTGATAGGTGATATGTAGGAACGTGTTATTAATTATCCACCTCAGTCTACACAACTTCTAAAACTTCAAATACAATATGTCTAATTATAGCAAAACACGTGTTTATCCCTCGAAATATTAATAATATAATGTTTAATAAACAAGGTTTGTAAATAGTGAAAGTTACAATTGTGTAGAGATAAATATTTATTTCCGGCCAGAGTCAATAGGTAGTAATTGTTTACTATAACTAATTATTTGGTCGTTGTGGGGTTCTAAACAGGTCGGGACTTGTTGAACAATATTCCCTGAGGCAATCTACTAAATGGTGATTAAATAAAATATTTCGAATTGACCCATTACTAATTCTCTCTCGAGGGAGCTGATGTTTTCATATTTAACTGTCTTTAGTGTCACGCCTTTTTACATTAATTCTCCCGCCATTATATTTGACGTTTTCTATTCTTTCTAATAATATAAATATGATATTGTAACGAATAGCCCGTTTCCGGAATAGCTTTAATACAGCTTCACACGTGGTTAAGATGTTTCTAAACCTGTCTTGTTTCAATAATTTCCGCAAAAGACATTTATATTGTACATTGAGTTGATACAGTTTCGATATTTGCTGTATTTATCCGTCTTTTGTTTTAATATATACAATTAAATATTGCGGAAATTTAAAATAAGAATAGACTTATAATATAGTAAGAACAACAATTATTGTACTAACTTAAACAAACAAATGAATAAAGTTGTCGGGAACAACATTTTGTTTCATAAACCGCAACTTCTCACGACAGAAACTCTGGAAGTTGATACGGGAATTACTCATTTAAGAAAAGCGCAACAATCAAATACTGAGGGTGAAAATGTGTTTAAATCTAACAATGCTTGGGAACATTCTTCCGACATTTTATGTCGGATGCGTTTGTAATCTTGTCGTACATCTAATACCCTAGGTACAATAACTAAGTTTTAAATAAAATTTTATAACATATATTAGCCTACTACTCAAAAGTGATAAATTTAAAGTAAATTCTAAACATTGCATTGAATTAATATGAATGCAAATGTAAGTTTGAAATCAGTTTGATAATAGACGATAGAAGTGTGACTTATAAATTCTTAGACAATATCATCAGACTATAGTCATACAACAGCGATTAATATATCTAACTACAATTTCCATAGTTATTAAATATAATAATAACAGTTTATTATTAAAATGAATTCATAAAGATGAAAAGCAATTTCTTTCGTTGCCCTCCACCAACGGATCTACAAAAAATAATAAAGGTTTCCAAACTCCAAATAACTTCCGAATCAACCGTCTGGATTTTTAATATCAATCTCCAATCTCCGGCGCGATTACCCGCCAATCGAATTATTCTTTCGCTTTTCGAAATATAGAACCTATACCTTCATTTCCATGGAAAGCGATCTGTGGCGACGCGGGCGACTCAATTCCGTTTATTGCATTCAAATCACGAAGACGATAACAAAAAAGACTTTGTTGTCTTGTACAAGATGGTTATTTTTATTATGATTCAGCGAAAGAAATCTAAAATACACAGCACTATTTCGAACACGACAGTTTTAATGAAATACGAGATAAAGGGTCTGCTCTTATTTGCACTATTTTGCTGTGGATATAGTTTCATATTACAATAAAAATATTAAATACATACATATTCCTACACCGAGGCCGAAACGAATGCTTGCTTAACTAGTTTTATTCCGCTTACTATTGAAGTGAGCTCCATCATGGTCGCGACGTGTCTAATAATTATCTCGTTAGATCCATGGAAATAAATTATATGCACAATAACTAATACGCATAATCAACCTCCTAAATATATTTATAACCGAATATAAAAGAAATAAATACGCTTCAAGTCAACGTCAAAAAGACTTAACCGGAATAAGACGATAAGTGGCTGTCAATCCTAAAACTGGAAGATGAGTTGACTGTCAAAAGAAATTTTATTAAAGAAATTGAGTACTGAACGTCGCCGTTGGGGAAACGTGTTATTGGGGGAATAAAAACCTTACCTACTTTTATATGGAGTCTTTAAACTTTTTATTTCTGCAGCCAAAGTGGTCATGAACGTGTTGCACGAACTAATAGTGTATAGTGACTTTTTCAATTCAATTTACCAACTTTCACGAGTTTTCACTTCTCGTTTGTTAAAACAAATATATTAACAGTCTCTAGCGTCTTCAATTCACGAATCTAGTGAGAGTAGTGTGCTATCTGGAAGCTGCACATTCATGTTCTCAAATGGTAGCAGTTGTTTCCATTGTTTAACATCAGCTGGAGTTTTAGTCCAGACCGCATATTATAATTTAATAATGAAAAAAATGTCATATTAAATTGAGTAACAAATTTGTATAAAATCCATTACCCCGCTTAATAAGTAGCAAATATCGCAGAGTAAATTCGCTCAACTCATAAAATGGGCCAGTAGATTTTGATTAAAGTTCGTAGAGTGGCAGCTATGGCGGTTTCTCACCTCAAACTACGACTAGTTTGTGAGCAGTTAGAACGAGTGGTTAATAACTAACGAACGACTCAACTTTGTTCGTATAATAATAATAATAATAATAATAACTCTTTATTGCACACATAGATAATAAAATAAAAAAATAAAAATAAAAAAAACAATAGGCGGCCTTATCACTGAGTAGTGATCTCTACCAGGCAACCAACCTTTAGGTAGTAAATTGAGAATTTAATTGGGGTTAAGGGTGCAAAAAAAAAAAAACAAAATATAATAATATATGCCAATGAATAATAAAAATATATACTAAAATAAGAATAAATATATAATTAAATAATAATAATAATAAATAAATAAAGTAAAAAAGTGACAATAATTAACAAACGGGTTTTATTTTAATATGAGCCGTCTACAAAAATCCATGTTCGTTTGCGAGTTTTACACACAAGTTCATTCACATACGTAAATTGAAATGTGGAAAAAAATCTGTATAAATGAAAAAATCTAATAATTTTACTTGTGAAGAGAGCATTTCTCTTTTTTCTCTCAAAGGTTACTACTTACTTCAAAACAAATTGCACTTATACAGTTTTTATACGTTAATTAAATTGTACACGGAAGTGTTTTAATTTATTTAGCAAATAATTTTAAATACAATTACAAAATGCTCGTTGGAGAAAATTAATTAACGCCGATATGACATAGTTTGTAAGGACTACATCTCGTGTAGCAAGGGCCGACCATTTAATTAACAAAGCCCTTGTTTCGTGCATCTATCTCAGCCTCTCAGATAGCTGACAAATTATGTCATATGATACATCTACGCCACCAAATTTCAGGAAGCCTTGTTTGCGATAATACTGCCTTACTCCTAATGTTTCACTGCTAATAAATTATAATTAATAAATAAAAATACATTAATTTGCTAAGTCCATAAAACACCGAGTCACCGATTTTCTCAAAAAAGAGATCTGAAACCAAATGAAAATCGTGTCTCGTCTCGATGTGTTTTGGACAATGTGATGTTTTTAGATTATAATTTGGTGTTATAATTACAGTACTATAACTTTCAGGTATTAACCTGTTACATGGGCCAGTCGTAGTTTCGAAATCAACTTGAAAGCAGTTTCTTCTTCTATTTTTACATCACACTCAATTTTTACATTACATAAAATCGTTGTCGCAGCATTGTTAGTAAATTTATCATTACAACTAGCTGACCCGGCGAACTTCGTACCGCCATGTTTTATGAGATGAACTGTGAAATAAACTCGTCTATTCTCTAGGTGAACAGCTAAATGGACTATCGGTCATGTATAGAAAATGATAAAAATCTTCAAACTGCCTCATTGCTACTAAAATATCTTCCCATCTGATAGTTTAAAACTTCATCATTATTATTTGAAGCTGAAATACCAAAATTAATGTCTCACGAGTAGATGAACGAAGAGAATTAAAAAAAAAATAGACGTTTTAGAAAACTTTTTAAATAAAATAAAAATAAAATTTACATACTTAAAACTCTGGAAAATTACATTTGAAAAGTTTTTGTCCTTTTCATGCCAAATTTAATAATAGCACCAATTGCGTATTTGTGAGTTTTAAACTTACTTTTTTAATTTACTTTCAGTTGAATAATAAATTACTTTATTTATATGACCTTCAAATGTATTTTTAAAAAGTCCTATAATTATATTTACCAGAACGCAAATTTTTCCTAGTGATTCATAAACTTAAATTACGTAAGATCGAAATTCATAATCCTTCATTCTTATTACAAATACACGTAACACATTCAAAGTAATTGCTTTAGTATAGACGTACTCCTTTATCAGGTAGCGTAATGTATAAGAAAGAAAGAGAGAGGATATATATATATATATATATATATGTAAACGGATAACGATTCGAATTAAGAAGATATTTTTAAATTTAGTGACTGGTTGATATATGTCAGTTATGTACAAAATTAATTTACGTACATTCGTTTACTTCTCTCCTTCAACATTAGATATTATAATTTTATTTCGTGCGTATGAAATTTAAGCGTGTTAATTTTCAAGAATAATACGCTTCCTTCGCAACATAATTTCTTGAACAATACTTCAAAATGTAAAGTGCACGTTTGAGCACTTAACACAACACCTGGTGGCCGACGGTTACAAAATGAAAGATGAAAGATAATAAATTCAGAAGCTAATGCTGAGGCGGTTCTTACGGAATAACTTTATTAAATTACACCTTATGAAAAATTTAATGTGACTTGAGTGACGGTAAACTCAAATGATATTGTTATATACGTGTTATTATTTATAACATTTTTGTTTTGTTTTTGAGTAGGTATATTTTTTTAAATAACAAAAAAAAAGTTTTTCTTTTACTGCTCTGTTTATTTTGACTCCAGTACTAATTAATTTACTTATAATTAGTTTTATTTGCTTATGGTAAATTTTAACAAAGAAAAAAGTTTGTTAAATTGTAAACAAAATAGAATTTACTTGTAAGATAAAGTTGCTTGCAACAGCTTGCTAGTAATTTGAGTAGGTATTCACGACCGCAAGCGCCACGGGTTCAAAGCAAGGGTCGCTAACGAACCAACATCAACTAAGTAAATACTCCTGTCACTTAACACTAGTGCATAACATAACAAACTTAACTGTAACGATGTTCTATTGTTTCAAATAGTAAACAAGACATGTCTGTCTTTGTGTCGTAGGTTAAATTCCTGAAAAAAAAGGTATATTAAAAATGTGATTAATTTATATAAATATAGGTTATATTCGGCTCAGGGTATACTAATTTGGAATCGGGGCATATATGTATATATTCAACAAAACCTTATTTTACATATATATTCGTGTTTGTTTATTTATTATTTTTTTTAACTAAAAGTAAATAAAATTAATTGATTTATTCATATTATAATATAATACTATATATATATATATATATATATATATATATATATATATATATATATATATATATATATATATAAAAGGAAGTTGTGTTAGTCTAATTATAACTCGAGAACGGCCGAACCGATTTGGCTGAAAATTGGTGGGGAGGTAGCTTAGGGCCGGGGGAAGGCTTTAGGATACTTTTTATCCCGTTGGATATAAAGGAAAATCGTGTTAGTGGCACTATTTATAACTCAAGAACGGCCAAACCGATTTGGCTGAAAATTGGTGAGGAGGTAGCTTAGAACCAGGAGACGGAGATAGGATACTTTTTATCCCGTTCGAATGCGTTCCCGTGTGGCGTGACATAATACGTCAAAGGGAATAAAAATTGTTACATAATTAAAATACAATTGTCACTTATGTCATTGTGGTTGAAAATGAACAGCTTTTCAAGTTAAAACTGCATTTATATTTTATTCATAATGCAAATAACGATGTCGATCGGCAAGTTTAACTTCGATGTTTTCAACCCCTACAATGAAGACTGGGATTATTGTATTGAACAATTATTATGGCAAGAAAACGTACGTACTCTCGGAAAAAGTGTGTTTTGGAACAAGACATCGGGAAGAAGGTGAAACAATCTACCAGTTTTCTTTACAACTACGTAGCCTTGCTGGTTATTGCGAATTTGGGAACACCCTTGGAGACTACCACGATAATTTAGAGGGATGTCCAGCCAGAGGCAAACGCTGTAGGTTATGCGGGAAGAACAACCACTTCTCAAAAGTGTGCATTAGTAGCGGCAAAGCAATGCATAAATAGTTTCTAACGAGACGCCTAGCACGACACAACACGTCTAGCGAATCTAGCGACAATGAAAGCAACGTATCCAGTGAATAAAAAAGATTCGCCAACTAAGTTAATGATACCAACTAAGTGAAATGTTGTTTGGAAGATAAATACGCACTACGTTTGATCTTCTTAAGCCAAGCGTTAAGGAAGATCTTGAAAGAGCTGGGTTATTCCAGGAACTCAGGCCATCAGTTAAAGAAACTATTCCGCCAGAATATTCGTTTGGAGACATAGTCTGGGTTAACAAATCTAAAGGGAAAGGTTCTGAACCAGGGATTACATCAAAACGCACCGGGCCTTACTCCTATCAAGTTGAAATGAACAATGGAGTAATCAAACGGAAACACTCTGATCAACTTAGGCGAAGGGAAACGATGAGAACAACGATGATTCGTAACGATAACAGTTTGGAAACGAAAAACGATACTGTGAGTAACAACAAGAAGCCGAAGAATTATTCCTATTAGAGTCGTGGATCAAAACGAGGTAGGGGTGATGTCAATGATCATCATTAACAATGACGCGACCGAGACGATCGAATCTTTCCTGACAAAGCAGTAATGCAAGAAGGATACGAAACATTGTGAATGAAAGGACTGAAGAAGAACAAGGAATCGCCCGTGAAGAACGCAGCGTTAATATGGCTTGACTTCGTGCTTTACAATCACAAGAGCAAAGCAAGGCAGCCCGTAAAACGGCTCGGTTGACAATGCCAAGTCATCAAGTCAAATCATCATATATGTGGCATGTTCATGGGTCGGAAGACCATCTGCGTTGTTTGTTCTTGCGCTTGATAATAAAACAAAAAATGTCGTATATCCCAAGGTGGTTAACTAAAGAGTGCAACCTATGCAACAAAATACATGAATAATAAAGAATCATTAAAATACTTGATTTTTTTGTTTTTCCTAATAAAAAATTGAACTTAATCAAATCCAAAATCTGTTTATTTATTGCTTATAAGGCGGAACAAAGTTCGCCGGGCCAGCTAGTATATATATATATATATATATATATACGAGTATATTATACATACAAAATTCACATCAACTTTAATTTATTCAATTACAATGCAATCCTCGAGTTCATTTGCAAGCATAAAGTACTTTTCACACTGCGAACAAACATATAAGATATGCGGTATTTTTCTAAATGCAATTATGAAAACGATACAAATTCAATTCAAAACTGAATCAAAATTTGTATCGTCAATCGACCGTTATGGATTGCATTTGTTTTTACTACATATATTTATTGTTTTATATCGGAAGATAAAATTGTTAATATTATATGCATACGAGTAATTCTTTTTTTTTTATTGATAGCCCAGCATATGACCACACTCCGCCTGATGTTAAGCTAGAGTGCGGTCCATGAGCATAGACAATTGTTACCACAGACAGATGTCCGCGCGCAACAGTCGACTCCGCTATGCCGGCTCGAGGAGACGAATGTGCTCTGTCCAAATTAACAGGGCACACTCCTCTCGTTATCCCGGCTACTTCCAAGCTGATCACGGGTGTTCCGCTTGAAAGTGGTGGTACTTCGAATATAAACAATTATAGCGAGCTATCGTGTTGGTTTCAATCAAGAATAATGCTCTGATTGTGGTCCCAACTCTAAGCGGGCGCTAACGAGCCGAGCGTCCACTCTCGCAGACTTTATTTACACAGTTTGTTTTACAACCTGCTATTGGAGAGTTAGCTTTGTCGAATCGCCGCAATTGTGGGATAAATTTCGTTCTATCAATACGTATGATTAAGTTCTCTTATTTAAATTGAAATCGATTTTCATGTTTTTGAATGTGTACCTTCCAATATAGGTTTTGTAGGTAAAATAAGGCCCACTATTTACGCTTAGCTCGCGTCGATAGTAATTAACGAAAGTGTGTGGCAATATTTTCGTGCACACGTACAGTCAATGCCCTAACTCCAAACATAATTTTAATAGATAAACATAACAAACAAGTATTTATTTTGATTACCAATCGAACTCGGAACCTCTATGTAAGATTTATACGCTTGATTGTACGCTATAGAGGTCGCTATCAAAATGCAATGAGAAAAGATAAAAGTACATATAGTACTTAGTACAATAGTACTATCATGTAGACAAAAATATTAAGCTTGCAGTTTTGCCATAAGGAGTTTGTGTCAAAATGGCTCGATATTGCTCTCGTATATCCGGAGTAACAAGCCAGTGACTGTGTTTGGACAAAATCTAACATCTAAACTTTGAAGTCTGCAACAACGCTCTGGAAGCCTTCCAACCACAAATCGTGGAATTTATTTGGCTTCACCCGCTGCAAGTGTATGAACGTGATGGGTATACTGAATTCGCGCCAAGCTTTTACACATTTTATGTGGTTAACGTATGCTAAAATAGAGTAGAGAGGTTTGAGCGCAATATTATAACTTTGATTTATACATCGACCGTTAGTTTCGAGTATAATGTAGGCTCGATCAGTGGGCTTATCACGAATTTAGTCTGGCTTTCGAATCGAGCTGTCACAAGTAAAACGGATCCGTTAGCAATCGGGATCATGAATTTTTACTAACGACTAACGAGCACCAGCAATCTATCAAATACAATCAATCAAAATTCACAAAAAGTATCTAAAATATTGTAGTTCCAAATCCGCACGCGGTGGCGCTGCTCAAATTTCCATACAAATCGCTTGAAGCGAACTCGGTTCGAAAGCCAGACTAAAATTCGTGATAAGCCCACAGTACTAAATGTAACTTACATAGATACAAATAAGTATGTTTAAATAGTTACTAAGCTACTATATAGTATTTGAGGTTATACAGAGATTAATATTTGTTTTAAGAAACTTATTTCGCTTAAGAAGTTAGTTGAAATATTCGTTAATAAAAAAAAAACTGAGAATGTTTGCTACCTATAATATAAAATCTGATACAAGAAAAAACGTTCCAGATTTTTTTTTCCAAGAAAATATTGAGTATCTAAGCGAGTCACGAATCTGCTAAATTTCCCTAAAGATAATAAACGTTTCCGGCTAAATTAAACAATGATTTCGTTTGGAAATTTGTTCTAAATTAAGTTTTTAAATTACGTCCAAGAATAAAAGTATTAATTCATAGAATCTTAAGAACATTATATACTAAGAAAAGAAGCTTCAAAAGTTAAGCTAATTTCAACACTTCACAGATAAGGCTCAGATATTGACGTCAATAGTGGAGTTATTCGGGTCTAATATACGAATTTTTATTCTTAAACTTAGTCAGATATAAATTATAAAGATATTTAAAACTAGCAGTTGCCCGCGACTACGTCTGCGTAATAATGAAGATATAAAGTACTGTGAAGTTTAATGATGTTTCATATTTCAGTCAACAAAAAATGCCTTCCACACCCCTGTCGCAAAATCTACTAACTGCCTCTCCGTCAAATTTCTAGTTTGTAGCAAAAAAATTATACAAACCTGCGAGAGCCCTTACAACTCCTTAATCTGGCCCCGTTGCAAAATCCGTTCTTTGCAGACGTCAACTAACTATAAACTACCTCCCTGTCAAATTTCATCTTTGTATGTCAAGCGGATTTCGAGAGAACTTTCGCTTTTATTTTCATTGAATTAGATATGAATTACAATGTGAACTTAAAGTGAAATATATCTTAAAAAACAATTGAAAAACTGACAGCACATTTGCCCGCCAAAATTAGGTACAGACTTCGAATTGTGTGAACTTAAAATAAAATGAAATATATCTGGCTGTATGAGCTCGATCCCTTTGCCTTAAAATGGAACAAAAAAAAAGAAATATATCTTAAAAAACAATTGAAAAACTGACAGCACATTTGACCGCAAAAATTAGGCACAGACTTCGAATTGTGTGAACTTAAAATAAAGTGAAATACAATATATCTGGCTGTATGGGCTCGATCCCTTTGCCTTAAAATGGAACAAAAAAAAAAAAAAGAAATATCATAGACATCGAATTGTGTGAACTTAAAATGTAATATTTCTTTAAAAAAAAACAATTGAAAATAATTCTATAGCCTATGTTCATCAGGGATTTTTTACGATTCTAATGGTAAAAGAATTTTTCAAATCGGTCCAGTAGTTTCTGAGCCTATTCAATACATACAAACAATCAAATGTTTCCTCTTTATATAATAGTATAGAGTATAGATATAGATATAGACAACTGTATCTACCTACCTCCGTGATAGCACTTCAGTCTGTTACACTGATTTCATTTGTTTTGTTGGGTTTCAGTATTTATGTGTTTAGGTTGTTCCTGTTTTATACTTATAGTATTTAGTCTGTATTTATTTATTTATACCTAACTAGCTTTTACCCGCGGCTTTGCTCGCATTTAAGTCATTAAATAAGTGTCAGAGATCATTTCGATAGAAATGAATCAATATGATTTCAAACGGCTGAAACTATAGTCATTTGGAAACTATAATAAAAAAATATTTTTTTTTAATAAAAAGTATCCTATGTTACTTCTAGTACCTCCAAAAATATGTGTACAAAGTTTCATGATGATCGGTTAAGTAGTTGTTGCGTGAAAACGTAACAAACAAACTCACATTCACATTTATAATATTAGTAGGGATATTTAAATTTATTAGAAATATATTGGCTTTTTGCACATTTATTCACTGCGTCCTGTTACCCTGAATCATAAATTTTTCGAATACAGTTTGCAATTCAGTTAAAATCAGTAAGTCTCAATACTCCCAAACGGGTGTCACAAAAAGTAAAAGTTTCAATGGACAAAAATTCGAAAGCGTTCGCGCGTGAAAATATTTCCCCAAAGCAAAACTCGAAAGAACCTTTTGGAAGTCACTCGTCTATACTTTCCCCTGCATTCGCTTTCAAAAAGGTTTCGTATGATGACAAGAGACTATGAGATCTCATTCGACTCAGTCGATGTATGACGTGTGAATTATTCATGGAATATTTTATCTCTTCAATCGGTTGAAGCTATATTATGTTTAGAATGTTTGGCGGACTGTTCTTAGATAAATTTGCTTGCAACTGTTGAAGAGTGAGTGAACTCATAGTGAACACATATTCTAGCGGTATCCATTGAAATTTGGCAATTGTTTTTTCATATAATGAGCAATTGTTTTATAGTATACTTATAGTTATCATGAAGTTGTTTGATTATTAAATATATATATATACAAAGCAGACTAAATCTCTTGAGAGGCCCCGAAATATCCAAGCCTGATAGATTTACTGACCTGAATAATTTTTGGGCAGATTGTGGAAACGTGAAAATCTTCCAAGCGTTAATTATTTGATCATTCGCTGAATTAAGCGCTACTTTTTCATTCTAGTCACCTGGACAGATGCTAATCTTAAGCATCTTGATCGATTTTCTTGATTATTTCACAGTGATAAAAGTATCACTACACAAATTAATAAATTTATTGATGCAGTATTTATTGAGCTTTTATTTTTGTTTTCCCTTTAGCCTTATGTGTAGGTATATTCTTTATCAAATTCAATAATTATTTCTTAAATAAAAATAAATAAATAAGAATAAATAAATAAAATTAAGTTTGTATGAATAGGTTCTAGGAAATGCCAGTTCCATTTGAAAACATACTTTTGGTTTATATGTTCTGATTTTGTATTTATGGATTTAAAATTAATGTGGGTGAAAATTCGGAGTACAGCTATCATTGTTGATGAATAAATAATTTTCTTCTGAGGAAGGAAGGAAAAATTGCCAAGTAAAAGGCAAAAGGTAAAAGCTGATAAAATTACCAGCAATTAAGACCTTTCCTTTTTTACAATAAAAATAGCCACGACCCTGATGGATTTTCATTATGTGCAAAGAATTCCGATAACCATCATTTCTAATGGAATTTCATTAAAAGAATTATTATTGTTTGTTATGAAATTTAAATTGCTAATAGAAGATGAACTAGCTCGACGTTGCTTAATAAAAATATTGTTCCAGAAAATATTTTACCCACCTAATATTCGTAGATTTTTTTATACTTAGCGCGTAATAATCCTGGACACTATTTCAATAATTGCTGTGAATAGTAGAACATTTATTAACATATAATCTATATACATACCTATATAAATAAAAGCGAAAGGTTGAAATTTGGCAGGGAGGTAGTTTATAGTTAGTAGATGTCCGTTAAGAACAAATTTTCTGTTGACTGAAATATGAAACACTGAAACTTCATAGTATTTTATACGAATATTTATACGAAAGAAGTCAACCCATAATATATTTCTTTTTTTACTACCAAGCTTTGCCTATATAAATAGTGCTAAAATTCTTAGAATCGATTCAGTAGTCACATAGAAATGAATGTAAAAGATTTTTGACCATACTTGAACTAGATATTGTCATTTCAGAGTCGAGTGCCAACTTTCTTCGTGTAAGTTTTCTTAGCAGCTGTTGTCAGAGGCAATTTCCGACATTTCCTTTTCTTAACTGTTCCATTGCACGGCTATTTTTTTTGCAAGTATCTAACTATTTTAAAATTAAATTTATCTATAGATTACTTTTTTTATAAGCACAATAGATAACTATATTTTTACTTGACAAGTATATACGTAAAATAGTAAGAACCGATAACAAATTGATGTTAAAACTTATATTAGCATAATAAATATTGCAAAAATATTTTGATTACTAATCCAACTCAAGACCTCTGTGTATATTGGACTTTGATTTTTTTAATCTATTACATAAACTATTGCCAAAGTATTATAGTAACTCGTATTAACTTATTATTATTATTATTATTGTATATATACCCAGAAACCTTTTTTTTGTAATCAAATTTTTGCCAATATATTATTAACATTACATAGTTAATCTTATCGTACGAGATTCTAGAAAGAACGTGTTTATTTTGTTCTAATAACCTTTTTAAATTAAACAACAGTTCCTGGAACTAATCAATCAATAATTAATTTATAAAGGGATAGATCTATTCAATTCGGTTGACCGTCGGCTTTGTGAGATAATCGAATTACTTGAGGCACACAAAGACCTCGACCTATTACTTAGCAACATTGTATTCAATATTGTTTTTTTTTTTACTTGAAATTTAAATTTAAAACGTATTACCAACGTATTTAAATAAATTTAAAAAAAGAAGAATTTAAACAACATCAGATAAAAAAGGGATTTGTTTTAAACCGTCATACCCCAAACTCAACTAATTAGGGCAGGCATATCAAAAACTCTTCAGGTGAACAAAATTAAAAATAATAATAAAGTGTATGGAAAAAAAAATATAATATACAATTACAATTACAAGTCACGCACCGGTTCATCGCCGTTGTAAGCGTTCCCACAAACGCCCACTCCATTTTCTACGTGACGATCGTCTTTGCCATCCAAAAGTGTAGGTTTTGAGTAAAAAAGTAAACTGCGTAGCTACTACGACATTTGGAGATTGAATGGTATATAAACACGATAGGCATGCCAAACACACAATATTATATACAATTTATTTTTATTAAATATCTGGAAAATAAACTTTAAACCAAACTTCTAATACATATAGGTACTATATATGTGATAATTTTTAGATTAATAACGACATATATATCGATATATATATAGTTAGTATGTATAGTATGGGTAAAGTTCTATTAATTGAATTTGGCAATAGTTATCTAATTTAATATTGAAACTTAACTAAACCACGGAATGGTAAAGCATTCACATACGCCACCGACATAGAGCGCTGTAACTTGATCAGAATTAACACTCGTATAATGTTAACCAACTATTTCTCTAAGGTATAAGAGGGTTAGAAATCTCATCCAATTTAATGTTGTACTGCGCTTGTTTCTGCAATCGGCGTGTTCGTTTCACTGAGATTGTAGCAAGATCTTGTCTGAGACTTGAAAAGTTACGCTACATTTTCTTTAAGGACACGAAAAGCGCTTTGTACTTACTAACGATGCAGTACTAAGACAAGTCCCAACTTCTCAAATCTTTCAAAGTAATATTAGTTAGTCATGTCTCTGACAAGTTCGTTTTACAATTTCATCTTTAAAGAAATTTTAATTAGGTAGACTTTTAAATAGAATATAAATTCAGCTCAAACGTATTGGCACGCAGATGTGACCATATCTCAACTGCTCTTAATCGTAATCGTGTTTGGCTTCAACCATATACTAATCGCTGTTAGCTCCAACATATAGTGAGTTAAATCAGTGATTGGTTAATGTCATGTAAACTTTATTATGATTTTCGGAAATCTATGAAGGAAGTCTATGACATTAGTTGCAATGCGTTTCTTTTTTTTTTTGGTCGAATTGTCTTTATTAGACATCTGAGGCTATTAATAAAAGAAAAAGAAGTGTAAATTAGAGAATATTGGCAAATGCAGATGAAACACAAAAGTCCATACATTTCCATTCATCGTAAAAATTAAACAACAAAGAGTAGAATGGAAAATCTTGAAAGCTTCCGTTTGTTACATGAAAGCCTTCGAGAGCATAGTTTCCAATCTCAGTAAGTGTTCGCCTGCGTTCATATCGAGGCAATGACTGGCTTTTTGCAACGCCTTTCCTCCATTTTTCTGCATTTCAACTGAATTCCAATTCTTCTTAGATTACCTACTTATGTTTAGCTCTGGTGCTTTCTATCTTAATTAGATTATTCTTTACTCTTCTCTAATTAATTTATATATTTTCTAAATGGCTAATAGAATTAGATGTAATATCGGAATGCCCTATTTTATTTAATAAATTAGGTAGGCTGTTGATTATACATCTTACCAATCTAACTTTACACTTTGGACTTCCTTTTAGCCTTTATTCTATTATTGTAGATTTTTAAATATAAATAAATTGTTATTAGTTTATAAAATAAAAGTAATAAAGAAAAGAAAAAGGCACTCTTTGCAAAGTTTGTCAAAAGCAAGTTCCCGCGCTATATGAAATAGTGATACATTGCTTCTTTACCAACTTGTATGAGGTATTTTATTTATTTGGAAACGTCAACAAGGACTGCAACTACATTTTTTTAACAGTCAACTCTCAATACTTGAGATGTTGCGTCCTCAAAAAAGACGACTACAGAATGCAATGTCAATAACAAAATTAAAAACAAATAAATAAATAAAAATAAATGTCATGCTGCAATAATGTCAAAATCGTACAAACTGATATGACTCTAATCTCTAAGACTTTTACAGGGTTTTTTTTGACATAAGGGTTTACGTTTGAATTGAAATTTTATAATCTCTTATTAGGCTGCTTTCCAAACACTCGACATTGGTAGAATTCTCTTTAATAGATATCTGAAGCTATTAATAAAAGTAGAAGAAGAAGATATCAAAGTTATGTAGACGCCAAAGAGACGCATGATCACCTACAGTGATGCAGCGACGTTTCAACGAGAAGAGGTTTTTTAAACATTAATTCTCACTAAATATTACAATTTCAAAAAATACGATCCTTCGTGTTAACGGTTAACATTTAAATAATTCATAGCTTTAATAAGTGCTTATAAACTTCTTCTTTCTCTTCTTCTTTTATTAATGGCTTCAGATATCTATTAAAGACAATTCTGCCAATGTCGAATATTCGCGCAGCAGCCCAATAAGAAATTATAAAATTTTAATTCACACGTAAACCCTCATGTTAAAAAAAGCCGTCAAGTGCTTATTACTTCTTATAAACTTTATAATAACAAATGCTTGAGATAAGCTATTGGCAAAAATATTTAAAGTAATTCTGCATGTAACTGTCTGTCTGATGTTAAGCTAGAGTGCAATCCACAGGCAAAGGCGACTGCTATTACAGTGAAATGTCTACACCCAATAACCGTCTCCCTTAGGTTGACTTGAGAAGACATTATATACACCCATCTACTTTATTTTACACAAGCTCTCAATCTGTTATTTAAATCTCATTTTAATGAGTAAATTTAAATTTGTATTTTAATTGCGCAGTTTAACCGTTAATACATTAATATTTAATGGAAAATAAATTAGCCGAAAATTATCCAGGCGTTAAATTTTGTAAAGGGGCCCGACAGAATGTGAGTATTCGATATACATATATTAAAATTATTTTTATTTTTTTTGTTTTTTTTTTAAAATACCTACGTAGAAGATTATATTTTTTATCGATATAATTGTAGTGTTATCTGGTTAAACATTTAGGCGTGACATAGAAATATTAATAACGTCACGTAGACGCCTAAAATACTAGTAGATTCTAGTGGCATAAGCGTTAATGGTCTCGGCAAACGTTGGAGTGCACTTATCCCCTTCCACCGCAATCTCCCATCTATCCCACTCTCCCCAATAGATACAGCCAGTCCTATTTTCTCTTAAAATATTACCCTTTTAGGATTACACGTAGCGGTTTTAGTACAATCGACAGTTAACTTTGCGTTATTTTAGGCGGTATTTTAATTATGGAAATTAATAATTTTCCTTTTTATGATAAATTTTTATCATCGATGCTGCTATACTCTTTGTCACCGGTAGTTGAACAAAATCAGAAGCGTAACCGACCTGAGAAATAAACAGTATAGAAGTGAAAGACACTCTTTTGCTATTTAATTTCAGACGTGGACCTCTTAAGGGTGCACGTGACGACAATACTTGTTTCTTATTGTTAATTCTTGTAATCGTTACGATTTCGTTTTAATACAAAAATAAATTGTAATTTGATTTTTTTCTTTATAGTTTTTTATCTTGGCCTTCAATCCAACGTAAAATATTCTATTAGAATAAGGTGTTGATAATAATTTATTAATTTTGATATTTATTAATATTAAACCCTGTCCAAGTGCGAATTTTCATGTAGGATAGGTTTCAATTCGTTTGTAACTCGATACAAAATGCAACAAGAATAAGGTGCCTGATTAAGCAGTTTAGATGCCGAGACTGTGCGCCTGATCTCTCGTCACGGCCCATAACCCGCCTCTTGTATCTTATGAAACCCTAGCCTCATCGTTGCCCTCAATTACGTTTTTTCTCAGCGCTCTAAAACTTTAGAATTAAATTGTTTATATTAAAAAATTTCATAATAATGGTAAGTTTTATTTCAATTTTTTTTACAAATATATAGTATACTTATATAATATTTGAACGCTCAAATATATTATAATATAAACCAAATTAGTAAATTTAATATATTTGCAAATAGCTGTCATCATAAAATCTGCAACATTGACTGACAAACGAGATTAACAGCTTCGGTCGAATAACATCCTACAGGTCACCTAGAATAATCGTTCTCAAATCAATTTAATCTACAAAGCCTTCGCTGCTGACACAGTCTTAACGTCTGAGGTCTTAGACAATGCAACCTCCATTAGTCAGCAACGAACACCCAACTCTGGCGACAATAGCTTGCTCAGAACAATACTACATTTTACAGCACAATAGCTTTTGCTGAATATTATATTTAACTATACATTGTCTCGTTCGGTAATTGAAAGTGCTCTGGAAAGTTCACGTATATTTAATTGTTAGAAAGTTAAGAATGTAAGCGATACAGCTAAGTCTTGCAAATTATTCGGTATAATTTGTTTTTTAAATAAATCATTTCTAAATTCAATTATTTTATGCATACTATCGCTTTTTGTTCACCGACTGAAGTGTTTTGACAGTTGTCATTTGCTAATTTAAAATTAAAGTTATCAATATCTACGATAGTACCTAAATCTAATAAAACAGTTTAATTTAGTTCGCACAACATCTCAGAAGTTTAATTCAATAAATCTCTCTTCGATACTTCACCTTATGAGCTCTGTTATTGGTCTGTAAATAAAATACAGATGTTAAATAATTATCCCTCTGCGCTGCTACTCATATTTATATTTCAACCACATGTTTCGGACCGTAGGTTACTAGGTTATTAGAATGGCTTTACGAATTACGAAGAATTACGCATTGTCAGGATCTACGGAGATTTCTGAAATATACATAATGAGAAGAAATCACAAGAAACGGGCCAATTATAGCCTATACAATACATTGTTAGGTTAAACATAGCAAGAACTTACTTTAGGATTATCAAAATAAAACAAGACATCTCATTAATGTTCTAGATTTGAAAGCAAAAATAAAACACGTTTTAAATGAAATTTTAATACGAAAATGGACGTGATATGAATAAGTTCTTACTCAAGTTCGTAACTTTAAGATCCAAGTTTTGTGATACATATTTTAAGAGTACTACGTCTTAGTAACGATGTGAAGACTTGACACTTATTCATCTCTTTCTGTGTTTAATATTCACGTTAAACTTTTACATATTTATCTACCCGACTTACATATTATTATATTATCACCACATAGTCTGCGAATTATTATACAGCTTACTATAGCGCTTGTTTTGATTATTTAATTGACTATTCGAAAGTTTTGCAGCCTTTCAGTCTCGAAATAAACGTAATACTTTTTACATGAGATTTTTCTTCTTTGTTCTACCTACTAATTTAAAAATCTTTTTACGGCTTATCTTATATCTTTCCTCTCCCAGACTATGATGTCTATAAAGCTTTCAAAATATCGGAATAAAATATTCAAAAATAAATGTGATAGTTTATATATACATATATATATATATATTACCTATATGTTTAGAGCTAAGTGGTATCCTTTTATCAATTTTTGTCATTAACTTCTATAATTAAACTGAATACCGTACTTCTTTTTCTATGAAGAATTCTTTGTGTGGAGCTTAATGAAATATGTATAATTAGAAAGAGTCGCTTTTAAGAAAATATATTTACATACATTTCCCTGTAACATTTTGTTTTTATTAGGACTTAATAATTACAAGTAAAAGGTTTATGTAAATTAATCATTTAGCTTTTTTTTGTTTAGAAATGACCGGAAGCACTTAACATGTTAAAAGGAGACGCATATTGCATTGTAATTATAATAACTACTTCAATATTTGTTCGTGAAAATCCCTAAAATTTATTTGCTTTTTTGTTTTAATTAATCCACAATATAAAATAAAACTTTTATATGGAACCCGTAACTTTTTAATCCCTAAGCCACGACCAGTTTCTATCTTCCCGGAATTGCGATCGAAATTTAAATTATCAAAATTAAATTTCATACCCGACCAACAAGCAATAAATGTATTTATATGCAATGCAATATTGTCATAATTATATCTGCTTAACCCGCGGAATCGTGTAACATAGTGGGTTAATTTAGTCAACAATAACCAATATTGCCAGTTCAATTATTCAATTAAGCGAGGCTTTGCGAGGACATTTCTTATTAACCCATTTAACAGTTCCATGGTGTTTCGATAGTACTGTGTTTACTGCTGTTTATTATGTCAAAGAGGATTATAATATAGTTATTTTAATTTGATTTATTATTGTAAATTAGAGTCTCCAAGGTACTTTGAAATTTGTTTACTGTAAGTTTGATTCATAGGGGGAAAACGATTTAATAACCTTTTATTGTAAAATAAATGACTAATGATGAAATTAAAAAAGATGAAGTTCTCGATTTAAAATTCGTATTCAGGCACACTTTTTGAAGTAAAAAAAATTCAACACGATAGTTGAATTTACTTTCTAAAGTTTATTTATTGATTACTTAATAATACAGAAAAAATAATACCTTATCGCTAACAAGCGATCTTTTTTGTTTTTATGGGTATTACTTCGTAATTTAACTGCTGTTATAGATATTAATATTGTGCTGAATTAAATTTAAAAACCAATTAACATTTGACAGATGAGTTTTCCTTTCGGAAATTTTGATATTTACCTAAAAGTTCCATTATAGAACTATTAACCAATGTCAATTGGAATTATCTTTCAGGGGTGGGAATTAATATCAGGAACAATGGCGCCCCGGCTTGTTACTAGAGTTAAACCCGGGCATAATCCTGGTAATACCGAGTGACCGCAACCGGATTTATTCTATCGCGATTTGACACTTGTTTTGATTAGCGCCTTATTACCATTCTCTACAAACTCATTCCTTATCTCATTGTTTAATAATAATTTTTGTTTTGTTATTTTTCTATATTTTGTGTTTTAATTATGACTTCTATGTTAGACCCAAAATAATTTATACTCTTTTGTTTTTTTTTTATTGTTGGACACGACATGTGACCTCCAGTGACCTGATGTAAAGCTGCACTGGAGGTCCATGAGCGCTGACGACTGGAAACCAAGTATTTCCAGTCGTCATCATTATGCCGGCCTATGTTTTCTTTACAGTTTATGTTTTTGAAGTGAAACTTCTTTAGAATCGTTGTGATTTCAAACCGGATGCAACGGAAAAAACGACAGGTTCTGACGTTTCGCGCGCGAATTTCAAAATTTGTTTTTGCGATATCTCGACAACCGATGACGTCAGCGCGACCGCGTAAAGGGTTATTCTGATCGAAATTTGGAGGCCTATTCGATTTTTGTATTAAAAATTTTTTTTTGTTTTTTTTTAATGATTTTGGATGGCGAGAGGGGGTGTGGGGGGGGGGGTATATCGGCGGCTCGCGCCGACCCACGGTCGACGCTCGCCTTTTTGGCTGTATCTCCGAAAGTTGACTTCCGATATAGTTCGTGTAAACGACAATCTTGGTCAGAATCATAAGCTCTTTCAAGATCTGAAAAAATTTTTCAGGATTTTTTTCAGGAACCGAAATTTTTTTTTCCGTATTCTATTTTAAAAAACTAATCTATGTAAAAGTCAAGAGGCCGTTCGCGGCCGGCTCCGAAGGCACCCCACTAAAAAAAAAATGAAAATAAAATTAAAATATGGAACTTGAGCAATAAATTATGTAATTATGTTCAATAAAATATCTTTTAAAATTAATCAAAATACTTTCATTTTTAAACGAATAAACTTTGTAATTATCCTACCCTTGGTATATATATTCATCTCATTCTTTTCTCGATTTACTGAAGTTTCACTTCTATCGTGTATGAATCGCACACACACCTTTTTTTTTTTTACAGTTGCCAAATATTCATTCATGTCCAGATCGACAGGGCACACCTCTTCTTTTAAGTTGATCCTGAAATACATCCATGTTCTGTAACTTGAAAATGATGCCACTGTTCAGATTATCAGAAAGTTTAGATTTTAAAAATTGATGTATTTTATTGGAAAAAATTGTGTTCATTCTTACTTCCATATAAAACACGCAGCATTTTATTGGAATTTTTTAAAACTTAAGATCGCAGAGTGACGCTGTAAGTGTTCTAGATTTGAGATCATATGCTATTTCCGTTTGTCATAAGAAAGCTACTAAGCACCATTCTCCGACGCTTTTGCCTTGTTCAGTTCAAACTATTGAATTGATGTCCGCATTTCATGATCAAACTAAAATAGAACTCGGGCATAAGTAGGTACAGTATAAACGTTTAATAAACAACGTAGAGTCTATGAGCAAGCGCACACCTTCAGTGCCTATGCTAATAATCTATTTTCATTTCATTTCACAAAGGTCCAAAAGTATCAATTACTAATTTTTTCAGTTAGTTATTATTATTTATACAAAGATTAATATGTTATAAATATGAGATCTAAGTGTTATAATTTGTTGGTATTGTCTTTATACCTATAGGACAGCGTAGACCCAAAGTCAGTGCTTTGTATGTGACGATTTAGTGCGTGAATTTAAGACCACTGCTTCAAAGAAAAGAAAAGAACTGTCATCATTGCGACTATGCATAGGACTGTATATATAACTAACTTATATGTAGGTATATATTGAGTAATATTTATTATTAATATTGTTCCTAGTGTTTAGGTATTATCTTCACCGCAAATAATATTCTAAATAATAAGATAAGCCGCAAGACATCTCGTTATTAATATACAAAGGAGAGGTTTCTAACAAGACGTTTATTATCGAATGTAATACCTATATTGAGGCTTTATTATTGGAGGAACTAGGAGCAGGAATTGATGTTGTAATTTGACTTTACGTTTTAATTGATCCTGAATATTGAACAAGGAAGATGGTATGTTGTTTTATTTGTCAGCTTCCTGTTTATCTGTCCCAGATTTGATTCTTTGTCGAAATAAATATTACTTGTAATTACATTTTGGTTATGATTTTACTAGATGTTTAGCTAGAGGGCGGTTCTCAAGACAACTGTTTTACATTCGCCTTCACTATACCGACTTCAGGAGGCGAATGTGCTTCGTCCAAGTTGACAGAGATATACTATATATATATACCTATATATAGCCTGTTACTTACAAACTATATATGTATTTACATAGCGATATTATGAGCTGTTTGTACTATTACAAGTTATAGATATGCATTACAAAATTAGAGTCTCCGTATCTCAAATAAATCCTCTATACATAAATTAGAAACGGTCAGCAAATTTTAGCATAAACTGCTTGCAAATCGTAACTATCTAAATATTTAAGCCGCTGACGTCTTGCAGCTAGGCGAGCTTCACTTTGGCTTGTTCGCGCCATACCGCCTTGTCACTGGCGACACTTGAGTTGATTAAGTAGCGCTCCCGGTCGCTCTCAAATATTTAGAAACCAAAATGTCTACTTTAAACGTTTTTATTAAGTATTTGTTTGTTTATGTCTTGTTATATTCAATGAAAGGAATTACTTTTGGCAAATTAACTAATTTAAAAGGCTTTTTTGCGTTCTCTTTTAAATCATATTTACTAATTAGGTGAAATAGATTTTTCAATAGAAACCTTCAGTATCATAAAAGGACTTTTTGGACTGATTGGTCAACTGATGCTCTGTGTCTATAAAAAGAGTAATGGATGCCGAAGTGGAGCTACATAGTCTCCACTTATCTTAAAAGGATAGTAGCTAGAGAACAAACACTTAAGATAAAATTCGTTACAGAAACTCCAACTAAGGTTCAAGTCATAACTGAAAATTTAAAATTGGAATACGAGAGGATCACAAAAAAGAGCCGCTATTCTGATAGGTAATACACCACTCACTAGAGATATCATCAAAACTTTTGGCGTTTCAACCCTGCAGAAGTGACAAAAGAGGTCGTTTGTAATAACGCCTACGAAAATGAAGATTAGGATCAGCTATTAACACTCCAACACAGCTCCTTTAAACTAGTCTTTTGACGAACTTTGAAAATTCTTTACCCTCCCGCCTGTCACGGAATTTTGATGAAAAGAAGTAAAGTTATTTGGCAAGGAGGTCTTACGTACATTGGAGGAGGTCTTACGTACATTGGAGGAGGTCTTACGTATATTGGAGGAGGTCTTACGTACATTGGAGGAGGTCTTTCGTCACTTTCAATCGGAATTCTTAATTTTCTTGTTTGTTTTTGTTGCTTTTATGTTTTATTTGATCATTAACGAAAGGTCTAGTTGCCAAATAAATATTAACATTATTTATTCGACTATGTAACTGTAATTCAATGCTGACTGTAGGCGTAAATGTAAACTGTAGAAATTTTATAATAAAGAAAAATAATATTAAGTAATTATAATAAAACCTTCTTCGTTTATTTTTAGGTAAGTACATACCCCCTTATAATTATCTTTTTTTTTACATTTTTATGGGCTAAGAAATGTCGTAAAACTGTAGTAGGCGTCATGATTTTTAATGAATCATAAACCGTAAAAAGATTTTTTTCTGAGAGTTATTTGTGAACTACATTAGCTATTCAATCACTTCTAATTTCAACTTATGTGTTGAAGAATTTAAAAAAGATATATTTATTAGTAGACTACGAACAAGCGAAAAGGTTACGCTGTAGTAGCTACGGACAATTGCGTAGACACAATGCTACGCCTATGTGTATAAATATAAATCTCAAACTCATTTAAGTGTAAAAACAGTAAATATTTGTTAATAAGAATAAATCAACTAAAACCTTAAATTCACCTTTAACTTTGTCTTTCACTAAACCTACCTTTACTCAGTAAAGTTTGTGTAAAGTGAACACATAATTTTACCGGGAGTCACAAAGTTGTCGAACTTTCTATCCACATTTTGTTTAAGGCAAATTTACCTTTTCTCGTGCTTTATTTTATAGCGGAAATTCGTCCGAAATAACATTTGCTTGACTAATTTCAAGACAGTGCTCGATGTCAACTGCGTGCTTGAGATATGAAACTTTTAAAGCTAACGGGTTTTATCTTAATTTCATATACAAAAAAGTCACTATTCCTCAAGACGCTGTTATTAAAACACAATTTGCGTTTTTAACTATATGGTATTAGTTCAGTGTATATACTGAATAAATTTATATGCATATAATACACAATTATATATAAAATAACATTTATTTATGGAGCATTTATAGCTATTTTCCACTAAGAGGCATGAATACTCAAGTGGAAAATTACACAAGCGTAGTGCCGATTTTTCTCGGCATTTCATACATATATGCTCATATAGGAAGCTATAATATATAAAATATATAATATATTTTATAAATTCAAATTTGGAATTTGCATAATTAATATTCTATGAGTAATACTTGTAGTCAATACTGACATTTAATAAATTTAATGAAAAAAAAATCTGGCGTTCCATAGTCGGTTTACCTCGGTAAGCCGTTAAACGTAAGATAAGCGTAAATATATTAGAAATAGCTTCCTAAAATATTTAAATAGTTTTAAATCGTTGCTCAAAATAAATGTGTTGGAAACTTGTGGCTGGATCAACTGCAAAGCAATTTAAATAGACTGTGATAAAAATACGAAGCCTGTTTAGTTACTATTGAATAATTTAAATAAATCTCGCAGCCACGGAAGTGTGGCGTTTTTAATAAAAGTGGTTGAGAACTGATTTATGTGTGTTTTGTCTGGCAGAAACAAGATGGCGAACGTAATATCTGCATCAAACGCTTCATACTGGATCCCACCACAATTTTTCGCTTTTTCATCTTTTCTTCTTTGGAATATTCTACGTTATTTCCCTTTATTAAAATGCGCGAATCGTTTCGCAGAGTTTGTGTTTGAACTTCAAGTTTTATAAGTTCAACATGACTATAAAAGAAGCAAGGAACTAACTATTCGAAAGAAAATAACCTTTAGTTACTTCCAAGTATCTTTTTAATGATCGAAAAACTTCTATTAAACTTTTATAAAAACTTTCTTATGATATTAAGCTTATTATAAGAAATTTCCATTGTTAGTATGCCATTCTACAATAAGATAATATTTTTTCAATTGTTTTTGTACGCAACATTGTAAGAGGAACAGACTAATATAAATTGTAAGGCACTCGTTTTGTCTCGTCCACACCTACAGAGGCAGATTGATGATGGTAACTCCATCATTTCTTCAGGCCGGTATAGCGAAGACGGGTGCTGTCTTGATACTCACCGCACATTAAAACTTTTTTTTAAATGTACTTAAATCAACTTGTTAAAAGTTTGACCTTGTACTTTTTATTTGTGCATTAAAACATGACATCGTAACACCTAAAGAGACTGTAACTTGTATGAAACTTTTCAATATAGGGTCGTTACATATTTTAGTAAACGTAAACGTAAATTTTAGGAACCTACTTACAATGTTTTAGTTTATGAAGGGGAAATAATGCATTTGTTATTACTTTATGTAGTCGACTGTAGACATCTCTTTACTTATTCTAAACAGACTATTCTAAAAAACAAAACGATTTTTTTTTGTAAATATAATGATTATTTCGAATACTTCTTTTGAAAACAATATATATTACAAAGAAAATAGAAGTATATACTTGTAACAGTAAAATAAAGTGAAGGTGTACGCAAAATCTCTGAAACTAAAGCCTGTAGTCGAAAAGATATTTATGTGACGATTACTTGTGACCTTTTTCTTCGCGGGTGACTTATTTTTTCTGATAGTTTCACATTCATTCCTGTCAATTTACATGGGCGAAGACTTTTTGTTATAGTTATGAATAACTTTAGGGGATTTTACGGTTTGTGCTGGTTTCTTTTTATATCCATAAAAAGATAGATTTTTTAAAATTATTTTTTAAAGTAGACGAAGTAACATAAGCCGACCATCGGTTTCACTTTATTATTTATGCAAAGTTATGTTATTTGCTTCACTTCAAAAGTCTATTTTTTTCTATTTTTGTGATTTTTTACACTTTTTTTTATGTATTCCACGCTTCAGTACTCTTATATTACAGTTTTTTTTAAAAAGCTATATTATAGCTAGTAAGTAGGTACACATAACTAAATGAAATTGTAATTTAGTATATTTTAACGATTTTAATAAAGTTACTTATATTTATAGTTTTTGTTCTTCTACTACATACTTTAGACTGAGTTCTAATTGAAATTTGTATTTCCCACAAAGAACATTATATTAAATTAATAATACGTAACGTAAAAACAAATGCTTTTCATTAGGCACAGTTACAATTTTCTGCTGAAGACGGCAAAGATAATAAGTAGAATTCAAACCACGACTGTTGAATTCCTAAACGGAAAACAATTTGCAATCAGGCGTTCCTCTAGTGAATAAATTAAAAGTTAACAGTCGAAATTAGAGGTTTACGAATTATTTAGATTGTTCCTTCGGTGGTTGTTTAAACAATTTTACGTGGGATGCCCAAGAATTATAGCAACAATGTTGTAAATGCTTAAAAAGAACAATTAGCTAATCTTTTAAAATACTTAACAAATATTTATAAACATAAAGCAATAAGTTTCTTTATAAGAATTACGCATTAAAATGTACGATGACCACTTTTACCATTTTTTTAAATTTAAAATGTAAAAAAAAATTCAAAAGTTTCCTTTAATATCAATGTAATTAATCAATTTATGTACAAAAGAAAAACTAACCTAATTAATGGAATATAAAATACGAACAATACGAGTAATATGTAGTAAAAGAAAGGATGTAGGTACAATTCATACATACAATAACAATATTTATAGTAATGCTAATAGACATTGTCATAAAAAGGAAAACATGTAATTTTTATTATTACGGCTCATTATTTATTAAAAACTAGCTTTTACCCACAGCTTCACTCACATTTAAGTCATTAAATAAGTATCATTTCTTTTCATTTATCATTTGAATAAAAATGAATCAATATGATTCCAAACAGCTGAAACTATAGTCAATTGGAAACTATAGTAAAAAATAGTTATTTAAAAAATTAAATAAAAAATATCCTATGTTACTTCTAGTACCTCCAAAAATATGTGTACAAAGTTTCATGGTGATCGGTTGAGTAGTTGTTGCGTGAAAACGTAACAAACAAACTCACATTCACATTTATAATATTAGTAGGGATTAGCCAGTAGTAGGTAGTAATCACTTTTCCAGTCAATTTTTATCACCCTTGAAGTGACTTAGTTTTATTTTTGGATTGGGTCGGAAATACCATGGTATATAGCAAGAGCGGTCCTGAATTTTTTAGGTAGAAATTTTAGGCCCATAAATCTGACTTTAGTTTCATATCCACTGCTACAATATTTTTTAGTGGTAATAAGAAAGTTTTAGATTTAATTTTATTTCTATAAAGCATCCCTCGGTCCACGGGTCGGATCTAGCCTTCCACCAACTTAAATCTGTCCCGATAGAGGTTAATAAATTTTAAATACATATATAATAACAATAATAAATTCTTTATTGTTTTTAAAAAAAATACTAATAAAATTTGTAATTACTCTCAACCATCCTAAAACTGTATTCTTTAAGTCATAAACTAAAATCTCAGCTAAGTAAAGGTTGTCCATATAGGTTGCTATGAAAAGTAGGATGTTAATTTTCAGATATTTTTTTTTCATAATGTATTGTAAGTCTTCCATTATAAAGTTGTGCGTGCAAGCATAACGTCACGTACAACAAAAGGTTGACTGTCAGGAAATCGAATTTCCTGAATTTCGGTACATTTTTTGACGGTAAATAAGAATTGCGCAGCTTTCCCCGCATTGCGCGAAAATTTACTCCAAATGCGGATTCGAAAAGAACTACAATAAGTGTATAAAAAATATATAATTCTTATAAAAATTTCAAATTTTGTTACGCTTTGATCTTTCATTTATTTCAATGCAAGCTTCATTTATAATTATTTATTAATATTTTATCTTATTACTATTAAAACATTTTCCTTAACAAATGTGAAGTTCGACTATTAAAAAGAATTAAATAAATGTGCCAGGGAATTTACATTATTTTCTCAAAGAAATTTTAAAAAAAGTAAAACTATGATTTAAACTTTTTTCTAATATTAATTGCATATTACGATTTAGCTCCATCTATCCTTTAGCGAAAGCAATTCCTAGTAAAATTTTATCTTTTGAAATGAAATTCGCAAGTAAATAATAGTTCAGAATCCTGCGTGTAGGTGGCGTTGTATATAAATAAAGCGCCATCTATTGAATTTATATTGAATTTCAATACAGAAGCTCGTTCTATCTGGAGTACTATTTCTACTCTTATACTAATTAAAATATTGGACACTAGGTGGCGCTGTTTAAGTATAAAATACTTTTCAGCTTTTTGGATATTTATGAAGTTTATTAACCTGTATAATACTTTTATTGTAATATAAGAATTGATATTATATATATATATATATATATATTTGTTCTTATCTACTCGTATTTATAAACTCTATATATCAGACCCATGTCGCTGCAATCTTATCACGAATTTAGCAATCTGTATGTAAGTAATGATGTAACAAAACAACAAAAGCGATCTAGACTTGATTTAAATAAATATATAAAGTATTTTATTATAAGTGTCAAAAACGTGCGTAGTTAAAAGCTAAAAAGTAAATAATGTTTTAACAGAAGTAGAATTTGGCATGCGCAACCTTTTGACACCATTCTGAAAATGTTTTATTGCAATGTGTTGTAGTTAGGAAGTTTAACTAAAATAATTATTTCATTTTTGTGTTAATATAATAAAAAAACTGATCTATACAATTACGCGTTTAGTATATATTGAAAATTGAAACAAACGTATGCGATTTATAAGCAGATTCCCCGCATGCGGGTTATTTGGCAGATAGTTTTAATACGTTTAACCGCATGCGATTTTTTCATCAGTTACTTATACCTAATTGTACTAGTACACAATATCTATGTGTTTTTGTATAACAACTCCTAAAGTATTGAACGGCAACAGATAAATAGTAGTTGTTATTGACATAGTTTATTTACATAGTGAAATGGTGAAATGTTACTGCGGATTTCAGTTTGAGTCATGTACGTGTGCAACTTACAGCCGAATGGGTCATAGTTCCTATCGTTTTATTAATAGCTTTTAAGCCATAACATGCTGATTTATACAATCATAAATTAATTATGAAGTTTAGAATTATTACTGTTTGTGATCGCGTTCACTTTCTATGAAAAAATCTAGACTAGTAAAAACGGTGTTTCAAATGCATCACAAGATATAGGGCCACGTGTTCTGCTATTGTAAATAATAATTAATATAACTGAATGATTATGACAGTTAAAATAAAATATTGGATGACTTTACGAGACAAAGTTTTGAAGTCAAAGTAATGTTTCCAATAATCAATCCAAATAAAAAAAAATCCTTGTTTTCTATTTTTGATTATTTTTCGTGATTTTCTTACCTTCTCTTTATATTTATCACCAAGTCTTTTTATATTCCTTTATTTAAATATATTGAAACTTTTCAGTATTCTCAAGGGCACTCAGTTAAAAAATAACCAAATGAAATTTACATTATTTACTTGGAACATTTGAAATAAATTCACTTAGAGACAATAAATCTTTGAAAGTGAAGATATATTTTTCGATTTTATGTTAAAACAATTTCTATTGTTCTTGGTTTTTCTTTAGCGAGAAAAGGATACAAAATAACAATTTTTTTACAAAATAACAATTTCTTTACAAAATAACCAAATACTAAAAATATAATTTATTTTCTTAAATTCATATTATTGCCAATAGTCTACATTCATTTTCATGTAAATTTATTCAGAAACCTGGGTGTACGTATATGTTCTTTATTATTATATGCATTTTTAAAAATTATTTTTTACGTAATCAATGACAAATTTCCTATAATATACAATCCTTTTTAATTCAAAACAATAAATCATGCATTTAAGGGGTAATGAACTAAATATTATTACTATATGGATAACAAAAACACGCACGCACACTCACGCACGCACGCACACACACCTAGTCTTCTACCAAATAAATATATAAGTAATTTTTTATTTTTAAATTTCGTACTAATTGAAATGACGTGTAAAAATTCACAAACGAAAAAAATCACTCTCAGGATTTTGCCTGATTAATGTAAGATGTGAACGAAATTCTGTCGCCGCGACATAGGTCATAATTTTCCACGCTATCTGTGTCGACCACTCGACCGTCCTCTATTACAGTGATCCTTCTAACGTATTATATTATTTAGCTATATTTCATTCTAAATACAACTGAAATATAATATTGTATTTCATAAAAAATATACGTTTTGTGGAATTTTGCTATTCCCTTACTTACATATATTAGTTGAAGCCATTTTTTTATTTCTGTGCTTGACCTAGGTTAGTCGACAAATTACAGGCAGAAGTTCGCGTCTTCTATGCCACGTCTATGTTATAGTCAGATATAATGAATCAGTCGATGCTACAAGCTCCGGAAGGTCTTCACATGAGCGATAGAAATGTGTGGTTAAACTAGTGTTTTAGCTTGGCTGACTGTTGGCTTACTAGAAGGATTTTTGACTGAATTTAATGTTATATAGGTAGCTATATATTTTTATATAAAATAATATGTTTTTTTATGTTAATTATTTTCATGTACAGGCTATGATTCACGAGTTTCTTGTGGTCTTCTTCTCGTCATACGCCTTTCCGAAGCCATTGTAAAGTCTAACCATGAGCAAGCGCACGCCTTTATGCTAATAAACGATTTTTATTTCATTTCACTATCAACTTGAACTGTCTATGCTCATCTAATCAGGCAGCATAACGTCTCCGCTAATGAATCACACTGAGTTTATACCAAGTAGATTACAACCACAAGAAAAACAGTAAAAAAAATCTAACCATTCTCAAGCTAACTCAAATGTCAGACCCATAATAACATGCCCTCGTGACTAATAAATAGCTTACACACTTATCCGCTCTCCCGATGTGCTTTGATGACATTCATTCACGAACGCACTCAATTTCCACAATTCAAGTCTATTTCTAAGCTTTACCGGGGCTGTGCGGAAATGAAACGCGTGTTTTGTTACCAGAACAACGTCAGCACACGTGTCCATGCGCTTATCAAGAGACCCGAATTGAATTTATGTATGATTTCGAACAGCGAGCGTAATTTGTTTTTTCAATTATTTCTGTATGCTATCCAGAGAAGCAAGTTAGCAAAGCGCTTTCTCTTTTTTGCAATGACATAAGACAAGGACAAGAACACTTTTCTAAGGCCAATGAGAGGTAAATATTGATTTGAAACTAGAAGAAAATTATTTAAATAACTATGATGCGTCTGAATTGTACAAGCCGCATGAACTAATTGTTATTATTATCTTATTACTAGCCAATCACAGGCGACCATTGTTTCAGTACTAACTCGATGGACAAAATAAAATAAAATTAATTGACATGTAACAATATAATACATATATAGCTAACGTCAAAAGTTTTTTTTTTATATAGAGCACATTAATGCGAACCTACTGGTGATGCGGTGAACTAAAACACCTCATATAAAAATCACATTTACGAAATGTATCGTTTTAAATATTATAATTCGCACTGTTTATTTAAGTTAGTAATTACTTAAAGGCTACAATTTTGTATTGTTCAATAAAACAATAAATAATTATTTAGGCAAACCTAATACAGTGTACATTAAAATAAAGCACCCTCCAGCCTTTGTAGGCAGAAAGTGTTCGGAGCTCGCCAATTATTTAAAATTAATGGATAGCCATCAGCTACCCAATTAGTTCAGTTTTAGGAGTATACAAAATAAATTTTATCCCATTGTTTAGTCACAAAAGCCACGTTTATTATCATCGATGGTAATTGAAGGAGGTTCTATTCATTCATCTTCTCATCAAATTTTATGGTTTATTTTGTAACTTCCGTGTCCGTTCTAAAGATATAAACAGTTTTGGTATTTATTACCTAATTAGCGATTTAGTGAAAACCATTGTTCTGTTCACAAATTCAATAAAATCATACTGAAGAAGACGTCATACGATTTCTGTGGGCTTATCACGAATTTAGTCTGGCTTTCGAATCGAGCTGTCACAAGTAAAACGGATCCGTTAGCAATCGGGATCATGAATTTTTACTAACGACTAAGGAGCACCAGCAATCTATCAAATGAACGAAAGATCGAGACGTTCGAAAATTAACAAAAAGTATCTAAAATATTGTAGTTCCAAATCCGCACGCGGTGGCGCTGCTCAAATTTCCATACAAATAGCTTGAAGCGAACTCGGTTCGAAAGCCAGACTAAAATTCGTGATAAGCCCACTGTTTAAAAATTAATGTTGTCTTGTGTCGACTTGAGGAGTCAAACGCTTCTTTTGTTATCTCATTGTAAAACTATTTGCAATTATTTTATATTGTTGTATTGACATAACAAATTTGTAAAGTGTATAATAATTTGATGATTAAAAACGACCTCGGTCTAAGAATAGATAAGTAATTACTATTTAAAAATATCATTCATCATTTAAATACTTTTTGCCGCTTAGTTATTATCATGTCGGTGACTAATTTAGGTTACGTTCGAAGATACTGAATATTAAAACAAGAAACTATGCGTTCCCTTTACTTTAATGAAACAACATAGAAAGATTCTCTTTTATCAAAAAGTTAAAAGTTATAAATAAAGAAGCCGGAACTCAATTTAAGATGTAGTCGGAGTTCGCAAACTACGAGTATAATTCGTTTGTTCGCGAAAGAATATAAAAACGAAACAAGAAAATAAATTATTTAGATGCACAAAGTAGGAACTTTTTCTTTGAAAAGGGACCAAATAATGCCGGCGTTGTGTGTGTAGGAATTTATTGGTCACCTTCAGTTTCAATTTGCACCCGTGAGGAGTATGGCGTCATCCCACGGGGAGCTTCCACCTCGGGCTTTTGGAAATTGAAGCCGTGAATGTTTGGACTCATGCCAGTTTTATTACGGTCATGACAGAAAAAAATGCTTCAAGCCTCAACAATGCCTTAGATCCTAATTGGATCTTATATTATTTCGTTAGGCTTGAGTCAGCAGCTAGAAAAATATTTTCCTCGTAGGGGACCAAAAGTAATCTGAATTAATTATCTTACTTTACACACAGCGTCTAAAATTAATCAAAAATAAACAATACACGGATCTGTTTATCAACTCATATATTGTACAAAAGATCGTATAAGTCTAAGGCTCAAGATATTCTACATATAAAATAGGTGTAACCGGACAAAGAAACTGATATCTTAGAATCGTATAAATAGCTTTGAAAAGCACTTTAAGAAGTATTATGATCTCGAATTACGTAAACAGCTTCTCTACATTACATTTATTTGTCTGACAATGAAACTGGAGTTATTGTTCAAGAATTTAGACCGAGGTCTGAGTGGTATATGCTTAATAATTTTATTTTTTATTTTCTGCGCGTATTCGCATTGTATTTTTTAATTAGAGTTAGTATTGAAATAAAATCAATGCACAGTTTAAAACAATCTCACGAATATATCTCAACTAATCGTTTATCAGTGCTAATCTCAGAAATTACTTTTAGAATTTTTATACATATTGATTATATGAAGGTATAGGTATATATTTTTAATCGGCCTTTATTTTTTTATTACGATTTTATAATTTCTTGTTTACAAGAACTATCGACATCAGTAAAATTGTCTTTATAAAACATCTGGGGTCATTTAGTGGGGGTTTGATTACAACTAAGAAAACTTTTATAATAGCATATCAAACTACGTTTAATTGTAATGAACAATTATCAAACAATGGTAAGCGCCTAGTCTACTATGTTTGTATATTGTTTTGTTTTGTAACAACAACCCGAGGGATTGCTCCTTTTGAAGTAGCTATAACAATGATCAATCTTCGTAACTGTAAACTTTATAATCTGACGTCACTCGACCACATTGTCGACAGAAACTTATCTATACTCCGTTTAACAAATACAGACCGAAGTGTTTTTATATATTCTTTTAAACTATTGAACTATAAGTTATAGACAAACTGGTGATTATTATTAGATTCTTATTGGTGCGTAGTAACTAAACCAATACTCATGGAGTAACCTAACCCCATTTGAAAAGGCGTAATGTAGCATACTCTGTGGGGTTCATTGTTTTATTCATTTACAACACTAACTTAAAACATGTGACGTGTGAGTGCTACGCGAGCGACGATCAAGTAGTACTATTATATTTTAAAAAAAAATTAAATACACATTACTGTTTATATATGTATGTATGTATATGTATACATATATGTGTACATATATTTATATTTTAATCTGTTATAATAAGTGATTAACATTATCAGTGTCTAAACGAAAAAGTTAGAAGTTCGTTCCTTTATTACTTGGGAACTTCTCTTAACGGGTATAACTGATGTTTGTCATAAGATGTAACTAGTTTAAAAGACCTTATGTGGTCTACCATATTTTCATTATTTTTAAGTCCTACGACCATCGTGGACAGTCTACATGTATACCTAATTGTTTCATTACAACATTTCGAACACTTTGCAGCTATTGTAGTGGTGATAATAAGCTGTTAATAGCTTATTATAACTAAACTGTAATGTAATCTTATTATGAAGAAAGAAAATTTATAAAAAAAATTGCTTTGTTCTCTTACAGGTAGATTATGAAAAGTTGTGTTTTTATTTTTTAAACGGAGTGTATTTATTTACGAAAAGCGTTCCTAATTATGTTGATGGCTTTAAAAAAATGAGCAGTTTTTTTATTACATCTAATTAATTATAAGTTTTTTGATATATCTTTAAAATAAAAAAGTTTTAAAGTATAATACCAAAAAATTTCAGATAATCTAAATTTTTAAGGACAAAATTTCTAAGATTAATTTATCAAGTTATAGAATATTTTGCGGCAAACAAAAACATTAATATGGTTAACTCAAAATGGATTACTAACTTAAGATTATTTCGTTAAACACGACTTTTGGTTTTTGGTTTTTGGTTTAGCTCTTGAAATTAATTTTCTAATTTTATTGTCTTTATTCTTATATTCATTTATAATAAATAGTATAAAGAATATTATAATACGAAAGTGGATAACTGGAATCGCAATCTTCACCGACATGCATAAAAGGAGCAACTGATGTGATCAATGCGAAAATGATTCGTAGAGAGAAAAGTCGTTGGTGCTTCAACGTCTCTGCCTACCCCTGCAAGTTTATAGAACATATATATATATATATATAAATTATAGACAAATATTTCGTATTTATTTACCTAATTACAATTATCTATAACCAAGCTAGCAGGTATGTACTCGCTCCTGTATGTAGGTTCCGGGTATTTCAAATCTCTTCAACGTCAAGAGCACTTCAAACATCAAAGGCTGAAGTCCACAATACCGGCTCAACCAAAGCGCAAGCTCTATGGCGTGCGCTTTGTTTTAAGCACGCTCATTAGAGCTTTTCTACTTTGTCTTTGTACCAGTTATCGTGTGAGAATTTTGATACAAAATAGCCTCTACGATTTACCATCTTATTAATAATATGATCGTTGTTAAAGGTTGTTTTAATTTGTTTTATTAGTAGATACCACTCAACAAAAACGAAGTGAAAGTATCATTGGATTAGTACATAGAGCATTGCATCATTAGACTAACAACTAAATGTTTAATTATGTTTGCTAATAAATTATACACGATTGCTTATTCATGATGAAAAAAAAAATAGGACCACGATTTAACTAATTTTAAACGACTTTCTTGTATAACACTAAACTTTAATCTACACGGTTTTATTTCATGTTTACTATAAAAAAAATAGTGTAAAGATAAAAAACGACTCAAACCAGATCGTAAAAACAATAATAAACACATACTTTTATTCGCACTTAAACCGTTATTTTGCATATCGCATTTTTGGCTATTGCGCCAAAGCTCCCCCAGCGCCCTACCACTTTATATTAAACCACCTCCTAATCGCGCGGTCTGAAGGCGAACACTTATGAAGAGGCTTTTAAAACATCAAAGACCACCATCCCTTGCTACAAGGGGGACGAAATATTATTTATTAGTCATAAAATTGAGGGAATATTGCTTCCGACGTCAAATTGGGATTTCATAAATAACGCATGAAACTTATCTTACAAAGGGCTCAATTTGTAGGGGCTCTTTTATTCCAATTAGGCTATAAAACAATTATATGTTTCATAATTATTCTTTGATAACTTTTGTCATGAAGTATTTATGTATTAAGCCTTCTATATAGAAATCTATATATTATAGAAATTACTTTCGATCGATAGCAATCAATTAGTTACATACCCATTTATTAGTTCTAAATTAATTCTAAAATTATCACTAAGTTATTTGCTCTGGGTAACACTTAAGAAACATAACCTAAAACAATGACTGTAAATCTCGGTTTGAAATATTCAAAATAAACGCAATAATAAACGTCAATTACTTATTAGCTACAGAAAATTAATAAAAACTTATTGTATACCGGGTATGTTTTATTTTTACCATAAATAAAAAATAGATTTTATCTCTAAGTATGAATAATCAAAGACAACAATATCTATTATATAATTGCCAGCTTTATTTTCTAATATTTAGGGAGTAAGTATAATGTTATGTGCATTGTGAGCAGTATTAATGTACTTTTATAGTTTTAAAATGTAGGTATATTTTATATTTCAGACAAACATTACATTCAAGGAAATTATTTAAAATTATTTTGCTTATAATTCCCGCTACAACATTCAATAATTAGTCTCGACGCGTTTCGCCTCTTCACGTATCCTGATGATGCCACGTGAAGTGGCGAAACGCGTCGAGACAAATTATTGAATGTTGTAGCAGGAATTATAAGCAAAATAATTATAATAATTTCCTTTAATATGGATTTCCGCAAAGTAACGCCTGAAACAATCAATTATAAAACATTACATTTACGTCACATTTCATTTTATTTTCAAATAAAGTTAAATCAGTCACTTAAAAGAACGGTTGAACTAATTGTGAGATTGTAAAGTTCAAATTTACTCCATATTCAAATTTTATTTTCCAACAATAATGGAATCGCATTGTAAAATATTTTCGATTCAATAAATTGTTCAATTTATTCCCTCGACAGCAATGTAGGTTGTCGATGAAAATAGTAGCCAGTTAAAGTTAAATTATACCTTTGAAAAACTTGAAAAATTCTCTTTATATTTTATTCAACAAGCACCAGTTTAACACCTAGATTTTAAGCCGCGTCTCCTGCGCGTGTTTTTTCGAAACATTAGACAAAAACATTGAAACATTGGGGCGTGGCCGTACACAATTTTTATTGCCACGCCCCAATGTTTCAATGTTTTTGTGTAATGTTTCGAAGACACACGCACAGGAGACTTTTACAGAAAGCACAAACAAATAATTCTGTCATATTTTTAAATAATAATTATTAATGTAAGAAAGCGTTCAAAATATGTTTAAAATGTATTGCATACCAGTATATACTGTATTAAGAAATTTAACATTTTACTAGTATTCAATGTTTTTTAAATAAAAATTAATCTCATCGTGGTTGTACACAATTTCGTTAAATGTTACCAGAATGGCATTGTTTGTCAGTAGCAGGTGCGTGGGGTATCGTGAACAACGACATTTTGAAACTATATATATATATATATAAGTATATAGTTAAATATTGATTAGTACATATAGTTACATAAAATCTAAATAGGTATCATCATGATTTCCTAGTGGTTTTAATTTAATTTCAAATACAATTTTATTAACTTGAAAGAGATTTTTTTAATCTATAAAAACAATTACAAAGCTATAATTAAAAATTAAACATTCATGATCTCCAGATAATATTTTTAGAAGTTCACTGCAATATATTATGCTATGGTTTAAATACTATGGTTCGAAATAAGATTCAAAGTAAAATAATAAAAACTTGTGTTATTCGTAATCGAAGCGAATTTATTCGAATTGAACTCGAGGTATAAAATGAAACTACACTTTTCCACTTCTAGATTTGTTGCCTCGAGGCTTGACAACTTTACCTCTGGGCTATCACTTCTAAGTCGGAAAGATTTCCTTTTCTCATTTCTATAAAAAAATTACATTTATTTTTAAAATATTTTTATGTGAAATTTGTAATTTTTTTAACCAAACCCAAGTTATATGTAAATATAATATGAAAATAGGGTATCTTTATTATTTTATTCAAGGTAAAAGTGCAAAATTCATCAAAGAATCTCGGAGATAAAGGAATTTAAAAGTTTCATAAAAGTAAAGAATAATAGATGCAGAAAGAATGAACGAGGTGAGCCGGCTTTGTATCAAACACAGGTGCTCTACCCTGGACAGTTAAAAGCACATTTCTTTACAAAATCCTTTACTTGAAATCTATGCGGTATAAGCGTAATAGACTTATTTTTCTCATAAACCAAATAAATATTATAATCGAGTAAATAATAATTATTCTATTATAACTTTTATTCTATAAAAAGCGTATAGAGTGATAGACCGTGACGTTATTTTAATTGTAATAGTTTTTCATGACGACTAGAGAAGTGATATTGTCGCGTTTCGATATTAGAAGTCTGATACAACTGACTTCAGACAAACTGCGGTCATATTCCGAAGTACTGAATAAAACAAAACAATATAAAGAAGCATATTCTCTTTAAAAACAGTTCAGGTGATACCACAATAACTGTAAAATAAAACCTTGACATTCCTTTCAGTGCATCTGACAAGGATTTTCCAGTGCGCCACAAATTGGCTTTATACTGTCCGTCTAGTTTATGGTAAACTTCTTATTCTTTGTTTTATCCGATAAAATATGATACGTAATACCATTTTAACCGAGACTACCTCCTTTGTTGTGGATAAGTTGTCGGGATTGTTATTTATTGCGAGATTTTTCAGGTAACTAGCGTTAGGGTACACTGACACGGGCTTTTATTTATTTATTAAAGGTTAATTCATAGTTACTGCTAATTTTATAGTTTTGTCATTACACCATTTGAAGACTAATTAAAATATAAAATAAAATACTTTATTTGTAAATAATTTTAGTACATAAAAATAGCAAGGGCCTCCAGTACTAGGTTCGAAAACCTGTGCTTCTGGGTACCCCAGTTACTGAACTAGATGCATGATAGAAATATAATAGAGATAAAAATAGAATATATAAACAAAACTTTGAATGATGAAAAGTTGATATGTTATGTATAAAGATAAACTTAGAAAAATATATTCTAATGTTATTCGGGAAAATCTTACTAAATTACAAAAAAAAGTTTTAAATATTATCCGTCACATAGTTTTCAATAGATTGCAGCGAGGCTGTCTCAAACGAGATCAAAATAAACCCGATAGTAAGATAAATAGAATCATTTAATATCGTATGTGGTAGTTTATTGAATGTTTTTTTCATACATTTACGTTTAATTAAATATAAATAAAAACTATACAATCTCATAAGCAATTTGTAAATTAGCTATCACATTATAAATACAAAGCATGTTTCTATTAAATAGATCATAATATTAGTGTTCAGTCGCACTACAAAAGCACTATGTTATCGAGAACATTATTATTAGCAATGAGTCGATGTGTAAAGGATATTGCTTTTGTGACATGAAACTATAAAAATACACAATTATTAAGGAACTAATTATGGAGGAATATGCGTTGACAATTTAGATGGTATATATCAGTTTCAGGCAGAGTAAAAATAAAGTAAAATAAAGTCGTAAATAAAATTGCTGATAACTGGGGCCGGTAGCTCAATTTTAATATAAACCAGATAGTATTATAATAAATGTGTGTCCCTTTGACTTTTTATGTTTATGATCTACAGGTAGTATACTTGGTAATTAAAAGTTATGGTAATAAAAAATAATAATATTAACACTTTATTGTAAAAAAATAATACATACCTATAAAGAAGAACAGAAGAAAAGAAAGAACAAAAGGCGGCCTTATCACTAAACAGTGATCTCTACCAGGCAACCAACCTTAGGGTAGTAGATCAGGAAGTAAATCGTAGCGTGACAGTGGTATGAAGTTCAAAGACGAGCATAACTTCAAGAAAGCTTCTAATCGAATTAAAATAAAATCATATTATTAAGGAAGAATTGAATTACCTAAAAAAAAAAGAAAAATGTAGTATAATGTTTGTTTAATATAAAATATTTTATAACTCCTTGTCGTAACCCGAGTACGGATGCCTGCAGAATACAATAGCGTTTGTTCTTCGCCATTTTCAGACATCATATTTCTTCCATTATTCAATACGTTATCCTCGATGCAACACTAAGTAATAATACACTATTCGTTTTACTAAAAAATATAGATATTTCACATGAAAATACTAATAATAAAATTATAATTCTTTAAAATAATAATATATCATATTATGGTAAAATACAATATTTTATTTTTATTTAATATGTCACAATATTATTAAAAATTTATCTAAAAATAAATATGATACTACGATGAGAATTTCTTGATGAGGCTGAAAATAGAATCTTCTTTTATTTATAGAATGAATATTTGGTACCAATGTAACTTTACTATAAAAAATTAAATTCCTAAATTACAATCGTTAGCTTGATATAGGTACTAATTAATATCGCTAGACAATCCTTCGGAATCACTAATTGATTTACATACAAAAACTTACTTTTCACTTATATCAAGGCAGTTGTACCTACTAGTATTCCACAATTCTCTCGCCAGTAAATTCATTCGAACGAATAAAATCTATCACTTTTACTATAAACACATAATCACAATACGTTTAATTTTATTATCCAACTTATATTATTGGTACGGATTCCTTTTGAAACCTTTGACTGACGTGTAGAAATAAAAACTGTTTTTTTAAATGTCAGTAAACTGCTAATGCGACCATATGTATCAACATTTTTAATAGTGATGTTGAATGTGATTAAAGTTTATAAAAGAAAAACGATAGTCTAATTAATTGTTTGTTTATGAATTCTTGGAAGAATAAAGAATGAAATATTTATTCTTCGAATTTCGTTTAAAACATCGAATTCACTATTAAAATATGAAAAAACTCGCCACAATTTAATTTTTTTATTTCAATACTGAGGAAAATAAATTTTAAACAATGTTTTCTCGAAGGCACCTATCGTTAAAATACGGAGATAAAGTGCTGAATCCCTTGATCCTGTAAACAAAGACCTTATCATCACGCCGCAGACCCGACCCGACTAAATATGTACCAAACAAACTGGGAGACTGGTGACTACAAATTTGTATAATCAGATAATATTTTGAATCTTGTAACAATTGTTTACTAAATAATGCATTTAATAGTGTTTTTGTAATAGAAATTTATTTATATTTACTGAACTATTTGGAAGAATTTATTAATAGCTTTAAACATATAATTATGCTTATTAGAATTTTGCTATATTTATTTTTAAAAATATTTTTTAAATTATTTTAGTTGTAATTGTCATAAAATGTCAATGGTATTTTGTTATGCGCTTTACAATTTTTTTTTCATTATTATTTAAAACTTAACACTTCTCTTCAATTATCATTAAAATTACATTTGGTTTGTAATATGTAGTAGAGATTTTTTTCATAATTATTGTCCTAATGTAACTTTATAGGTAGGCTTCATAAATAAATAAACTATGTAAATATAATTAAAATATGAATTTTCACTAAAGTTATAAATAGCCTTTATATCACGATATCTATGCTAGAAACATATTCGCATCGTAAGCATGAATTTTATAATGGATCGGTTAGTTTATCTCTCCATTCCAAGCGGATTCTCGCTACGATACTTTAGGACCTCCAACAAAAGCTACTGAGCCTAAAACAGGGGGTATCTAGGGATGTTAGAATTACGCATTGTGTTGTACAATCTTGGGTTTTATCACTATAGAGTAAAGAGGTTTATTACCTAGATATGGGGCATTTATTCTTAGAAAAACATGTATAAAGTTTAAATTTTATATGCATTCTTATTTTTTATTTATTTTGAGCATTTACATTGTGTGGTTAAAGGAAAAAGATAATAAACAACAGTTTTGACGCACTAAAACATCAATCAAACTTAAAGCACACATCTGAACAAAAACGAAAAACGTGTCTTAGACGTATATAAAGAATTTTCGATAAAAACCAACGTAAGTATTCTTCACGCGGTTGACACGAAGAGACCACTGTCTCTTGAGGAAAAAATGACTAAAGGTGTGTATACACTTTGCTACTTAACCAAAAGCGAACATATAATATGCTATCGAATACAATTATGATGATTCTGCTACTCGTCGATAGATGGCACTGTATATTTACTGTCTTAATTACAGAACATGTTGCAAGTATACAAGAATAACCAATAAGAATCATATAGGATGTACGTCCTAATTATGACTACGCACATATTTCTTTATTATCAAAACTTACTTAAACTTGGCTTACATCTTACAGCTGTCATTATTTGTATTGCATGTATATATTATATGTATACCCAAACTAATTTGTTTTCTGAGTCGTGTTTTTTAGTTTTATGTAAGTATTTGTAGCCATAATGTTCTTTATATAGTGGTTACAGTAACACGATACAATCATAGTGTGTTCCCGACTTAAGACGCATCCTTAAATTCGACCAGGGACCAAGGGAGCACCGTTCCATTTGCCATTTCCCCAAATTCTTTCGGACGCCTTTTAAAAAACGAAACTTATTGAAAACTTATTTCGAATTCGTATTCAGAACGAATGAAATTCTAAACTTAAATATTGTTTGGCTGTAAAGGAAATTTCTGTTGGGATTTAGGAAGTATGAAAGTATTATTTATTAGCAAATTTTACTAATAAATAATTTCTAAAATAAACAAAAGATTTACGTCACGCCATAAAGCGCACACCCGTAGCGTCGTCGGCGCCGTGGTAATGTACAGTTTATATTAATTGAACCATTAACAACCACAACCTTCGCATAATATACTCGTTTCACTTCTTATTAGTGCTCCTTTTACTTAACAATATATCAATTATTCAATTTGTTATGAATTTAAGACTTTAATAAAACAATTGCAAAAAATATTTTTACCTTATATATAAAGTATATACTGATATTTTTTCCGTGAAGTGGCATTTCAAACATGTTCATAAAACTCAGCGATTTAATTAAAATACTCGCATCACATATCCGTCGTTCTTTAATTTATAAAATCCTTTACAAAAATCCGCATATTAAGGCGGCATGGCACCCCAACAAACGCACGACATTCAGTCAGCTCGTCGCAGAATCCAATTAAAGCCTCGAATGTTTGGAATGATAATTGAAGATTTACGTGTGTTGGAATTTCACACTCAATGCAGAAAGGGTTCGTCATTCAGTTATCATAATTGAATTGAAAAGATAGAAATTACTTACATTGGGGTTGCCGCTCGAATACAACCACTTATTACCATGTGGGGTTCATTTTTTGATGATTGCATTCAAATTGAAAACTAATCGGAAGGCAAAATTCAATAATGGGTTTTGAAAAGTGAAAATTCCTCAGTGAATATCGGTGACTTTTATGATGTCGGAAGGTATTTTAATTTCACCCTACAATGGATCTAATCGGTATTTGAGAATCGATGTTGCCAAAAAGAGGATCCCTTTAATAATACCCGGAGCAAATATTCAAAATTGTTTGCATAAAAATGTAGTCATATTTTTTCTTTAGTAGAAGGGAGTTGTGGTGTTGGCGTGCTCTTATTATCCTTTGATGTCAGTAAGAGCTACTCGGAGTAGGTACAGGACGGCGTTAAGCACTGAAGTACCTAAATTCCTTTGCGGGATGACGCCAGACAAGCTTTTGTCAATTAAGACCATCTCTTAACACGTCTGCTTTTGGAATCTCTATCTAATATGAAACAGTGGGCTTATCACGAATTTTAGTCTGACTTTCGAACCGAGTTCGCTTCAAGCGATTTGTATGGAAATCTGAGCAGCGCCACCGTGTGCGGATTTGGAACTACAATATTTTAGATACTTTTTGTTAATTTTCGAACGTCTCGATCTTTCGTTCATTTGATAGATTGCTGGTGCTCGTTAGTCGTTAGTAAAAATTCATGATCCCGATTGCTAGCGGATCCGTTTTACTTGTGACAGCTCGATTCGAAAGCCAGACTAAATTCGTGATAAGCCCACAGATCACACGCATGATAAAATTTTAAAATTATAATGCCAATGACTTTATATAATATTTAAATAAATTAATTACATATATAAATGATTTTTATATTCAGCTAAATATATTTAAAAAAAACTATTTTCACTACTTTTTTTTTCTTTACAAAACACCAAGCAAATGTACAAATGTCTCTATGTACATATTTAATAAAATTGTTCTCGGTATATTTTTGTAAAATAAATTTAATTTAAATATATATTTATAAATAAACGTAAAGAATATAATCAAAGCACACACCTAATATTTAACATCAGATAGAGGACGGTCACGTGCTAGACATACAAAAAAATGTCAACTACAATAAAAAATAGCTTTTTTACTATAAAAATAACAATAAAGAAAGCTAGGATTACTAAAATAGAGAGCTCGACTTTTTTCGTAAAGGCATGAATGCATTTTGAAAATCACAGCACCGCGTCAAACAGATGGATTCTTTGATGTTCGGGAGAGGCCACTTAATGAGGTGCGTCTAGCCCCACAACCTTTTATGACTACAGCCTCGCAAAAGGATGAATAGTCTGTATTCATATTCCCTCTTCGAATATATTATATTTTACATACAAAGGCTGCTCTATGACGTTCTGTTTATAAAAGAATAATTAAGATACTTATGTTTTTATTTTTATGCATTTGATTTATACTGTTTTACCGTTACATGGCAAAGTGGATTCGATTATACCAGCCATTCTCAAAGTGTGTTCCGCGGAACCCTAGGGCTAAAATACTGCAAAAAATACCTACCAAAGGGAGATTATAAGGTTACATCTAAATATTACGTAATATTACAATGCAATATGATTATTCATATATACATATAAATCATTTTTTTGTAATTATATTAAGGCTTTTTCCTTCGTCAAAAAAGTTTGAGAACCGCTGGATTATACCATATACATATTTATGGTATGTATGTTTGCATTCTCTTTATAATAATATCTACAGTATAAGTAGTTTATATAATTAAATATTAACACAAAACATTAATAGGATAGTAATCCGCAAAAAGTCTGATGTTAAAACTTCATTGTTCAGTTTAGCGCTAACATATAAAATACAAAAATGCTTTTTAACTTTATTTACTTCAATCTTTGTATTACGTCAAACTTTCGTTTCAAACGACTTGGAAAACTACTTGAAAAACTCGTAAAAAGTTTCATGAAAAGTGGTCAGTTCGATATAATTTAATAAAATACAAACATCGAAAACTTTAGTCGAGTATTTCTTTCTGAAAATTGTTCTTCGAGTTTTGATATAATTTTGTGTTAATGCTATAAATTTTAATTAAAACAAAAAGTAGCTTATTATGGTCGTTTATAAGATTTTGTTTTTTATTAAACAAAAATGTTCTTTACAAATACACATTTTAGTATTGATAATTATTACATTTAGTTAATTCATCCTTACAAAAAAAACAATTGGTGCAGTTTTGATTTTACCGATAGCCAATTAAACCCTTGCATCAGTTTCTAAAGATCTAATAGAGTTTATTTTTATAAACTCGCATTCAGCAAAACAAATGAAAATATGAAACAGGTAGGTACCGATGTAAAATAACAATTTCCATCACAAAAACAAAATACGATTTAAAAGTTGTATACTTATATACAGTCATCTATACATAAAGCATGTTTGTGCATTTAGTCAAATGTCTTAATTATAATATAAGAGAACAAGAAGTAAGGTGTTTGCAAATGGTCTAAACTAACCATTGGGTAAACCACTAATTTATTGTTTAATGTTGCCCATAATGATTGGCTTACCCTCTGTGGCCGCAGTTCTACGAATAAGCCGAAACGGATTTAATTGTAAGATTGTCGTTCTATTTCCTGTAAATATTATTATAATGAAGCAAAATAAATACGATATGAGGATATAAACACAAATAAATATAAACGAATATTAAACCGGTTTACGAGTATGTTAAATATGGTAGCGTATTTGTCTTATGAAATTGTTTGTATTGAATATTATATATTTATTATTATTTTATTTTTGGTAAACACTACACAGTATAAATAAACTATAAGCGTAATCATATTTTTTTTTAAATGTAGTATTCCGAGATTGTTACCCAAAATGCAGGGTATCTTAGACAGGAGCCAGGGCTTTGTATGGTTATGTATAGTATATCCATTTATTATAATTATTATTATTGTATGAAAACTGAAATTACAAGAGCAGGACAATAATTCAAAATACAATATTAATTCAAAAATGTTAATGATATTTGAATAAGACAATAGTTACATTGAATTCGAAAGTGGAATGCGAAAAGATGGATTTGTACTGGTATTGCTTAACCTCTGATTTGTGACGTGACAGAATGAATAATGACGACGTTGACGTATTGCGTGCGGTGAACAAACAACGCAGAGATATAAGTAATCTCTAAAGATTTTTTGGAGACATTCCCACACACATGAGGTATAATGTTATCTGAATTATTTTTTATTTTTTGTCTATCTAGACAATCTGCAGACGATTTATAATAGCCCCGAAACAATTATTACTATAACTAATTTAAAATATTCTTTGAATCTTACTGTTGTGTGCATTATTTTTTAAAATGTTAATCTGATGTTTCAAAAAAAATATAGCTATTGTGGTTGTACTAAAAATAATCGCGATAATAAGCCGCAACAAAACTACAGTTTTTGCTTTTTTTAAATTTAATATATATATCTGACCTTTAATTATCGTATACGTCGGTATCACCGAGCGCATATTTTACAAATCTGTCCACATGCCTATTCTAAACTCAACTGACTACTTGCTGCATATCGCCGTTGACAAGAGTAAGTAAATCGCTCTGGCTATCATACATCTACATTAGTCCAGTGAGGGCGCATTAAAAATCGATCGGGGGCGTATTTAGGCACGATCAAAGACTGTGATTAAATAGACTAGATGATATTGACAATAAAATAATACAAGCGTTGGATATTTAACAATGAAAAAAGTACAATTGTCAATTCTTAAAACGCGAAAGGGCTTCCCATATGGCGCAGAGCTCTTATGAAGATGTGTATAAATATAAAATTTACATAATTATTAGAGTAGCGAATTTTACACATAATTTGCTGAAACTAATGGAAACATTTTTATGGTTCCGTAGATTTTATTTACCATTTGAATTATTATATTAGTTTTAGTAATTGCATTCGTAGTATAGTACATATTGTAGTTAGCTATTGTTATACGAATTTAAGTAAATAAATGGATGTTAATAAAAAAAATACTTAAAAAATAGAATTCGCTTCAACCCTAGTTAGGTAATTGTAAGGCGCGTGAAGCTGCATTCAAGTGGGTGCTTTTTAAAAACATCAAAGTGTGGTTTTACTTTGTAAACTTAGAGGTGTGTTGTCGCTAGCGAGGAAAGGTACTTAAACACTAACGCTTTGAAGATTTGCTTATGAAACTCGTACCTACTGTTTGTGAAACATATTCCTTTGGGATTTAGTTATTCAGTTTCATTAAGGCTTATGTTTATAGCTATTAGGTATGAAAACTTTTTTTTACTGAACTAGTGCTAGTAATTTAGCTTCAATGTACATATAATAAATTGGCAATAGACATTGTTGCGAGATTCAATTTACTCTAAATTTAATAATACCCAGACTTGGTCGATTAATGAATTCATCGGTCTATTAGCCGCCAGACTACACTCTTGTTTAGTAAATACCACACCAACTGACAGTCGTTCACAGCTCTTTAACGCACCTGCATTTATGTATGTCGAACAAATTAGGTCAACGAGATACGTAGGGTGAAGTTTGCGATTGATTCATTCTCGATACAGTTCGCATTGAGTGAAGACAAAACTGATAGTGGCAGTTGCCTGACAACTGAGGTTTACTTTTCTTTTAGTATATTAACTTGTTAATAAGTTATTACTCGAACTTCTTAACAGATACTTTTCCTTTGAAAACAAATAAAATAAAATAAAACTCTAAAAGTTTGCTCGCATTGGTATTTTTCCTAACCTATTGCGACACCGTTTTTGAATGTTTTACATGTACTTACTATAGTTACTATCTTTTTCTAAACAACGTAGCGTTTTTATATGTTTTTACATTATTGCAATAGTGAATATAATTAAACAGTAACTTTGACATACTTCCAAAGACATTTTTTTTCTACAGTCCACCATATTAACAATTAGTAAAATGAAGAAGTATATTTATTTGCCTTCGATATGTCGCGTCGGCTTGTTGATCTGTTATATGAGTATGGGCTGTTCATGTTGATAGACCGCTTTCATAATTAGCCAGCTTAGAGCATTATTAGAAAAACAAATCAAACTCACAACAAACAAAGTTGAATTTCAAATGTTTTTATCACCGCATTCAATAAAAGAAAGTAAAATAGTGACAAAGTTCCATTACTTTAAAAGCACGGGATGGCGTTAGAAAATAGTGACTCCCAGTGTAACAGCGAAGGATCGTTTTTCATGTCCATCCCCTGCAGGCCGCTGCATGTGTCGCAGATAGTATGCGAATTGGGGTTTTCTACAAAACAACCAGACTTTTTTAGGTTTATTTTGCATTTTTTAACGTAAACGTGTCGAATTGAGTTTTTTTTTTTTGCTTTTGGCACCCTTGACGTATACACGATAATACTGTCAGGCTCAGCCACGGAAAACTGTATATTTTAAATTATTTCAGGAATAACTCTTAATAGTTATGAAGTCCATTGAAAAAATTCAGATATAAACATTTGGGTATAAGATACATAGTTTATATTATGAACTAGTCATTATTGATATTACCGATTTCAATATTATGTTTGGAACACAAAATACGCTGAGTTATTGAAACTATTTGCAACTAAAGTTTTAGAGTTCATACGTCGTATGGTGGTAGAAGTGAATCCGTGAATCGATTTGCCTGGGAAGTTAAGTTCTTAGAGTATTCATGGTGAAGGCATTTCTACTAAGGTAAAATAATTATAAATCGCACTTACAACACCAATGTTCAAATCCCATACAATTTTGACCAGAACTTTGATAGCGTAATAATATAAAATATTGTAACAGTTGGTGTAAAAATATATGTGTTTAGAAAAATAAATAAATAAATTGTATACTAAATAAAGTGTAATTGTAAACAAACAAAGCCGCGTATTTTTCAAAGCAGTTTTAATTAAACCGCTTGCAATTAAACCTTCAGAAGTATTGTAAAGCTAAAGAAAAAACTGAAACGTTTAATAGTGAAATCGTTTAAGCAAATGATTCAGAGTAGCATTTTAAAAGATTTCATTTAAATAAGCAGCCATATATATATTTTAAATATATTTACTGCATTTGCTATATTAAATCCTTGACTTTAAGCTATAAGACGTGTGTTTTTATTAACAGCCCGAAGTAATATCCCATCTTGCCCCGCTACTGAGGTATCAGTCTTGCGTACACTTACTCAATGCGCACGGTTACCACGAGAAGTAAAATCACCATCATTTTCAAGAACCCTTTTTTACAGTCCACTGCTGAACTAGGATTTCTTCCTTTGTATTCCAGACGTTTCTATTGATTGTTGATGTTCCTTTGTCTAATTTACGATCGACATTCGGTTTGAGATTTTTTCATTTGTTTTGTATTAATTTGATTAAACATCGACGTCCATATATGTATAGTACCAACAATATAATACATATAAATTAAAGTAGCAAATCCGAACCTAATTAAAACCATGTAACGGACCAATGTTTAAGTTTACACGCATTTTAAGCATTTCATCAATCAAAATTATAACTATACTTGCTGAAACATAATAATTGAGACAAATTATATTTAAAAAAAAAACTCCATTAAACACTTTATTTTAATAGAAAAACTTGAGAATAAACAAATCACCCTTGAGTACAAAGATAAAAAAAAGTTATTGCCAGAACTTTTCATCGGGAGTCATCTCGAATCCAATCATGTCAATTCGGCCCACTTGAAAAAACGGTCGAGATTCAGAGACCTGTAATCTTTCAATTACAGATTCAACTTCCAATTAACTTTTATATTGATCCAGTTCCATTTGTATCTCCACTCGTATTTCATTTCTTTTTTCACCAATTTAATAACGGAATATCATTTTTAGGTTTACATTTTTGTAAATTTATGAAATAATATTAAATTGCAATCTTGACTCAAGTAAATATATAGACGGCAATTCAATAATACAGAATAATAAATCTATTTAACAGTGCTCTGATCCTAAACTTGGACCCTATAATATGAATACCGGAACATAGACATCACGAACATACGAGTATATGTATGTAACACCTAGACATTGGGACTTCCAGCGGTCTATTGGGACCTGTGAACTAAGTATAAGTAAAATATGCATTTAAAAAACATGACCCAGTTCCTTCTGAATGTTCCAATAAATTATTTAAAGAAATAAATTATTAAACAACATTCATCCAATTGAAAGAAGATGAATTTAAAAATTGAAATATCGTAAACGTTTATAGCACTCGAATGGAATGAATATGATATTTTTTTTGAACTCCGTCTTACAAATGGTTGTAACATTATTAGGAAATCGCAATTGCTATTCGTCTTTGGGATCGCCATCGCTTCCAAAACAAGTCCCGGGTTGAATGCAAATGAGTCCATATTGCCCGAGTCGATTTCGATGCTTTGAGTGAATTCATTTTTGTTTATGTATCTACTGTATTCATTTATACATTGTTGCTATAAATTTATATGTATATAGACATGAACTGTAACATTATATATAAAAAGCGATCTGTTCTAAGCAAACAAAAGTAAAGCTGAAAATAGTGCAGAAGAGAATAGAATCAGATACCTACATTGTATTACAATAACATCATACATTTACATCAATATACACTGAATATACCTACAAAAATCATAAGTAGTATTTTTTTATAGTTCCATTATAAAGGTATAATTATTATTGTTTTGTTATGGCGAGGACACAAATGAATAACAAATAAAATCTAAAGAATATTTATAAAGGCCAAACCACATATACACAAGTCATGAGAAACGACTACCTATGCCAAAATAAAAATAATAATGACAATAAAATTAATAAATAAAAAGAAACAATAAAAAACGGAAAATTACAATAAGCAAAAAGCAAACTTGTAATAAAACATTCAAACGACCATAACTAATTGAATCGCCACATCCATAAATTCTTCTAAGACATTACATTCTGAATTTATTTCTTTCTTAACATAAGGTACGTTACATGCGAGCGTACATTTTTCCATGTAAAGCAAAATAAATCACGCCAAAGCTCTCCTTTGAATTGGTCCGATGCACAGATTATCCTGAGCTACTTCTTACTCAGATATCAGATAAGGTTAGTACCAAGTCTACGTATGTTTCGGACAATGTTTCTTAAACATATATAAATAAAACAATACATATAAAAACAAATGAAATATATAAATTTTGATGGACTACAGCCATAAAAAGATAGATTTCAAACCAATTAAAACTAGCACAATTAACTTAATAAAAAAGATAAACGAGTTGCGTCTATTTATAGGACTGTAAGAAGAGGGATCTTCTTGTAAAACGAAATAAATCCTTGCTCCGTATTCAGTACAGGTATTAGTAGTAATTCACATCAAATAAGTAGAGTAGAAAATGCATTAAGACGCAACTAATCTCCTTGATACAAATCCCATTGCGATGTAGGTATCAGTTAAATGCACTCCATTACAGTACGGACCTAATCCCAGTTTACTTGGATACGTGGCGCAGATCTCCTTCGTGATAAAATTTCAAATAAAAATTCTACACAGATACTGTATTTTGTAGCATTGTGTTCCCCATTTTAGAACAGCTCATTCTGCCAAATGTTATTGATAACGAAACTAAAGAAGTGGAATGGAAAATAGGAAAAGCGAACAAAGTACGTGTACTTGATTACGAGAAATGATTATGTAAACGGTTCTACTACTAAAAGTGATTTGTTTCAGACAACCGACTATTATGGGAGAGCAAATTATGACAATTAGGAATAAATATTATATAATAAATATGATACTTTGAGTTTAAAGATTGCAATAAATAGAATATACTTAATAGGTATTGCTTAATCATTTCACAGTACATCTGTCTTCTATATAAACAATGTTAGTGCTATATTGTATTTTTTAATAGGAAATATATCTATACTGTTTGTTGATTGGCAAGAATGTCGTGACGTCATAAAATAGTTTACTTAGTCCATGATGGTATCTTCTTCTTGTTTTATTAATGTCCTCAGATCTCTAATGAAGACAATTCTGCCAATGTCAAATATTCGGGTGACAGCCCAATAAGAAATTATAATTTTTTTATGATTACGTAAACCTTCATGTCAAAATGCATATTTCCATAACGGTATTATTCTATTGTTTCTTTGTGAGAAAATAGTATATTCGAACAATTTTTTAGTTATAAAAAAATCTCAATTGCAAAATAAATATTATGATTAATGCAATGAAAAAAAAAACTACGTATTTTCACACAAACTCGTTTCTATGTTTATATGAGATGAATACAAATTACAATTTAAAAATACACTCAAATCCCCCGAGATCATGTTAAACGACACGTAAAATTCCAAGATAAAAAGCTCGAGAGTTATGTGTGAAATAACTTGGATATGAAAACGTATATTTGTCACTGAAAGCTCGCTTCAAATCGACTGTGAAAAAGGATATGAAATCACGAAACCACAATGACCGCGAGTAACTGAAACGCTCCATTGGAACGAATGATCATCGTTCGTTTGCCCCTTTGAAAGATTCTTTTTAAATTAAAGCAATTCTGTTTCTGACATCGTACCAATATATTTAGTTGATATATAGGTAGGTACATACATATATATTTGCTTTAAGTAATTAATATTTATAATCTATTATAAGTAAAAGTATATTTCGGATAAACAAAACCTTTATAATTTAATCAATTATTTGCTTAGAATACGAGATGCAAAAAGAGAAAATTAACTGAAATAAATTTGGATTATGTAAAAATACCAAGTCAGAAATGATAAATGTTTTCAAGGAGCACTCTTTGGGGAGTCAGTATTGTCAACATTCACTCACAATGAAAGAAAATGTCAAGCGACACTTAAATAGGGCAAAAATTCATAACTCAATTTTTATTATATTTAATTTTTCGTAAAGTAACGCTAGGGGAATCACCAAATAGCGCTTTAGAATTGGTTTACTAGTGCAATTTATTAATATAGTAACATTAGCAGATTTTCACGTTTATGATTCGACCAAGTTCTTTCTGTACAAAAGATTTTTTGAAATACTCCAGAATATAGCGTGCCTAGACTCGTTCTGTTATTTGAATTAGGAAAGACACATGTTTTATACATGTTGTAGTTATACTATAACTTCTATACTTCCTGTAACATGCATTAGATTAGAGGGTAGTTTTTAAAGTCTTTTATATGAATTGTATAATGGCAGGTGACTATCGAATTATCTGGTAGTCGTTAACAAGCTCCATAAATGATTACAAGCAAGAAGGATTTTTATTTCCATAACTACGACACAATATACACACCATGCTTGCTTATTGTGTGATTTTAATGTTTTATTTTAGTATGCATTAAATATGCATACGCGCGTTTAAAATCTCAAGAACTTCCAGTTCGACTTTAAAAAAAGTTTTCGAACTAATACGTTTATTGAGGAACAGGAGTATCTTCAATAATCGTAACATTTGAAATATGTAATACATCTTGGTATTATATAAGAAAATAAAATGCTAGTTCTCGATGTAGTTTTCACTGTAAATCATAAAAAAACCTAAATTTATTTAATTATCCAGGAAGATGTAGTCGAGAGTTGTGGATTTGTTTATAAGAAAGGATTGCATCCAATGAAACCCATTTACTTATTCCGATAGCGTCTAAAATGCAAATCTCAAATGTAAAATAAGAATTAAATGCAACAGTAACAAGCTCAATTCATGCAATCTACAAAGTTCTTTAATACAAACCAGACTAAAGTTTCCTTTCTTGGTTTATATTTAAGTTGAGTTTTGCAATAGCTTGCCAAATTACTTTAGAAGAAAAACTACATTTGCAAGTCGTAATGCAAAGTCATCTTTATATTGCCGTTTTCTTCTTTGTTAACATGTTTTTATGCTACAAAGAAAACATCTTGTTTATTTGTCTGAAATGTAACTTCCGAATTTATTTTGTTAAATATGTTTTTATTAGCCTTTGTTAGGTAATATGAGAGGTTTCGATTTTCTCACAATATATTTAACATAAAATAATTTAACTTATACGTGGAATGAAGTAACTGAAAAGTATTAAGGGGAAAAACAGAGGAACGTTTGTCCGTGAAATGTATGATAACTTCGAAATAATAAGTGCACTTTAACCAGATATTGTAGTAATTGTATTCAAATAAAGTGTAAAAAACAAAAGCAGCAATTTATCATAAAAAAAGAAAATCGTTTTAGAAAAATAGTTTATCTAGTAAAGCTCTTTATCATAATGACATAAGATGCCCGGAACGAGCCACCAACTCGCCGCGAGCTCGTTTATGCGTCACATTATTTTTAAAGTACACTTATCGCCTCTCGGCAGCTAAACGGTTACAACAATATTATACACGGAGGCGGCTAAGCTTCACTTCAGTTTATCAAATTTGTCACATTGTAAAATAACCGTTTCGGTGTAAATTTTACAATTGTTAATCTTAACTCAAGTGTAAAATTATTCACTTTTGTAATATAATATTTATAATAGTAGAAAAATGAACTTTTAGGAACATCCGCATTGACGTATATGAGTGAAAAGTTTGGTCAAGTCGAAAGTGATATCTAGAAATAGGTCACTTGCAGTCTGTCTACTACGATACTAGCTTAAATTGTCAGATTAGCGCAGAATATTAATATGCAGAATAAACGAGCATCAATTCTATCAACATTAACAAAACTGTGACCAAATACACTAATGTCGAATGTGTAAAATTATTTAAAGACGGCCTCTCCCGCATTAGCATTTAGCGAAGTAAACACAAATAAGGCCGACCGCGTCGCCACACGTCTTCGCGGGGGAAATAATGCTCCAATTCCACGCCATGCGTCTCAAACCTAATTTTATTTATAAAACTTTCACTTCATTTTCACGAATATGCGCGATGACAATTTATCGCTCGCGTTTTTTATTTATGAACATCTCTTAAGTATTTATTTCGTTATTTTTGTAATAATTTTTCTGCTTTATGTACTTTACTTTATTATTCTATACTAAATAAATGTATGCTTAAATTATTACTATAATTATTAAATATTGTAAATTATAAATAAATAATAATCACCACCTTCTGCTATCAATCTCTACGTACCACTTTCATTTGTTTTACATATATTATTTTCTTCATACATGCTTTTCACATACGGTTAATAATCCTTCTTCTACTTTCATCTTTCACCTTATATTTAATATCTTAATTTAATTTACTATTATTTATCTACAACTATCTTTCGTCTATCATTTTCTCTTTTCTAAATTTTAATATTTACTTTAACTTTTCGTTTGACGTTACCGTGTACAATTTGATTTGGAGACTTACAAAAATCTCATTCAGTACCAATGTAATTTTTGCATAATTTTTGAAGAATATTTAACATAAAGTTAGTTAAATGTCAAATAAGTGTTACTTCACTACTGAAAATACTAAATGAATAGAAGTAATTTTCATACAATTTTTTATTCTATATAAATTCTAAACATATTTCGCGAATGAGTCTTAAGATCATGAAAAAAACTGAAAAACTGTTATAACTTTTACTTTTCAGTCGTATATTTCAGGGACATTATTTAGATTTGTGTGACTTTCAGTTTACTCGGATGCCAGTGTTCCGTCCGATGTTAAATGTTTCGTAAGATTATTGTACTTCATAAATCACTCAGATGAAATGTGAAACTCGGTGTTTTACCTTAGTATTAAAATTAAATAAAAAGTGATCTCGTTACGTTAATAAAACAGTTGTTTTCAAATCACAAAAATAAAACCGATAAATATCTTTCACGTGACAGAATTCTAGATTAGTCTAATTGGTGTTTCTTTAAGAAATGCTGTACCTACCTATAAGTATGTGAATTTAAAAAGCGTAAGTCTGAGACGTTGTATTTAAAATTATCAACAATGTTGTTTATGAAACAAAAATAATATTCTAAAACAATTTAAAAATAATAACATTTGTAATCTAGTTCAATCTTGGAAAACGATACATTTTAAGAGCAAATAAACACCAAAATTATATTTAAAAGTTAGTTAATAATTGAGATCAGTAACTCGCCAAATCTAATCAGGAGAACAAAATTAAGGAATTTTGATAACTAATCCCACAAAAGCTCGGTCATTTGCTTCGGTGTTCCAATTTGAATTTCATGAATATTAACGAGAATTTTGCTATTCGTCGTATCCAATTTTAAACTTTCGTCTTTTGTTAATTTTGATGCGTTAGGTGTGCGTTTATCGTCACTTCATTAACTTTTCACTTTTAAATTTAATTTATGTGCATTTTTTAATAAAATTATCTTATTTTATTCAATAATGTGATAATAAGTATCAATAATTCGCAAACATGATTAACTAATTTGAAAGACATTTTCGCGACAATACTAGGATCGTGATTGTTATAAAGTTTGAAATTGTCAAAATTAAACGAGATAGTAAATTGTAAAAGACTTAAATTAGAAGAATCACGCTTTTATAATTGGCTATCGTTATATTAATTAAGTATATTAATTAAATAAAGAACGTAAAATTTATTTATATATTTAGACACATAACGTGCCATAAGGACTACGTGACGTCACGTAGAAATGATAATATTATTCATACTAGTAAATCTATATTTTACTACAAATATAAAAGAAAAGTAATTTTTGTATGGGTGTGTACGTATGTTTTTAAAATCGTTATCTAAAATCTCCAAAACGGGACTATTAAAGATCGACTTCATCTGTCATTGCGACAATATTGTAAATAAAAATTCTATTTGCAATACCTATGTTATTTTCACTTTTCGATGTGACACGTTAGGAATGGAAAATGTATTTTGTGTGGTACTGTGCTAGTAATGCCGTCTGTTATGTACCATGGGAATGATGGGAATATTGTTCTATACTTAAGATAGTAATAAAATAATAATAATAATACTACATGTATTATGTACAGTCTTGATGTTAAATATTTGGGTCGTCCTTGTATGTAGGTATATGTTTTTTTATGTAGATTCAAATCCAACGAATGTTTGAGTACAATTTAATATAAACTTTAAGTCAATACAGTTTCCTATTTTCTATTGATACCGTTGTCTATAATGAGAGAATAGAGAACGCCTAAAAACCAAGTTATTCAAAGTTTTTTTTTTAATGACTTTTCTAGAAAAACATTTCCCAACATACCCAGTAATGGTGGAGTAAACCGGGAACATTGGGATGTAAACATTTCCTGCTTTTTCCCGATGAAAATTTAAGAATGTCGCTGGGCGGATGCTCCCTAAGGAAATGGTGGGGCTACGTGACAAATGTGAAATGAAACTAAAGGCTCCTACTGTTATATTTTTGGTTACGATATTTATGGGCCATATTCCTTTATTGATGTTGCAGGATTGTATAGAAATGTAGAATTATTAGACTTCTACATGATATTTTTTCTAATTTATTGTTTTGTTTATATAAACCGACCGCAGTCAAGGGAAATAAACGTGGGCGTTTTTACTTTTCCGTGAATTCCGTTTAGCATACATTGGTATTTCTTATATATATAAAAAGCATCTCTACCCACCTCACTGTACATATTATTAGTTTTATTAGGTAAAGACGCTCTGATTTAGAATATCTACTTACTAATTTCGCATTTATATACTTCTCGGTTAAAAGTATTCGAAGAATTAACATTCGACAAAGACACAAAAGTAGTTATATATGTAGTTACATATAATAATAACAAAAAACTTCATGTTTAAGAATCTTTTTTTTTTAAATCTATAAATAAAAATCATACTACTGAAGACAAGGGCGTTATATGTTTAACACATGTATTTAACAAATTATAAAATTTTTAAATTATAAAGACTCGAGTTTTGTAAAAAAAATATTGAATTCCAATTTTAAAATTGTTTTCCATGATGTTTCTCTTTAACGTATGAGCGTCCATTTTAGGAAATTGGTTGGGGATTTGAACCCACACTTTGTAGATATATACACTATGAGTACTTCACTAACATTATTACAAGGCAACTTGCATAATTGGTACAGATAAATTTATAGTTACAACACACCTAACGTTCATACGTAGCGTGTGCTTCCCATAACTTTGAACTGTATAAAATGAAAAGATGCACGTATGTAATCAATGTAAGAATCATTTCATTTTATACGGCTTACTATCGCAGTTATTTATGATTATTTAAATTGACCGTAATAATATGAGTTATTTTGTACCAGCAGTTAAAGGTGTTATTAAATAAAGACAAGGTTCTCGTGTGAGTTCGTAACGTTCATTGATCTTGTTTATTTTGATTTTGCTTATATACTAAAATTACAAGGCGAACACTATTAAATTTAACTGTTATTGTCTTAGCTCTAATGTTTCGTTAATCATTATATTTTATTGTTATTATTGAAGGTGTTATGATGTTGGCATCCATTAACGTATGAGGTTTCAGATCTTAAGTCTAATATCACATAACATAACTCCGTTTAAGGTATTTTAGCAACTTTAAAAACGTACAAATTTTTTGTCTTAGAATGACCGCGATGATTGAAACTCTTGAACCGTCGGACATGATAGCAAGGAACACATATCATTAGTTACAATTTATAAAATAATGAATTAAAAATATATTTTAAGTGTAAGTAAATACATTATATATGTATACATCCTCTTAAGTTACACCATGCGATAATTTATATAAGAACGGCTTGAGGATTAGGTTCATAATGGAAGCAATAGATTACTCCGCGGGAAGCCACTGCCAAGGAAACTGTGGGTTACCTCCAAATAGGTACAACTCACACATATGTAAATATAGGGATATAAATCTACACAAGGTGTATGCGAAATTAAACCCTGTTATTTATTAAGCTAAGAAACTGTGTTTTTGTATTATACAACTAATAGTATAAACTGTCAATTGTTTTTTAGACAAGTTAATGTCATCGAGTCTAAAGAGTTTGAATTGTATAGCATTCCATTAATTTTTAATTCAACATAAATCATTCTAGGGTGTTCCTATCATTGTTATATACTCACTATACAGTAATACCCCGCTTTACGCGACTACGTTATGCGCGGTTTCACTATAACGCGAAATTCAAAATTCGCGCTCAATTGCCCCGCATTATGCGAAAGAGTGCGTATAAACATAATGTAGTCATCAACTTCTCTAAAGTGGCGGGAATTTCAGTTTTTTCCGGAACGTATCACTCGCGTAAAGCGGAGCATTACTGTACAAAGATTGTTTAAAATTAAAATCGAAAGGCATTAGTAAAGTCAATGAAACTTTAGGATTTTTTTAGACAACCAATAAGGAAAAAGCAGACGGTAATTTTCTTTAAACTAATTTAAGAAGTGGTTTTCTGAAATAAATTATAAGAAGAAAAATTCATGACGAATTTTTCAAACATTAACATTTTTTCTCATTGCATCCTTTTTGCCTTTTGTTCTCTGTGATTTATGGAGTACACGGAGCTTACAAAACATTAAACATGAAACGGTCACAGAAAATTATACGAGAATCTTTTAAAAATCTGAAATAAGCAAAACAAAAATACATTAAAAGTGTTTTTGCTATATTTTTTGTTTTATTATTTTAACCTAAAATTCATAAAATATATATGACCAGCTTTTACCGGCGGCTTCGCTCGCATTTAAGTCATTAAATAAGTATCAGAAATCATTTCAATAGAAATGAATCAATATGATTCCAAACAGCTGAAACTAAACAAATTTTTTTTTTAAATATAAAGTATCCTATGTTACTTCTAGTACCTCCAAAAATATGTGTACAAAGTTTCATAATAATCAGTTAAGTAGTTGTTGCGTGAAAACGTAACAAACAAACTCACATTCACATTTATAATATTAGTAGGGATATACCTACTTTTAGAAGTTTTAGAGTTTGAGTGAAAATCGGGAGATTTCAAGTTTGCGGTATTTTAAACGCATCACTCGAATTTCTATCGGAAAGACCATACACGTCTATTGTGTCCGTCCGATATCAGATAATATCCTAGACGGTTTCGGCATGCGATGCCTTCAACGTAGCTAATGGCTATCGATTTGCCATCACAACTTCATATCGAACAGAATTGCACAACATAATATCATAACTCAAACGCATTTTCTATTAAACCACGGTTTTAATTCCTACCACTAACTAACTACGATACTATTTTCTCAGATTATTCTAGTGTAAATATTTAGAACCGTCAAATAGTTTAAAGTTGCGTTTTGTAGTGAGACTTAAGGTTGTGTACCGCACTATTGTGTCGAATGAATAAACATACCTTAGTCTCGATATCGAAATGGGAGATATTATTATTAACTGTAGTAGCATGAAACGATAGACGTAAGCTAAATCTGAACCAATAATTTAGAATAATCTAATATTATTGATTTATTTATTTTACTTTCTAAATATGAAGGAAATAAAATAAGTAATACTGTTTTATATATTTCGAATTTGCTCAAAGTGATTGTCATGTTTTGTGTCATCTCATTAATATATTAATATATCATCACGACAGTGTACCTACTAATATTATACTGTACACGTTATGATTGGCGAGTTTTTGTGTTTTCTTCTCGTCATATGCCTTTCCGAAATCTAGATTCTGACTATGTTTTAGATTTATGATTTTGACTTTCAAGAAACTAACGTATTTTTTTTTAATTTGGCTCTTTCTCGGATTATCACGTCCACATAAACGTATTTGCTCAGATTTACAAGAACTCCCTATTTCCTCATATTATTTAACAAAAATAAACAACAATTATTGTCTTAATATTAGATATAATCGTAACAAAATAATTCCCTAATATACTAACATCTAATGAACAATTCACTTAAATGCCTATTAAACAGCTAACACAAACATGTAAGCTGTCACTTGAAGCAATATTATTATCTCCCACATTTTCACTAAATAATAAAGCCCATTTCCCATTTCACTAATTAACTCTATCTCTTTATTATGAAATATATTAATCTTCAATAAATGTTGTTTTTAATGACGCATTTATGTTTGTCGTTAGTTGTTGTATGCGGGGTGCGGGGTGGGAGACCACTACTACAAGTTGCTAGTGGCCATTAAAGCTTTAAAAAAACAAATTTAACTTTAAAATGTATTAAAGAAATTATATTAATAATTTTCTTGTTAGCGAAATGTTAAAATAACAATAAAAACACATTTTTGCAAAACACTAAATGACTTCTTAAACCCTCATAGCGAATCCAACTGCTTTGAGTCCATTCTATCATTAAAAAATTGTCATTATACCTATATGTATATAAAATACAGAAGACATATTTAAAGGGATAGACGCAAGTTCAAGGTCTGTGAAATTTGTTATAGTGTTAAAACTTTTTGTATAAACTAATTTGTATAAAATATGTACTACAACCACATTCTAGCTTCTAAACTTGAAAATAATTCCGCGAACGATCCTCTGCACGTCCATCTTTGACTTTAAACGAGAGTAAAATTGTTAAATTAATATAAATAGCGCTCCCCTCAAAGCGTATTGCGATTAATTATATAAGCGATACGTTTTATCGTAAATAAGTGTTTGTTATTTAATCATAGCAATTTCGATTATGAATATTTATTTAAATAAAATATTATAACATATTTCAGAATATTCTCTAATTTGTTTATTTAGAAAAAAGACAGTTTTAACGTGAATTGATTAAAATAATGTTCAATTTCTTACATCATGAGTAAATAATATTATTATTAATCTACAAATAATAATATTGTATAGTTATAGGTACCTACATTTATAACTCAAGTCATAAATCTGTTAGATTTCGTATGTTTCATATAAATAGTACAATGAAATGGTGCTAGAATCAAGACAAATTTGCCACGAGATAAAAATATGATATCAATCTTAAAATGAAAACTGTCTTCTGCTTGTAGAAAATTTAGTCATTAATTTTCTGAAAATGGCATTTCCTTGAAAGTTTGATTCAAAGAAAAAGAGTTAAAAAAGAAGTTAATGACTTTGTTAATACTCAGCAAAGGGGAAACTTTTGCTATTTACAGCGCAAATTAAAACAAAAATCTCGAAATACAAACAGGTTACGCTTTACTGAAATACTTTTACAAATATAGCAATATGTTGTTTTTTTAATGATTAAACGAACTTACCTGTACGTGAAGTTCTATCAAAATTATACGATAGTTTTCGTCCAAAGAGATTGGCATAAGACCAAGGTAAGTGGATGCCAATCTCTTCGGACGAAAACTTAAGTATAATTGTTTTAAATCACATACGGGTCACATACATAAGGATTGCTTGCCACTACAAATTAATAAAAAAAAAACAATTGAAAGCAATCATGATTTATCCAGTATAAAACCACTATTTACTATATATATAAAGTACATCTACATATCAATATTAAACACTTTAAAATATCGTCGCCGAAAGACCGAAAACATTTTACTTTCCGGTCACGAAATCCATGTCTTAAGTTTTGCATAGAAATATTTCTTTAACTCGGACGTGTATCTCGCTGTGCACTTTTCTAGATTGTTACACGTATGCCTTATTATTTCGACACATAAATAATCATGATCAATATTATACTTCGTGACGAACAAAATTTTCTAACAATGTAAGACCGACAGAATTCAAGGTCACATTTTGGCAGATCCGTTGGTTAGCAACGAAATTATTATCTTAAAAACCAAACAATCCCATTTGACCTCTACAATATTGGGAAAACCTATAAAATTAATTCCATTGAGCTAAACATAAAAAAGTTGTCTAGACAGCTTTTATTATTTAATATATCTCACCTTTCACTTGATTTATTAAAGGTAGATTTTTATACTGTAATAATTTTACAAGCTTAAACCCCCATTGTCGATGTTTATCACTGAAGTTTTCTTACATTATTGTAATATACTATATATTCATAGCACTTGAGCTTGTGTGAGCAGAAAACTGTAACCTTTCAAAAATCTAAGCTCATTCCGGATCTAGACCAGGTTGCTTCGTGGGCTTACATTTGAAAGTATTTCTTCTATCTAATTATCACCTAATTAAAATAACAAATAGATACAAATATTAGGTATATAATAGGTATAAATATTACGTTAGAAGTTATAAAGCATTTTACGAAGAAGAAATATGACGAATTGGGACAAAACAGTTTCTTTGATGCAGTCGCCAGGTGAGAATGAATAAGTGAATTTTCGCCGCATTGCGGGGTGCGAAGTCACTTTGCATAATGTCAGATATCATCCTGCGTGGCCACTTCGAATCAGAGATGAAATTTAAAGAACAAAAGTTATTATAGCAAGAATTATCCGTCATACTTTTTTTTTTACATTAGGTTATCACAAGCGAAGCGTTTTATATTAAGAGGCTGTATATTTTTTTAAATTAATTTTTGTATGTTCAGAATTGTAATCATTATTTGTGCTATAATACACTAACAACACTAGCAACAATTGTTAACATCGCTATAGTCCCAACCCTATTTCAAAAAATACGAGAGACAGTTCTATTTTTGCTTAAAATTATTAAAAACCTAGTGAAAAAGTAAAACTCATTTCTCATCAACTTGACTGCTTTATTTTAGAACAGTCTCTTTGATTTTAATTGACGTGTGTCTGCGAGAGTGCAGGCAAATTATTACTCTTGAAACAGGTTCTGTTTAAAGCCTCAAACGGAAATGAGCTCTGAAAATGCATACTGAATAAGGAAATTAACTAAATGCATTAACGTATGCAAATAATTTATGATCTATTTATATAATTTCATGCCCTATTATAATTAATTTAAATTAGTTTTAAATACAAATCTAATATCCTCATGGACGTAATACAATTTTAACTAACTTATAATTTTTAATAATCAATCACGTATTTTTAATAATAGAGTCGAGTCGAATACACACGTGACTGTAATCAGGCCTTTATATTGTCACAGTGTTACAAAGTTCATAGTTACAAAAAGTCACAGTAGAGGGAGCTCCTAATGTATGTTTATTTATGATTCTAAAATTAATTTCGACTTCATACTTTATTTAAGTGTTTTCTGACTGATGAGTCTTTACAGTAATTTTATTAAAATACATAACATGTGGTCTATCATGATTGATTGAAATTTCAACTTTTTGACGTCGCACACTTGTAATGTGCACTTGCAATGACAATTGACTCTGTGGCCCTGACGGGGTTCGATAAATACTTAATAATAAAAATGTATTTGTTTTAGGTCTGTGTGTGATATAAAACGCTGGCTGACGGACAGTATGTAGGAATGGAAAGAAAGGGGTACTCACGATGGGCTCGGCTTTCCCTCTCCTCCAACTGTCGTCTCCTGAGCGATCCTTAGGTGCTGGTTTATTGTGTTAGTCGATTCTTCCTTTGTTTGCGTTGAAATGGTGAATAGAATGACGGTACACGATTTATTTGTCGGCGGTGATCCGAGCGCGTGCGTTCACGTAGTTGTTCTTAGTTACACACACTGTCGCCGAGAGGGCGCTGCCATCGGGACGAAATGAGGTGGCGGGGGAACAGGAATATTGCCAGCCAGCAAAATGAATAATAAATAGGGAAATAAAAATTATCTATGATTTGGTACGGAACAGTCTGGATTCTAATACCCATACATACGGGGTATAAATATATAAATAATTTAAATTTAACAATCGGTCATAGTACGCTGAACTAAAATAATACGCAGATATTTCATAAGTTTCTTTTTACTCATTGTCCAACACAGACCCGAGGCTGTTGCTTTTTCATTTTCTTTCTGTCCTTTTGAAGATTTTAAATGTCTCCGTCGTTGCGGAATTCTATTTTTAGTTATAAAATTTAGTTTTTATAATGTTACTATCTATTATTTATTTTAGATAGCTAAATGTTATTTATTATTCGCACATGCCTTAGTAAAATAATATAATTAACACTTGTTTTTTTTAATGTATTGTCAGTATCTTTATCTGTAATATCTTTGGCACTTCATGAGTACTTCCGTCTAATTAATCTTTTGCCTCCGCACACTTAATTGACTTCCGCTACATATTTTGTCCGAGTTCTAATTTCAAACTTAAATAATCCTTGCCGGTCCGTTCTATTGCTAACCTCTAAAATGTTCCATAAAATTCACATAAATACTAATATATCACACACATTCATTAAACTTAAAGGTAACATTACCGTGTGCCAATATTTAACTTCAGTGTCAATATCGTAATGTATTGTTAAGTCCATTATCCGCTGCAAATGGCCGCCATAGGAGTGCTAGTGTATTATTGAAATAATAAATTGTTTCCATCTAAACTGTTATTGCGTGTTCATACGCTTATCTGGGGAAACATTTCATTTGTTTTCACGTGTTGCTGGTATTGCGGACTCTGCTGATACATTGTTAAATAGTATAGATAGAAGAATACAATACAGTCCATTTAATTGTAAGGGAATTTAACAGAATTGGAAGGAAATATATCGTTTATTTGTAGAAAAATTAAAAAAAAACTAGCGGTTCTGAGGACAAGGGCAAAAAAAACCTGATACTAATTTTTGTACTAACATGTTTTAATTAAATTTAAACTTTTTATGTGACTTATACCGTTATGATTGATACTAATTGCGTGCAGTAGTAATTCGTGTTAAGTGCACTTAAGATTTTCAATCATCGCTATATAGGTATAAATACATGTCGAATGCTATTTTAGAATATGACTCCGATAATTTATTACAAAATTACAAATGTAGCTGTTTAAACAAGAATAATTCCTTCTAAATTACAATAGATGTAAGTAAATTTATGTAATTAACTGTAATTATGTTGTATAAATATAAGTCTTAATTGTATAAATCTTTATATACAGAAGATAGTGTTCTTCTGTTTCTTCTACCTAACAAATATACATCACTAGTTCTGTATTTATTGTATCTAGGAATTTGCGTTATGCAATTATTATACCTAGTACATTACAATTGACCATATAGATATATCCAAAGGGTGTTTCAAACAATATAAAAATTTGAAATTAGAATTATTTTATAAAATTCTTAAGGCTGTTCTACTAAGAAATTTCTTGCGATGAGAATTGTAAATCGTATTTCATATGTATACGGCTGATCCGGCTTTTCTCTAGGTAACTGCAAAACTTTACAGATATTGAGTGCCTCAGCCTCGTTAAACCGGCTCTTACTTACGGATCCTTTCGAATAAGCCTCTTTTGTTGGAATTGGCAACGAATGTGAATATAGAAAGATTTTCATATGCCAACCTACATATGTTATAGACTATAATCATAAGAATTACATATGTATTAGCATACCATAGATATATATTGTAGATGTTGTATGAAGTTATTAGAATCTATTCGTTTATGTTTCAAAGAGTATTGTAACGTTTTTAAATAAATATATCAATGACAAATTTGAGAGTACATTTTAGTGATGTCACAATAGTCGATAATTGCGATTGTCGATAAAAAGCACGCTTATTATCCTAGTTAAATAGTAAGTACTTGTTGTGTTGTATTAGATTGTTTTAATTATTATAATAATTTTTAATCCGAACTTCCAAGAGATTTCTCCGTAGTAAGCTGTATGAATTAGTTAAATGTATAGTTAAATTTTGTAACAATTTGTTTCAAGTTAAAATTCTCTGATTCAATTTTTCTTTTTTGAATTCAATGATCGCGCAGCACCTGCGTCGCTGGAAGAAGTTGCTTTTTCTTTGTCATTTTGCAAGTATTTTTATTTATTCTGCTGGATTTTCTTCGCGCGAAATATTCTTTCATAAATAATTCTGTGAAATGTTATATTAAATATAGTTTGAGATATTTGAAAAAAAAATTTTTTTTTCTGTAAAAGTTACGAATATTAAAGATTACGATGAAGTATACTTGTACAATGTATAGGGTAGTTTGAAATTAAATGACATAAATAAATATAAATTTTATTATATTCATTTAAATAGCTATATTATATTTTTCATATCATTATCAACTACAATGAATTGACGAAACTTTATACAGATCAAATAGAATTCAACATTTTAAACACACCAAAATTCAAAACATTGATATGAAATGTAAATTTTAAAAAAGGATTTTTCAATTTCCAATTGAACTGAATTGAACGGAGGTAGAAAGTGCAACGGTCGATGTGGCAGGTGCAAACGGATAACCGGATTTAGTGCCGCACCGCCCCGATCCGGGTCAGGGGAATGCCCTTTTGAATGAAAATTTCATCTTATTCCAACTTCGTCCTTAAAATTTATCTTATTAAAAAAATCGTATCGTTTACTATATTTAATTTTAATCGAATACGAGTTACTGAGAGCTGAAGTTTATTTAATAAAAATATATAATAAATATTCTTTGATGTCACAAAATACTTATATTTATTCATATTTCTCGTAATATTGAAATAAATAATTGTATATCGACATATTCGCCTGGATGGGACATGTTACCCGTCCGCTCTCTACAATATCCAGTGATCAATCAATTCGATTGCCCACATCTCAGCTTTATGAAGACTCGCAATCCAGTAGGTACCAAGTCAATCAATACAATGCCCCTACTATAATAATCAGTACAATTTATATTCATTTGTATGCGCAATACAATAATACTTTTAGCTTCAACAACTTTTTCAACTCAACTAATATGTGGACTTTATCGTATAAATAAATAAGATAGTAAACTCATCCGGGTGTAGCGGAAATAAACCTAAATCCCTGGTCTTATCCGAGCATCCGGATTTTTTATAGTAGCAAAATAGATATGACTGCTTATGCTCGAAAGATTAAAGCTTCATTATAGACCGCTTATCGTCTATGGATTTTTTTTTATTCAGAAGAACGTCTATTCAGGAACATTGGCTTTTTCAAGATTGATGTTTTTGTATTTAGTATTTTGAAAATAAGACGAAATATTTATTATCTTTTTAGGTACATAATAAATTATAGAACATTAATTCCTAAGTTCAAAGGATCGTCTAAGGACACCGAATTTCACACTTTATTTTTAATTTCCGGAAAACCACATTTTATTATCTTTATCACCTGATTTGAGGTATAAATAAATAAAATATATATACATACATACACTATTTATTTTAATAATGTCATATTTATTAGGTAACAATAACATTTTATAAATATATGTTTCGATCGAGAATCAAACATTGGTGGACCGGAGATCATCTTCAGATAACTAACAATAGTTTCTAAGTTTCTGTTTAAGTGTTCATGTGTATATTGCTTATAAAATATGGTGGAATTAGTAGTAATTTAGAAATAATACGCCCGAGTAATATTTTATTGATTAAGGATAGAAAACATAGAAATATATCTCAAAGAAAAGTAAATCTCATACGGGTATGAGATTTCCGAGTAAATATTAATAATTCATTGCATTGATTCAATTATTGGGTCCATTGATTACAGACGAAGGGCCTCTGAGGATTGTCCTAAACCAACAAAAGTAGTTTCTAGTTGGGTTATAAATAAACGAAATCAAATCTTTACACATGCGAAATTAATTCAATTTATTTCAATTTCGTTGAAATAAAATATTAAGTTTTTTTATAGTATTACGGAGAAGCTATAATATTAAATGTTTATTGAATTCACTTCAAATTAAGTACAATTGACACAATGATGAACTACTTGATATAAAAAATTACATTAGGTATTCACGCAATAGCGAAAATAATATATACTGTCAATGTGAACGGACCATACTCATCTATTCAGGCTGACATAGTAGTGGCGATATTTACATTAAGCGAAGTACGGCCATACTTGCTACTATAAAAAAAACGACTACGCACAATAATTGGGCTTCAAGTTATATATTTTTATAGTAATATTAAATGCTTAATATTAACACTAGCACAACATTTTGACAACTGACAAATGTGCTCATAAAAAAAAAGATGATTCGTTCCCCGAATACGAGCCCTATGGCATGCGTTTTAGCGTACACAACAACTAACGGCCGATGTAAATGTGTCACAATTTCTCCTACATTTTCTTGTCATAAAATTACGTCTCTAGAACGTTCGTGTCGTATTTTCGTAGTAAATTCGAAATTTAAAACTTTTCCTATATTTTTCAAGCTCGAATTTGAATTTAATTATTTTGCCATACACAAGAGAGCGACGAACTTACGTTTTATACATTTACTTTTTAAAATTAAAATTCTACATTAAAATGCATGTTTTTCTGTTGATTTTAGTTTTACCCTCACAAAGTTACTTCTGAACTGGCTCTACAATTAAAATAATACACAAATTAGAATTAATGAAATTAAAATACGCAGATATATCAAAAATATTAATTCAGATATTTCACCAAACAAATACGTTCTGAAGCGTGAAAATTGAAGTTTTCTTAATAAATTGATTCGGAAAACCGCGTCTATTTGCTCGGCTTTGGAGAATTGTATTTGAACATTACGTAAATATCTCAGAATCCCTTTTATAATACAATCCAACCAAATTTACAAAATATATCAACGAATAATATTATTACATTTTATATGTAGGATTGATAAATATATATCTACATATTAGTGTGTTATATATTGGTATGTCTGATTCCAAACTAAAAACCCAATGCTGTGGTTATCAAAACCAGAGGACGCAAAATTATAATACCTAAACCTTAAATATTTTATTCAACTTCATAAAATAAAATATATCAACTGAAACAAAAGACCACGACGCCTGCAAACCTTTCGAAAATTCGGATTAAGGTTAACAAAATAAATGCGATAGTAACTACATAAGCTTTTAAATTACTTCAATCAACTTCGCGAACAATTGTAGATTTTATATAAAAACCTTTTTACATTGTTGGTGGCGTGTAGGCAAGCCATGTAGAAAGGCCGTTCAAATCTCTAGTGTCTCGTGTCGAGCAAATATAAAACTGTTCTCTTTAAGACAAACAAGCACGCACATCACTTCTTCTATTTACTATGTATTCTTTATTTCTGTAATATTCTGTTCACAAATAATAACCTAGAATATTCCATTCACATTAATTTTATAGACAAGGCGGACTTCAAGTCGTTTTTTATACTAAAAAAATACAGTAGAAACAAAGTAGTTAGTCTACGAGGATTGGTGTACCAGGGAGTACTGGCATATATTTATAAAGTTTATATTTAATCATTGATGTTTTGACTATTTTTCTGTGCCCCAATCTAGTTTTAATCATGTCTTCTCTACTAGTTTTAACTCAATGCTTAAAATCGTCTACTCTTGCCAGAAAGCACAAATAAGAGTAATTTGTTGTGAAGTAATCGATCACGATTGATCGATTAACGAAACTATTGAGTTCTGTATCCGTACGTTTATATTCGTTTATAGAAAATAATATAAATGAAGCTAAAACTAAAACTTTTAACTTTCAAGTGAAGCAATTTCAAGGAATGCTCGTTGCTATTTTTTACGTCCGTATGAAAATATTACATTTTGATTGATTTTAAAATAATTACAATCCTACTTTAGACAAATATATTCAATTATTTATATCACGTATAAATCGCTGATATGATTCAATTAATTTAAAAGACTCGCATTTATTTTGATTAATTCAATCCAATATTTCGACAACTTATATTTGCAGCGATACTCTCGAAGATCGCGAGTTTGATTATGTAACATAAAGTATTTTAAATTACATGAAGAAGTATTCAAAGATAACTTTTTCGTAGAAATTAACATACGAATTATTTGAGATGTCAAACAAGCTCATAATAATAAGTAAAAAATGAATTAAATGAAATAAAACATGTAGAGGAAACATTGGTGGAATTTTCTGACACGTGAGAGGTAGATTTAATGTAATTTATCTGCACTCATGACACACTCATTTCAAGCGATTTGCTCGGTTACATACAGTTATTTAATGAGTAAACGCCGACCTAGTTTAAGTCGACATGCTTTCACGGGTAAAAGATTATTTTGTCTTTCATTTTCTCCACATATAATTTCATATGTACACTCAAAATTTTAACACACGCTCTGGAGATTTACCTGTACTCTAGTGAATTACCTGTTTATTGTTTGGCTGAAATTGTGTATTTTTAAGCTATACCTCTTACCACACGACCCTTGTACTATATGTGACCTGAGGTTCTGCGTTGGAATCTTACACGAATTCACATCGGTCGAGGGTACTTCTCATTTGAGCATTTAATAATTCCGGTTTTATTTTAAATTTTAAAAATAGAATTGAATCATCTTCCGTTTACATAACATAATTAAATGAATACTTCCCTTGTAGCTGGACTATCACGTACACAATGTATTAACTAGACAATATAATTTACATGCAATGCGTACCTCTTACACCAAAATTTAAATTTACAATTCGTACGTCAAGTAAAATGAATGAACTGTGCCGCGACTTGAATAATTCTGTTTACTATGTTGTTTTCTTAAGAGGATTTGTTTTTGTCATTGGAATTTGTTAAAGTTATTTGCTTCATTAAGCAATAATAATGTTCTACAGTAATAATTGTTTTAATTGAAATAATTACGTCTAAGCTATATACATATATAGACACGTGTATAATTACGTCACAAGTATCTTATATATGTATATATGTTTTGATTGATTAATTCATGAACGTGGTCGGGTGGCTTATTGACGAAAATTTGAGTAATAATTTTTGTGTTTTATTCTGCCAATTTTTTTCTATTAATGTAACTTTGTTATGTTATAAAAACATTACTTCTTTAGCTAATTTAGAGTATATAAGGTATCGCGTCACTATGTGTAAAAATAATGCTTACAAATAACTTGAGAGATCATTACAATTACGTAGATATTTCAATAACCCGCGCTGCATGCAAACCACTCAATCAACAAGATAAATCGAATTGAGGTATCTTGGAGCTGCCAAATCAGATTTGAGCTCAATACCATACATCGTATTTAATTAATTTGACCTACTACAGCAGCTATGAGGAACTCACAAGGACTAATATCCTATAAGCGAGTGTGGAGGTAATTGCATCGATCAAGTGAAGCGGCGCGTGCCTCTGACATGCGATGGTGGGAACTGGGTGGTATTACTTAAGTACTCAAATACACTGATACTGCTTACATAACGTGATGTAAATTTAATTATAGATATATACGCATAGATATATAGCAAACACAATCAGCTGAATATAATGATTAACATTTTAAATTTATGATTAGTTGGTCCTGACTTCAAACTAGATTACCTCGTACTAAAGGCATCAAGACAAGGAGAAAATACATTTAATAATAGTCGAATTAAATGTTATTATTTAGTATTTTAATAAATATTTCTTTAGACTTATAATCAAACTAACTTTTGTGCTAACAATTGCGATATTTACTCCACTATCATAAGCACAAAGCACCTATAATAAAAATAAACTGTATCAATGAAATATAGTAACATACAAACCAAAATAAACACATAACTTAGACTTAAGTCTTCATGTGAAATACTCGAAATGTTATAAGCAAGGGAAGCAGTTGGAAATACACCCTTTGTTCAAATAATTTACAGTTATAATTGGGACGGTGGCTTTGGAACGAAATGATGCTTTGGGAACTTGTTAATAATAGGGTGATATTATCTTTAGTTTCATGTGAAATTTTATGTTAAATTGAAATCATTCTTACAATTGACACTTTATTTAAAGTTTGCGGCCCACTAAGAGCTATCTATCACAAACGGCTGATTTACTCGACACACGAATGACAACTAATTTAGTAGAGTATCTCGTATTAATGCTCCGCGCTGATTAGTCCCTGATTTGCGGCTCAGGGGGGCTACTCAGGCATATCCGAAGTTTCGTGATACGGCCGTCTCACCTCTGTAGCTTACGTGAGTTTTGACTTAAAAAGTCCTGTCAAATGTCCGTAAAGTAAGCATTGAGTGGCCTATCCGTCGTGAAGTCACTATCAAATCCATAATTTCGTGAATGATTATGAGTCCGTAAGTGTTCCTGTGTAAGAAACGTCCGTATTTTCGTTCGAAGTTCGTGCGCCTGAGTAGCCCCCCAGAGTCGGCCAGCAGACTGAATGTCAAATTAGCTTTGATTACGAGGAATTGTTTGAATATAATTTATACTTTAAACTATAAAAAATCACAAAAACCATTCACAAAAGTCCATCGAAGTTATTCGCTTCAGTTTAATTTTCTGTGTCTTTTTTATATCGCAACATGTCACAGTTCTACATTTTTGAATATTTATCCTCAGTAAACTTTCTGTGATTCAAGCATTTCACTTCGCTCTATTTCGCTGGATCACAATATCACAACCGTCAGCCAAACCTGGTAAATCTACAACGTGCTGCGAGTTCGTATTCCATTCGTGAAGCTTGTTCATTCGAAATACTATACAAATTTGGACTGCGGTTTGCGAAATTATACAAGCGAAACCACCGTTGATGAATATCTATTTAAATTTATTTCACCAAATTTTAAACCTACTTGGTTTATTCCCTTATGCTTAATTAATAAATATATATTATAGTAGCATATAAATACGTATATTCCTAATCGAAACACTTTTTTTAAATATTTCAGTCACCATCAATGTTAAATCATGCGATCCTTCAGCGCTGACGCACCAATTGCCCAGGTTTACTAATAACATATAATAATAATAAATAAATAATATAATAATAAATATTAACCTAACCTAACCCAACACTCAAATATGCCAGTACTAACTCAAAATTAAACTAATATCAATCATCAATCTGCCTATGCTCTTAAATTATGATTTGTAGGTCATATATCATGGATACTCTACGACCAAGAAGACGTAGCCAAACTGAGAATAAGAAAAACATCTTTATACATAAGGATTTACAAAATTGTTCACATGTATTTTTAAGAACAGATAGAGTAAGGAAATCCCTCGAACCATTTTATACAGGACCGTTTAAAATTATAAATCGTTTTGACAAATATTTTTATATAGATATTAATAACAAATTTGTAAATATTTCTATAGATAGATTGAAACCCGCATACTTAATGTGAATAATACTATTTTATGTTATGTTTAAATTAATTTAGTTGTATATGATTTCTCGTTTTTACGTTTATGTTATTGTATCGTAACGTAAGTTACTGGAGAGGGAGTAGTGTAGAGTACATTACACGAAAAAAGAATTGTAAAAAAAGATATGTAAAATATGTCAGATATGTCAAAAATGTCAAGTGTAAAAATATATTACTAAAAAATGAAAAAACGTCTTTTCTTATGAAAATAAATATAATAATAATATAATATAACAATATCCGCTACATATATAACATTAAAATTACAACTGAAAAATTATTTCAATTGTTTACAAAACATTATATTTACCTACACACGAAATAGATATTTGATTTACGTTAATTAAAAGGAAAAGGTTTCGAGGTTATTGATATTAATAAAATTTTCATGAAAATAACTAATTATAAAGGCTAAGAATATTTTCTTTATTTTCTTTTGTTTTTTTATCTATGACCTTTAAATCTAAATTATATGAAGCCGTTTACCTCTTCTTATAATGGTGTAATTTACATAAATTTTATGTTTATTTTGTTAGAGTAACGCTCGAACGATTCGTCTGACATCTGTTACGTGTACAGTAACCTTTTAGTACGTGGCATTTAGTTGACACGTGAATAATATGTGTTAATGTTTTTTTAAAATTTTCTTTGAAACAAAATATATATATATACATTTTTGTTTAAGGGAATTTATGGCTGACTTTACTACACAATTTATTTTTTAAATTAAAAAGTTTAAGATTCTGAAGGAGTTGTCTGATATGTGTACGTGCGTAGAGAGTACGCATTTAGCTTCATTTGTTTCTCCACTCTCCCTACATAATAACACGATCAAAATGTACGCGAAATTTGACATTTACACGTGAGCTGAAAACTTGACACTTCCTTCTGACATGCGAAGTGCTTTCTTGGAAAATGTAATAATAGTATGATAATATAATTTATTTTTATAATATAATCTTATTATTATATTACAAAAAAAAACATGTGTTTTTCTGTAATTTAATCAAAAATATAAATGAATATTGATAAACAAAGCTAAATACTTCAGAGTTTGCCAAAATAGTAACCATTGAATTATAAAATCACTTGATAACAAATTTTCACTTCATTACCTTTTGGCGAACTGAATATCTATTTTGATCTGATTTACGATTGAATTCTGACAACGATTCCCAATAAATGTTTATGTAACGATATAATTAAATAAACAATTGATTAAACTGAACATTAGCAACAGAAGTAGCAACAGAGTACTATTTATTTTTAATTGAATATAAATATATAAAATTATAAATAAATAAAAAAATCGAATAAGCTAAAGATTATTTTTTAAAAAATTATCTAAAAAGGCACCAAGCAGAATACATATGTTTAAATCACTAATTATAACTAAAAACACAAAACAAATGAATATACCGATTAGAAAGGAAAAGAAAAAACAATAACACAAAACGCAAACTTTAATGAGAACACACAAAACAAAAAATACTTTAAACTTATTTTAAATAAATATATTAGTCAGTCTCATAAAAAACGAATAAATTTCTCTGAAACTCAAAGTGTAAGTTATGACATTATCGATTTTATTATCATTAAGCATAAAATGTGTGTCAATCTTTTTCATTTATTCTTTTCGAATCATTAACTTTGTATAGCTTGACAGGATAATATAAAGAATGTTTTTAGGTCTAATCGCAGCTTTATATGTATGTAAACATCGGGTATTGAAAGAACTTTGCCTCTTGTAGATTGGCGTGTATGTGTGAACACGATCAACCATTTTATACAAGAATATTCTTAAGCCAAGTACAAATAAAACAAATGAAAAAATGCGCAAAAAAATCACTCCTTTACATTCGTAATAACAAAAATTCTCAAGACATTTACATTATTGTAAAAGAGGAATTTTGTTCATAGAAAAAGATCCTAAAAGGTGTAGTCACCTCCTTAGTGACGTTCATATTAAAACTCGTTTCAGTTCAAATTTCACAAAGGACCCTTTATTTACGATAACGAGGCACGGAGGGGACAAAACGAGCAGGATTTTCTAGGGATTTGGCATATTTTGAGCCATTTCCATAAATACAACTGTAGCCGTTGTATATGTCGATATCAAAAAAGATACACTGTAAATAAATATATACCACATATATTTTGAATTTCAGATGATATCTGTTAATAACGTTACATTACACAACAACACACACAGCTATACACAGCAACACATAGCTATACACAGCAACACTCACAGCTATACACAGCTCTGAAATGCAATAAGCGATGACTCTTTTGGATCATGTCATTCAATTAGTGAATTTACACGCTAAAATAATTTAAATGAATTATGTTGTAAATTTAGATAAATTTAATCTAACATTATTTAGCATGTAAAGTTCACATTGTAGTAATTTTGAAATTAAATATTTGCAAGCCATACACACTTTTTAAAATATGTGATACCTACTTACCAGCATTACTTTAAGATTCATGTTAATAAATATATTTATGGCAAATAAAGTTTTAAAATTAGCAGTTTATTTACAGAAATGTTCATATTAATTGCGATGCTTCATATTGAAAAGCTCGTTACCTATTCATATGTTAAGCTCTTGTATGATAGGGATTACTGTGCTCGCTTTCATGTCAGCCGGAAGACATTTTAAGTTGATTATTTTTTTATCCATTTTTATTTTGAATTAAATTTTACCAGTTATATGAAATACGAGTACTAAAGGTAAAACAAAAAAATAAAAAGAAGTATTTTTATGCTTTTTAGGTAAGTTCGTTACTAAGTAAAAAAGTTCATGCACCAACGTAACTGACTGAGATTTTCTGGGATGGGTTATTACCAGAGAAATACTTCTGAACAGTCAATGCTGGTCTAAAAAATCTCAGAAAATAAAAATAAACATAGAATACAATGTCTTGACTCATACAGATTTTGTAGTATGGGTATATGACGAAGAACTGAATCCGGAACCTTCGAGTAACAAACTACTTATTATAGAAAGTACTGAGCCGTTTAATTCAAATCTTTAGACATGATTAATTACTAAACATCTTAACGTTAATAAATTTCCATTTATTAATAGTATCTCAAGAAATAACAGCTGAAATTTAACGAGAATTTTGACTTTGTTATGTTAATAGAAACTATTAATTTTGACTTCCGGTTTATTTTGAACAAGTTATGAACTTCAACGTACATATCTTGTATGGGATGTAGAAGTTTACATAGGCTTGCAAACATCAAACGATGCGAAATACACATGTATGTACGTAGTTGGCGTATGAGTGCAACTATATGTATCTATATGACGCTTTAAATGAAGCTACAAATGTCAATGTGTAAAAACAAATGATATATAGTACTTAATATTGTTAGATTTATTGTTGAAGTGAACAAGGGACTATTATTATTGTTGCATAATAATAATTATAATTTTTATAAATCCAAATATTCCAATAAGAATCTACGGATGATATAAGAGAACATAATAGAATATAAATCTATTATTAGACTATTTAGAATTTTAGATGATTCATCGTAAATAATAAAAATGACTAATGTATTTATTAAATTATTTCAATTGTAGCGTATTTATAATTATGACTAATTTTTATATTATTATTTTTTAACATTTATTTATTTTCATCACATGCTCTATAATTATGAGGGCTCTTTTAGGTAAAAATAATTGAAATGTAGGAAAATAAAACAACAAATGGTACACAACGATTTCATTTTAATTTACTTAAAGAAATCTCACAATAAAAGTCTCCAATGGATCTTATCCAATGGCGCAATATGCACAGCGAATAATTATATATACTATATAAAGTTACATACAGATTTTTTTATTTTATATTCGTACGTATATTTTATTTATTTACAATAAGTTACATTTCGCGAACATTTTAAACAATTTTTTTATACGTAATATTGTCGAAATTCGAACCATATTATTCAAATTAAATTACGGAACGGAAATTAAAGAAAAAAAACTATACCCTGTTCAAAGTTGGGAAATCCCTTTTTTTTTTTTGGAAATGATGCATAACTTTAAAATTAAATGTTTTAAATTAAAAATTTTGACTAAGGATACGTCTATTGTTTTATGTTTAGACATATTTGTTAAGATGTAACATAAAATCGTTGTCTCAATTGATTATTTGATTGATGAAGTGATATTGATTATGATTAATTTTTCCACTACACAGTTTATTTTTATCGGAACATATATAGTATAAATACACTTTACAGCACAAACATATATTAGAACTAATTTAAAATTTCTTTTAATATTTTTATTTCATTGTGACTCGACTGCGTTTATTAAAACTGTGACCAGCGAGCTCCACTGTTACAAAAGTCACTGCGATTAACTCCTCAAGTAATTTTCAATAAGAATAAAAAATATTTTTTTCAATATAACACGTGGCATGTATAAAATTTTAGAGATACATAATTTGTTCGTGAGTGTGATCTTTTGCATAGAATTCCATAGATTTTCTAACCAAACAAATAGTCGTACAAAACAAATATAGTTAGGCCTACTACACACTATAATTATAACCGACTGTACACTTCTTTCCAAGAAAGAAAACTATTTACAATCCCTACAATAAAACTGTTCGTAACATTAATACACGAAAATGTTAAAAATCCATTCACAATAAGCTGTACAATAAAACTAATAGGTTTTAATGAACATACAAAAAAATCATTATTTACACAAATATATTTATTTTTACATTAATATGAGTGAATTTTTGAATATTTTTATTTATTTAGAGTTCAATTTAACAATACCAGTGATATTTCAAATGCCTGATTTATTATATATGACGTTTTTTATTTAATATATAAAAATATATAGGTATAGTTAACAATGATTTTGAAAATAAATTAGAATAAATAAATACTTTGGAATGGTGACTAGTATTTTCTTTTATTTGGTGCTGTGAATCTGAAACAAAATATTTTTTAATTAAAATCACATTATATTGTTATAAATGTAAAGTTTACTAAAAAATAAAGTCAATGAAATCTTACCAATATAAAAGGATGCGTTATATTATGACAAAACCATTTGAGCTAAAGCAGGAACCAACATCGTTGAAACCGCTGTAATCATATTTGATCCTGTGAACAAGAATTTTTAGATAAATAATTTGAAATTATGAAATATGATGAAAACTGTCATACTGTCTCATCTGTAGGTCACTTACGTTATAGTAGATATTGTTTTGAACACTTGGGAAATGACTTACTACTGTACGACTGTATACTGTGTCAATACATTTACTATACAATACGAATTTGTATATATCGTAAATTATATTCCTAATTGTAAAACAAAATATGAAATATGTATTAATGATTTACCTCTTGATCCGACCGCCGCCGCTAACTGCATGTCAGCTGCTGTTGGCATGTCAGGCGTTGTGCTAATTGGACCTATAATTTAAGTTACCTATATATTCAATTATTTATTACACATGTATTATATAATTGTTTGTATTGAGAAGACTGTTTTATTCAATTATAGCTGTACAAAACATATATTTTATAATTTTAATTGAACAGCTATTGGAATTTTAACTCTCATAAGTCTAAAACATTTTATATTTCAGCTATTTCTTGTTGCATCACATTAGAGCTAATTATAATAAAATAAATAGGTATATACATATATACATACATAGGTATATATACCTATTATTTTTCCAGTGAAAATGAACAATAAACTTAACGAAGCGTAAAATTATTCACGTCGACTTCTGTAAGAAATGTTTCATCTCGCCTTTATACAGTTTAGATCGCTGTGTACACAAACTTCGGCCTGATAAAAAGCTTAAATGGCCTCCCTTGCAAATTATTCCACAAAATTGTTATTTTCAAGCCTTAATTTAATTTTTTTTGCTATTCTCTCCCAACCCCTATATTTAGGTTGACGATCTTAGTTATGACAGCCGCTGTAATCTTTTACAAAATCTGTTCAAATTTATGTATCCGAAAATAATGCTACTAAGCCACATAAAAATTTAGGAAAACAGTTTTTTTTTCTGTTTTCAACAATTAAAGTTAATTAAATTATACGGACGCGTTTTTTGTGTATTTTTAAGTCGTATTTTAATTACTATAACAAAATAAACTTAGACATGCCTATATAGAAGCTTTATTATATAGCAATAGTCCTCGTTATACGGCGTTTCGTTTTACGTCGTTTCGCTTTGCGTCACTATTGACGTAAAAGCGAGGACTACCTGTGCACTACTTCTAAAAACTATTTGCGATTTACTATAACATTTATTTTGATTATTTTAATTAAGTATTTCGCAAACGTTTATAAGAATCAAAGCAAACGAGATTGTAACCCGCTAATTGTCTTGTAAATTCTTTATATTATTGATAAAATTTTGAAATCTTAGTTGACTTTTGTTACATGCTCAAAAACTTACGTTTTGTATTGGAAAATTAAATGACACATTATACTATATTTATATATTGTGATTAAAATAGAAATCCAACCTGACCTATATTTGGTGCTTGTCATTCATAAACCACATGCGAAAATAACAATAATAACAATGGGCATAGGGGCGGTATTTGCAACAATACTTTCGTTCTCAGGTGTATTGTTAGTTCCAATATTGATTGAACCCATTCATAGCGTATCTACATTCATTTATCATCATTATGTGGAGTCATGTGTTTCTATAAAAAAAACTAACTTTTTTATAGTTTCTATTTGTATTGTATAGGGTAGTAACAAAAAAGAAATAACTGCATATTAGATTAAAAACTTATATATTTTTTTTACTTATACAAAGCAAATTCGCATTGAAGTATAAATATTTATTGATTTACTTTTAGTAATTGGGCTCCAATAGAGCCCTTGTACTCGTCGAAATAAATACAAATGAAATAAATTTATTAATTTAATAATTATCAATTTGATTTAGCTGCTGTATAGGGGCATTGTCATACTATTATTGTATATACCTACCTACCTTTGTAATCATGGACCACAATATATTAGCTCATTGCGTTTAGTTGAAATTTCAAACTAATTGTTACGAACTCTTTTTTATTCATGTTTTTTACCTTTTATAAAGAATGTAATTGTCACATTTTGATATCTGTCTGTTACTTCAACGCAATAAAAAATCACGTACCCGCAACGAAAAAGTGTTTTAACTGAAAAACAGACCATCTATTGCCACGATACCGGCTCTAAAACACATAGATCACATATTGATCACACTAATAAAGGTCTTTTTATGACATACTCTATGTGGCAACTGGCACATGGCAAATGAAATTTTAGTTTTCAATTAATTTTAAGGATTTTTTTTTAAACTGTCTCAGTTACTTATAAGTATTCTTGTAAAACTTATAATAGGATTGCAAATACAATAAAAATCCAAAGATGAAACGGTATAGCAAAAACAATAGTATGTTTACCTGGATAATAAATAGCCTCTTTTCTGACGACGTAATTAGCTTGTGGTATCCTCAAAGTGCAAATGAATTCAGCTGGAGAAGGCAGATCAGCATCTTGCAACGTGACTGTGGCCACAGCCGAGTATCTGCCACCCACCATCTTAAGCGAATGATTCACGCCATCTAACCTCCTATAAATAATAAATCAATAAACTAGACTAATTCACGTTTTGTAAGTTTCGAACCATCATAGTCGTTGTGCATGGCCACATAAAGCTTTTTATATTGGTTTAGTCATAACACAGAATGTAACTTAAGATATATATTACTCTAATAATGATTCCTATTATCAGTGGGCTTATCACGAATTTAGTCTGGCTTTCGAATCGAGCTGTCACAAGTAAAACAGATCTGTTAGCAATCGGGATCATGAATTTTTACAAACGACTAACGAGCACCAGCAATCTATCAAATGATCGAAAGATCGAGACGTTCGAAAATTAACAAAAAATATCTAAAATATTGTAGTTCCAAATCCGCACGCGGTGGCGCTGCTTAAATTTCCATACAAATCGCTCGAAGCGAACTCGGTTCGAAAGCCAGACTAAAATTCGTGATAAGCCCACAGTACCTACCGTATGTAACCATTCCTATGCTCAATTGGAAATGTAATAAAAAGTTTATAAAGCCTTTTTTTATACAGTCTATAGAGAACAGAAATTAATACGGGACAGTAAAGTTCTAAACAATAATCGCGTTAGGCTTCAAACCGTGTAACTGTGCAAGGCGTTAGTTGAAATATAGAATTCACCTCGTTTTCCAGTCGCGCTACGCTCTAAACTTGTATGAAATATTAATAAACAACTGTCAGTCTGTTGAACACGTAATAAATTTGTTATTCACGAACAATAGTAGAGAAATTTACTAGACTCAAGTACAGGATTCACAGAAGTTGCACCGTGGTTCACCGGCATCCTCGCCGCAATGCGGTTAACATATGCGCTTAGTTTCGCCGAATATGTTTGTCTATCTGTCAAATTGTTGGTCCTGGTTACTTGTTTAAGAATCTAAGTTAATAATGGCATGATGTGAGAAATATTATATGGTTACTACGCGTTAATATGATGTCATCTACATACATATAGGTGCATATGTTATATATTTTACATATTTAAGTTAGAAATATAAATATTTGTTTTCACTGCCTTTTTAAATATTTCGTTTTAAAATAGTCGATGCATTTCTAAAAACAGTGAAAAAATCTAAACAGAAATCTAAAAAGCAAACAGCGATCTAAAAATAGTTCGTTTAAATTTAAAATGTATTTTAAAAGGCAAACGGGGAACACGGTTAAAGATATTTCAATAAAAATGTAAGAGCGCTATTCTGATTGTAGTCACGAATATTTCTATGTGGAAGTCATTCGTAATCCAACACTGAATAAAAGATTTTCGAATTATTACTAAACTGTTACTAAATTGTTTCAATTAAGAGTAGTTACTTCATTGTGTCCCATATTTGAATTCTTCGGAATGAAAATTCAGTTTTTTTTTTGTTAATTATTTTAGACACAGGCTATGATTGACGAGTTTCTTGTGGTCTTCTTCCCGTCATACACCTTTCCGAAGCCATTATAGAGTCTGACGATGAGCAAGCGCACGCCTTTAGTGCCTATGCTAATAAACTATTTTCATTTCATTCATAATTTATTTCTTATTGCAGATATACATTTTTAGAGTATAAATAGTTTTATATGAAGAGGTAGAGGACATACCTCTCAGGCGTTGCCAGTGTGAGGTTGGGAGCCGGAAACGTGCCATCCGCCGCACAGATGACATTCACGGTGTCGTCATCAGTCTTGTTCTGGATCAGTCGGAAGTGCGTCTGCGGCACTGCACATGCACATTTAAGGCTGCTTGTAATGAGGAAACTGGTTGAGATAAAAAGCGGCGGCGGAACTAAGCCATATCCCCTTTTTATATCCATCAAAACAGCATATGCCTTTATATTTTTATCTTAAACATTTTTTTTAATCTTTCATTTTCTTTAATTAACAATAGGTTCATATTAGAAAAATAATTCAACTCACCAAACACAATCATCTGTTTCGTTCTCTGATCTTCAGCCAGAAACGTAGACACTACACAGGTATAATCACCAGAAATGTCTGTACCCGGCTTAACGATTTTCAATGCTCTGTGCATTTTGTAAGGATCATTTGACACTCTGTACGTTAAGTCTACACGGCCTCTTAAAATACCCATATCTTGAGGTTTTTGACTTGGGATCCATTGATACACCGGCCTAGTTTTATTTCTAAAGAACCACTTAACTACAAGTCCTGAAGTATTATTACCGTAAACATAATCGCAATCTAAAACCACTGTATCGTGAACACCGTATTGTATTATCTCTGGCACTTCGACTTTTACTATTTTTATTGCATACGAACCTGGAACAAAGGAAATTAACATTTTAATCGGTTACATGAACTACATACAACAACATCATATAAAAATGTTTGTGCATTGTCTTCCAGACGTCATGGTCGCGATTAATATACATACGTAGATGAATTAGTAATAAACTTATAACATTATATGTATAAACCTAATAGCATATAGCTATTATGTTATTTTATAATTAATGTAATCAAAATCAGGCAAAGTTTGATATCACGAACAGAAAGTTTGATCAAGTTGGCAAACTCTAAATGACATGACCTTACCAAATTGATGTCTACCACGTAATCAATACTTGGTAACAAATATTAATTAGATTTCATTTAGTATATGATATAGAATTACCAAAACAACACATATTAAATACAAAACATCCTGTATTGTATCTCATATGTCACAGAGACCTATAGATACTGACAGGATTCGCGAATAATTATTAGTAGTAAATTTAAAGGTCAAGAGTCATATGCGTGGATAAACTTGTTCGTAGATGGTTATAAGTCCAATCTACAATGAAGTGACCTAGTTTTGTTTCCAGAAGTGTAGTGATAATGTCCTACTATAAAATAGCATTCACGCATGACACGCTTATGTGTGAATATGTTAATAATAAAGCATCAATTTGAAATGTCAACTTGAAAACGACGGCAGTTTGAAGATCAGCGTATCCCAAAGAACATATGCAAACAATTTCCTTAACAAATATGGAATTAATATTCATGAAACGACACGAAAACAATTTGTAACAGCGAGCACAATATAATGCGAGTACTTTATTCTGGAGTGAGAAGTCGGTTAATCCATATCCATCACCCGCGTTGTCGTCATAGCCCTACGTATATTAATATTTATGCAGTTGGTGAAGTTCGCGCTGACTGAGGCTTATTTAAATTCATCCTTGGTCCTTCTTAAAAGCGTCGAGGTCTGGCTGGCGAGCTAAAAATTTCATTCGTGCCCACTTAAATTTTAACTCCCACTTGCGAGTGCTTTTAGTGAAAGATTTATTTAAATTTATTTATTATGGTTTCCTTTATTTCGAATATTCTTCTTTATTGGATTAGAGTCTCTTTGCTTGCTAGTATTTCCAGAGAATGAGTTAATTTGACCCGTGTTAGTGTTTTCGATGTTAAGTGCATTTCTGCTTTTGGTGATTATGGAGCCTAATTTAGCTCTTTAATATTTTACTGTACAGTCCTTTTGTACCTAAATTAAGCTAATAACTTTATGAATAGTAAAACTTATTAATCTCAAAATTTAATTTTGGATTCTTTTCGGGACTTTTTTAAATTCGCTGATATAAATTCGCTGAAGTCAAATATTTTAACATACTCGTGATGACGATAGTTTCAAAAAGTCTGAGATAAACCAGAAAGAACTCTGGATTGACCAAGAAGCAATCAACCTGAAGATATCGGTGTGTACATTCCTACATCGAGCAAGCAACCGCATCCGATTGAAGTATTTAACTAAGCAAGTACATAGAGTACAATGAAGAGAGAGATTAACACACGATCAAATCTCATAGCGAACAAATCTATCCCTAATTATTATTAAGGAAACTGCTTACACAAAGATTTTACACAAAATAATGAGACGAACAAACTTTCCTCTTGAGTTTTGCTGATTTAAATTCACACGAAAAGCTGACCTCCTTTTCAGAGAAATCTTCTCAAAGACAAATTGGGGGCATGCAGATATTTTATTTTCAATCATCTATTTTAAACTATTTATTTATGTAGGTAGGCTTTAATGAGAAAAAAACTTAAACGTTGATGTGTATCATTTAATAACATTAAAAAAGAGAAGCTTAACTTTTATTCCATCCCAAAGGTTATAATATAAGGTTATAATAAGAGGCGAGGTCGACCAAAAAATTAATTATGAACCAAATTGAAAATGATAAATATTTTTAGTAGTTTCAGTTTTTTTTCTATACATGATAAATATCGGAATACAAGATAATATAATTATTAGATATTTCCAACAATATTATTAAAAATACGTTATTAAAAAGAAAATAATACCAATATCAAATACTTATAGTATATACCTATATACATATTAGTATAGTACTTCCCTCAATCTCATTTTTTACTTTTTTAATTTTAATTTTTCCCTGAATTATTTATATTTAATTTTGGTAATTAATACTCCATGCTACCAGTATAAGCTATTTCGGATCCTTTCTTCTCTCGTCGATTCAAACGTTATATATCAGGGGTGCCCAACCTGCGGCTCGCGAGCCACATGCGGCTCTTAAAGTTTATTTGTGGTTCTCGATAAATGTACCCAAGTTCCGAGTTCATTTTTGTGCTATTATATTTTAAAAAATTATTAACGTTCCGTATGTTTCAAAATGTCTTTTAAATTACTGGCAACAAATATGAAAGACTAAATGCAACGTTTCTTTAATATTTTTGTTTGCATACCTTTTAAATACGCATTTAATTGCGACTCGCGAAAAATTTCAAATTTTGAAAAATGGCTCCGAATATCAAGGTGCTTGGCCACCCCTGTTATATAATATTTTCCACCGGAAGCCCCTGGGCTGGCCCGTAGCCTATTAATAATGGGTTTTCTTTGCCAAACCTTACTTGCAGCTGACAGTAACGACCGCACTTTTACTTTGTCATTTATCGTGTCGGTGCTTTATTATTCAATTTTTCCGCTAAGTCGAAAGCCTCAGGCAATTACTTGTTTTGATTTCTTTACGTGAAATTTTATCTTACATTTTGGAATGTTAGAATAAAGGTGCTTTATTGTTTGAGATTTATTCAGCCCGTATCGGCTTTGTGGCGTGACAATGAATAATCTCTGGGATTATGTTTGATAGTTCTCTCGTTTCTTTCTTTAAAACATTCCTTTGATATCTCTTCTATTTAACAAGGATTGATAATGTTGAAAAACCAAATCGTTCCAATATGGACTTTATAGGGCTTACTGTCACGTTGTTTTGTTATTATATCGATATCTTTACGTATCACTGTATTTTAAAATTTCTATTTAATTTATATTTGAAAAAGAGTAAACGAAAAATGTTATACCTAATTTGCAATTAAATGGACTAACGTATCGCAAGTTTATCTTTCTTGAACAACATCGAACAAGTTAACTTATTACACTTGTTCAAGCAACTAGTAAAGTGGATCTAAACTGCAGTATCGAATCAAAGGCCCTCAATTTTAGAGGCAATCGACAAACTTTACTCGTTCAAATAAGAGCCACATTTTCTTATTGGCCTTATTATTATTTTTATTTTTTAACCTCTTTTCAATAATACAGAAATAATAACAATAAATAAATGCGTATATTTAAGTATGTAAATGGTTAGCTGGTAGAAAATGCGAAATGGCATTAAGCTCGCCATTGTGCCAATGTTTGGCAATAAAAAAAATAATATTATTATTATTAATATACAATAATATCATATTAATAAATATTTGCATTGACTTGAAATTAAACCCGAGACCTTTGCGTGACACACTTAATTGCAGTTCTTCAATCACAATTTAAAGGACTAAAAGGTCAAAAATTCAAGGTCAAACGGGTTCGATTTAATATCGTCATGAATAACTTTCGATGAAGTTCAGTCGGAAGGGAAACTCTAATAGGCAGACATTTATTTCAAACTACTTCAAACGACCCGTATGATTTACTATAATCAATCCGTAAATATTAACTGTCAATAATTGACATAACGATATTCAATTAATGTAGCTAAAGTAGTTATTTAACAATCTCTAATTTCTCTCAAGACTCTCAAAACTTATTACGGGTTACTAAAGGAAGCTATATATAAAACTAATTTATATGCTTATAGCTTTAAACTGATTTAGCTTTCATAAGGATTTCACTAGAAAATTCGACCTCAATTTTGTTTAAAATTGTTTACTATTCACCTACGTCTTGACATTAGAAGTAGGTAATATAATAGAGCATACAAATTTTTCATTAATTGGATTTAAAAAACGCTTTTCTTTGTTTAATTGAATGCGACGCTTAGGACAGTCCAGTACTCCGTTTGATATCCAATCTATATAATATATTTTTTTTAAATACAATATGTGTTGTTTTGTCCTTTTTCATTTATCTATAGTATAGAGTCAGAGGTCGGCAACCTGTTTGTCCTTAAGGGCGCAATACTAAATTTGAAAATCACCGAGGGCGCATATTTTACAAATCCGCCCACATGCCTATTCTAAACTCAACTGACTACTTGCTGTATATCGCCGTTGACAAGAGTAAGTAAATCGCTCTGGTTATCATACATTTACATTAGTCCAGCGAGGGCGCATTAAAAATCGATCGGGGACGCCATGGTATAGAGTGCCGTATCTCATTTCAGGGTCAGTGTATGATACAGACATACATGTACATATATTTACATATATATTTAAACAGTATTAAGGCGTGCTACCACCTATTATATTCAGGTAACTGAGCAAATAACTGAAACATTAAAGTGAAACCCTTAAGTAGAGTATTAGATATAACAGCCATCATCATGCTTATAAGCTATTATTAGCTATGATCTAGCATTATAAAGGCCAGTGCAGGACTTAGCTCAAATATGGTTTGATCAAGTATTTGATCAGATTTGAGTTTTTATTAAATATTAATTATTGAAGTAATTCCGTCTAGTTATAAATTTATTAAGACTGATCTAAATTTCCATTGTATATTCACGAATTCACGAAGACATCTAACTAACCCACAGAGCGAATAATGTCTTATGATCGTTCGAGCGTGGAGGTTTCGCGACGGTAGCTGAAGTTTGTTAATTTAACATGAAATTGAAAATAAGCTTGAGATGAAATTTTAAATGAAGAAATGTTTGTAAAATTAGTTTTAATATTTTTTAATTTAAATATAATAAAAATACAATACATTATAATACAATTTAAAAGACTTTATGCGACTTACTATCGTGTTTATTTTAATTAATTTTAATTAACGATTAGTTCATAATGAATTTATTGATTTCGTTCGTTCTCATCGCTTTCACGATGGCTGCAAAACTTTCAAAACAACGGATTAAATTAATCAAAATAAGCCGCTTGAAATCGTTAAAATTAACTAAATTATACTAAACGATAAATAAATAATAAAAAATAATAATAATGATAATTGAATAGAAAAAACAACTTATCAAGGAAAATTTCACATAATGACACAATGTTTGTTCAAAAGTAATGATCGAAGTTATTTATGACAAACCAAGCAAAACTGTTTCAATTATACAAGCATGATTGACGACTTAAACGGGTTATTTATCCAATCGATTACCACTTTGTTATTTCAAAATTACTTTACTGTTAAAAGGGAATATTAAACAAGGGAGTGGGTATACGCAGCACGACATCGCTATAAAATAGTCTATTCTTTAGAGTTCAGACCAATATTATGAGGTTTAAGTTTTGTATGACAATGAATTCAAATGTTTACACTAATAACATATTCTAGTACGATATCGCCGTAACGCGGACAACAAACACTGTAAACTTCACCGCTATGGTTATTAAACAAAGTCAAGACGAGAATAAAAGCATGCATTACTTATGACTTGGAAAGAAATCTGACCTAAATAGATGCAACGTGACATGAAGCTTATAACGTTAGAAGTTGACAATACATTAGAGCAGCGGTTCTCAAACTTTTTTGACGAAGGAAAAAGCCTTAATATAATTATAAAAAACTGATTTATATGTATTTATGAATAATCATATTGCAATGTAATATTACGTAATATTTAGATGTAACCTTATAATCTCCCTTTGGTAGGTATTTTTTGCAGTATTTTAGCCCTAGGGTTCCGCGGAACATCACTTTGAGAATGGCTGCATTAGAGATACGAGTTTTACGTAAAGAGTTTTTTTAAAAATATTTGTTAGTTGGTTTGACAAAAGGGCCGGGTAGCGTAAGGCAACTATTCCAAGGTCTCTCAAGGGTCTCAATTTCTTTGTTATACCTATGGACATATAGATTTAATGCTGTCCGGTATCAAATATCAGAGCGACAGGTGGCTTTTAAGGAAATTGCGACATAGCCTTTCGTTTGCCGAAGGAGTAATGTCTTTCAAATAAATCGTTAGTTTTTTTATATTTATTGGAAGTAGTCTAAGTTTTGGTTGAAGAAACGGCCTTTTTCCTTCGCACTCGTGTCAAACGAGATGAACGATAGCATCCGGTTCGACGTCATCTAATACACCGAAAAATTCTCGCAATTTTCACCCCTCTCGTTTTGAAGTCACTCTGTTAACTGACGCTCTTATGTCATGCGAAGTAGGAAATATGACGTGTACGTAATTACTTAGAGCCGACAGAATGCAGACTCATGCCATGTCATTTTGCCCGCTTGTAGCCAAATTTCACCTTAATAACACTGACGCGTGTGTCGCTGCTCAAACGCGAAACTTCACCCTATTAACAATATATAAAACAATAGAATACACATATAGAAAAAAACATCACATACATAAAAAATACATTATAATTTATACTTAATAGTAATAAATAATTAATGCTGGGTAATTTGAAATTTACCAAATTCCGTACATTAACAACAACGTGGGGATGAGAAGCGTTATAGAAAACCGAAGAGATCGCGCTTTTTCTTGTGCGGCTTTTATGATAAAATGACAGAGGGTCAGAATGACCTCGGATATGATAGAAAAAAGAGTTTATGTAAAACATTTTCATGTACGTATGAAAAGCATATTTTCCTTCTAAAAAAATCTAATTTTACAATGAACAATGAAGTTTGCATGTTCTCTGAAAAGTTAAGTGCTTTTTAGACAACGCGTTGTTTGCTATAATCAAAATCTAATCACAGAAGATTGTATATACCTACCTACATTAATATCTATGTATATAGGTATAGTTATGTTTATTAAATACGTGAGAATACTGTTGAATAACAAATGACAACAGAGCGCCTCCGAACATCCATGCAACATTGTAACAGACTCATCCATGTAGAGAAACATTAATCCGATGTATGGGCGGACTACACAACGCTACGCCGGATGTGGCATGTCGTTAATTTTACCAAACAGAACGAATATGTCCATTCTGCGAGTAACATTAAACGGGTTGGTGACAGTGCGGTCCAAATTTTTGTCCCAATAAATCATTAATAAGTTGTGTTGTGACCCTTTTGTTGGTGTTTGTAGATAATGTAAGAGTTAAATTAAATTGTCCAAGAATATGAAGTTAATACAATGTATGAATTGTTCATTTCTATTCTTACAAATTATTATTATTATTTCTTATAAATAAATAAATAAGTAAGTCATACTATATATATTAGTATTTGTATGTATTAGTGGTGGATGTTGATGGGCTTAAATACAAACTTAGAGAATACTAAAGCACGCTAATTAAAATAAGACTCTGTAATTAGTCAAATACAAATAGTGTATTCTGGGGTCAAATAATTTTAGAACAAAGAAATTTCTCCCATTAGCAAGGGAGCGTTATCTTCATGCGAAAGGTACTTTTTGGTTCCGTACCTTTTAAATTCATAAATTTACGTTTGTCATATCCCATGTTTGTTGTTTTAGGATTTGAATATACACAGTCATTGTACACGAGGTTTCTGTTTTGATAATATTTTCAAAATGTTTTTTTAATGATGTAACTCGAACAATATTATTTTTTGTATCATATGATGTCAATAAAACCAGCCAGTATACCGGTCTTTTGACAATAGCAATGCATAAGCGTACACATGAGTCAACCATATAATAACTAGTGAAACACCTGATGCTCTGATGTCGGAAAGTATCTGATCCACATTTTAAAGAAACCAACAAACCTATAACTTACATAAATAAAACCAGAGAGTGTGAGTAATGATTCTACTCATATAAAGTGTTGGTTATTGATAAAAATCGCACCCTTAGTAAAACGCTGAACTCAGTACCTCTAAGTAGAACCCTATCATTTTCCACTTACGTAGTTAGAATATTAATACCAGTAAGCAAAAACTTCGGGTCATGAAAACTATGAAAAAGGTACCCTACTCACACTTTGAAGAGGTTCTTGGACCATTAGAATATATTTTGCATAATTTGTGTACTTTGGCCTAAACTAAGGATAATCTATAAAATATTATCTCTAAAAACGTTATTTAAAATACAAAAAATTGTATACAAGTCTACATAAAACACATATTTTGTTTCTAAATCAACACTTTTTTATTTTATACTAGTATATGTTTCTTCTTTACACATACTATTGCGGAATGGTACCTGTGTGGTTGATCTAATTTCAATTCTTGTGATCCATGATTTATTATGGATTATTCACTTTTTTTCAGAATTAAAATTCAGTTTTTTGTTAATTATTTCATGTACAGGCTATGATTGACAAGTTTCTTGTGGTCTTCTTCTCATCATACGCCTTTCCGAAGCCATGGTAGAGTCTAACGATGAGCAAGCGCACGCCTTTAGTGACTATGCTAATTCGTAAACTATTTTCATTTCTTTTTATACACCATTATTTTCATATTGGTAGACATGAGTTAATAACACCGGCACACAAAAAAAAAGTTCTTTTCACGAGACTCATATATTTATATGTATTTTGAAATTTACTTAGACTTTAAACAGCTAATGGTCCAAATAAACTTCAGATAAGTATTTAGCGGATCGAAATACATAAAAATCATGCTTGGCTTAGGTCAAAAAAAATTTTTACATCACCGAAAACGATGATTTTTGACATTTTTTTCGGTTTTTTAAAATTTTCTCGAAATTTTGAGGGTGTACGAGTTAAATGGACCTCATATTCGGATTCAGCGGGTCAAAATACATAAAAATATATGAGTCTCGTCAAAAGTACAGAACTTTTTTTTTGTGGGCCGGTGTAATTCTTAATTTTGAACGCCACGGCAGAAACTTATAGAAAAGAAAAAGTAAATAGAAAAGTATTAAAAAACAGTTTTAATAAAAGACAATAAAAATGTGTTGAGATTGCGTGTATCCAAAATGATTGTACAGACTTCGGTTATATACATTATAGATGAGCGGTAATTCGTTTGATCGATGGTGCTGTTTCTGGCTTTTTCGTATTCGGGTCATTTACGAATTGACCGGTCTATACATATTTTATTCAAGTTTGTAGGGCTCCCACATAAGGCAGCTAGTGTTTTGCCTCTGTTGGATAAGCAAAGGTGGAAAGGTCGGTCGGATAATTTTACTTTTTTTTATTTAGGCCCGTCCAATCTTGAATCAAATTGCTTATTAATAATGAATTCATTTGTTTTTAGGGAAAATTTTTGAAATGCTTTGTAAATAGATAATGACCACTTGACTATGTGTACAGAGTTTATTTGTATATAAACTTATTATATTCATTAAATTACGTCTATTTAAGCGAATAATTATGAAGTTAATGAAATAAGCGCGAATAAATGTATAACACGTGTATTTTACATACATTTTCCATAGAAGTGAACAAAAAAGCAACAAACAATCTCATTGACCGCATTCAAAACAAATATCGATGGAATAAAATTGAATTTCATATTTGCGAAGGCCATAAATTTTCAGCGATAGTAAATAAAATAAATGGTTCGTATACACTCTCGACACAAAGTTGCCATTTTAAGGGTGTTTTCACATATATAATATGAAGAGAGACACACGCTGAAGTAGTTTGACCATTTGGAAAGGATATGTGAGAAAGGATTAACAAAATAGATTTAATAATAATAATAATCTTTATTTCCTCAAATACAAAAGCCCTATATACAATATTGCTCTATCTACAGAACTAATCCAAAGACTGTATTTCTGAAGATAGAGATCTTCCGTACATTAATATCAAAATGCATTTTATAAAAAAAAGTAAGAAATGAACAAATTTATCGTGAAAAAATAAATGACTGTCGAAAGGTGGCGCTTCAACGAAGCTTTATCAATTAGATTAGAACTAAGGGCCAAGTGTCTACTTATCATATGTACATATCTGTTATTAATGTATACGAAGAGTACATATGTTTGTGACAGAGTGGTATGTAGAAAGACAAGTTTAATAAGATCCATATACCGAATTATATTTCAGTTTATTTATACGCAAAAAAAAAATTTATGGACATGATACAATCGTACAATGCTACTGGATCATTAGAAAAAGTAAAACTCAACTTTTTTTAATCAATACGTGTTGGAACTGGCCTTGGAACTAAATATGTTAAAAGGAATAGTGTAGTCACATTATTACATATAATAGGAATTTATTAGTCCGACAAACATTGCCTTTTAATGTCTATTAATATAAAATAAATTATACAATTAAGTAAATAATCTACAGTTCCAACGTCTATACAAACAGATTCAAGTTGATAACCTAATGGCATAATGTTTTTATTACACACAATGGATTTATATAAAAACATTGTTGTATTCAACGAATCATGTCCCTTTGTTATTAGTTTCTTTTAAAAACAAATTAGATTTTTACCATTTAAACTATGCTTTTTTGTTTTTATATTAAGTTAGTTAAGTTACGTTATTAATCTATGAATTGATAGGAATTTACCTCGATTAAAGCGAATAAAAAATAAACATTCTTTTTATTTATTTCCCTTTTTTAATCTTCCCTGTCTCTGGTTTATAACTTATTCAAAACATTTGTCGAAAAATCAAAACAAACTAAATATATACTCAAAAGGATCTCAGTAATTGTTTGTGTGTCAAGTCGTCACGTGTGTCCAAAATCACCTTAAAACGATTATCAATAATAATTATCGAGGAGTTTTTATAGTGAATGAAATAATGAAAGCCGGCCCTTTTAGAAATAAAATGTTTTTTTTCCCAAGTAATTTATAAATGTCGTTATCACAACTTACACAATTTGGCGTCCGGCGGACAGGGGTCGGCCTTTCCGTCTGGTGCCAACTGTCTATAATGAACTAAATTTAATTTACGCTTATTAGGTATTTTTTTAATTAATACAGTTTATTTAGTACTATATATACCTACAATTCGTATTTTGCTAAAGCTAAGAAAGATATTCAAATAATTATTTATTTATTTTTTCGTATATAAACTGTCTCATGACAATTGCTTGTTCGCAATAAATCGTCTTTTAATCATAATATTTCTAATTTAATTCAAAATATTGTAGAATATTTTACAATCATGTTGTGCGAGATTGGAGCTTTTTCAATAATTAATTTTTATTGTCATCTTTCATAAGTTGAACTGTTCTATAGAAATTCAATATATACTTACAAATGACGTTTTTATATAGGTACAATATAAAATATACAATAAATTACAAAATGAGAGTCGCCTTAAGGATATCGTATTATTTTTATTATTCTTTTCTTAAAATTCAAAGATTTGTGCCTATTAAAAATAATCCGACTTTAATTCCAACAAAAAGAAGTTCAATTTTAATACGGATTAAAGAACAAGCTTTTTAAAAAATAAACCTTAAATAAATATAATATATTGTAAAGTTGTAAACGAAAACAATTTCATAATAATTAAAAAATAAACAAGAACATAATTATGTATGCATGAAGAAATCAAAATTTGTATGAATCAGTTCATCATTAAATTTACAAAGTTAAAATAAATATCAAACTTCATAATTAACCTTTCAGAATCAAATAGAGTGTAAAGAGCCGTAAATAAGTTGGACGTTCTAACAAAAAGGTCAACAAATTCATTACAGAGGCTAAAAGGATTAGAGTAACCTGATCGACGTTCACGACAACATATAAAAGTGAAGGCATGGCATAGCACTTACTGTGAAAGCTGGATGCAAGCCACAGTAGCGTGGTGCATAATCGTGCAAGGGCAGCAAGCCGCACTTCCGATTTCCGCCGCACCATCGCGCCACCACCAGAGTTCGTTCATCGAACTTACACCATCCACAACATTTACCCACAACCCACCAATTTAAAATCCGTTATCACCCCTAATAAACTTGACACAAGAAATTTATCGATGCTCTCCAATCACAGTCTCGCCCTCAGGCAAACATTCCAAATGACGTAACAGAAAGTTTCGACTTTGACATTGAATATAGATTTATGATCGCGACACCTATAAGTAGCCAAAGGAACGTGCACTCACGCCGACTCTCTCAGTTGAACTGCCTAAGCGTACCCCGACCGAAGCGAGAAGGCTCTAGGGGCGAGGGAGGGTGGCATAACAACTGTGCCGTTACCCGCGTGCCTCTATTTCCCTCCAATACCAGGGAGTCAGGACCACGTGCCGTGTTTAGTCAATTTTCGTCTGAATGGTCGCAAAGGCTATTTGTATTTTTATTGTTGTCGTTAAACGAAGCATCATTAGGACCTATCGTACACTTTTCTGTTGATTACTCGCTACTGTAAATAAAAAAAGGGTTTGAATTCGGATTCTATTATTTACAAGTCTTAATGGTCCGTTTGTCGTTTAAACGAATTTAAATCGTTAAAAATTAATTGCAGTTATTTTTGTTAATTTCTTCGAGTAACCAATTAAATGGTTGAACAATTTCTGAGAACACCGCGCTGTTAAAATTATATAACGAATGTAATTCGAGTCGTATCTGTCTTATCTTTTGTAATAAAATACTTTGCGTTATTTGATGAAAGTTGCTCTCGAGTTTTGGTTGCGGTTAAAGTTTCATACGCCGCCACTTCGTATAACGTAAAGTTTATCAAGAAGTCAAACGCCTTGAAGTGTCCGCTCTTGTCGAAACTTTGAAAATTTTGGACGACCTTCTAATTTTTGTGAGTAATAAAATCTTTCTCCTATAAAGTCTTCAGCTTAAATATCAAAAACTAAGCATTTAAAATAGAAACAAGAAAGTTTAGCTCAGCAAATACCTCCCGAAGCGGGCGATGTTTTTAGTTTTCATTAATCGCCAAACTTTACAAAGTAGCGGGGAGTAGACCGTTTCTAAAATATATGTGTGACAAGGATGTACCGTCCTAAAATATTGTCCGACCCCATTAAGTAATAGGGCAATAAAAAGTTTTCGCTTAATATCATGTGTGCGGATTGCGATGCGGACATCCGCCTTTTATGACGCAAGAGATTTTAGTATTATTAGTTTTGGAGCCTCTTGGCTGATTTATATGGATAATGGAGAGACCTCAATAGACTGCTTCGAATGTTGTTTGTGGATTGTAATCTAGAGCTTCTTGGATGTCAGCTATTACCTACTTAGTTGTGCTTCTTCAGGCAAGCAAATTCCTCCATTTACTAAATTGTTTGTCAGTGTTGTTGATCACTTGTGTGTGTGATCGTCTATTATAAAAATAACTAATCCAGGTGTTTATACTAAAATTTCATTTGCATATTTGATAAAAAATATAGAAAAAAAATTCGTTCATTTTCACATCGCGTCTAGTACAGTAGAAATATTACTTCATGATAAAGTACATTAATTTCACTAGACGGTCAGGAAAAGCTAATGCAGCAATCTCTGAAAATATATATCTTAATAAACGCCTGAGCTAAGTCATTGTTTTAATTTTTTGCACGTGATGCATATTACTATTGCCGTATGTTCCTCGTGCATTTTCTCAGTTCATATATCATTTAAACGACTTTCTTTTCTGGAAAGTGCCCAGTGGCGGTATGGTTATAAATTGCAGACCGCTTTTTAGATGACTGCACTAGATTTCAAGGCGCCATTTTGTATGTTGTACATTTTTTAAATTAAGAATTAGGTACCCACTCTTTTGGACAGAGTAAAATATTTGGCACACTTAGCTGTGACTTTGTAATTTTATGATGAATTAGAAATTTTAAAAGAACATTGTTTTTTATATAATAATATATTTTTAAACAATCTAAGTGAAATTTAATAATAACATATACAGATGGCTATAAAGTAATATATTTTAGGTAATAACAGCTGCGGCCAGTCATAAAGCTCTTCACTTGCGGAATATTGATGCTTAGTCCGCTGACCGGTAAAGCAAAGCAAAATTTATGCAACATGCTAACACCAAGTTGAGCTCAATATCTCACCGAAATTATATCAATGGGAATTTGAGACTGCTACACATATATACTCGTACATATGTGTATGCTTTAGACTCTCCTGGACATGGCACCGCATCTGGATATCTTTTCCGACAAACAAGTGCGATGAGTAGTGCATGTCTGGCCTTCTGCGAGAAGATCAATGTAATCTAAAATTTGAATTTGCTTTGAGACTGCTTTTGTTTAGTTATTTAATTTTGACATTGATTGGATATGTTATGTTGACATTTTATTATTATTGTGTATGTTTTGTAAATGACTCATCCTTGCATGGTGTATTGGAATTGACTGTACGGCTATTATGCTTAAATAAATAAAAACTATATATCTACTATATTTAATAGGACGTGACTTCTTAATAAAGTAGGTAAAAGTTTGAGCTAACAATCAAGAAAATAGGAGTTCTTTATAGTTTATTTATAAAGTTTCCAGACACCTTAACGTTGTTAAATGATGATTTAAAACAAAGAATTTCGAATTCTATTTTTGAAATTTACCAAGCTCCGTGTTTTCTTTAATACCCTAAGCCTTTTGGCAAAGATTGCAAGTTGTACAGCGACCGCAATTAATGAGCTAATTACAATACTATACATAGGTTTGATATGTTAATTATTTCCTTACGAGCGGCTAATTTCCGAATGTGGTCGGAATTATATTAAATTTCGTAGAATTATTAAAGTCGGCGCTCTAAATTCTGACTTAAGCAGCAGCGATTGTGGTTACTTATATATCGTTATACTATTGTTTCTTGCTACCAATTACCAAATGTAAAGAAAAATATAATATATTACTTTTATAGTGATCGCACTCCGCTTGATATTAAGCTAAACTGGCACATTCCATATCCTGTGGGCTTATCACGAATTTTAGTCTGGCTTTCGAACCGAGTTCGCTTCAAGTGATTTGTATGGAAATTTGAGCTATTTGGAGCTACAATATTTTAGATACTTTTTGTTAATTTTCGAACGTCTCGATCTTTCGTTCATTTGATAGATTGCTGGTGCTCGTTAGTCGTTAGTAAAAATTCATGATCCCGATTGCTAACGGATCCGTTTTACTTGTTACTCGACTCGTGTTACTCGATTCGAAAGCCAGACTAAATTCGTGATAAGCCCACTGATATCTTCATTGAATTGAAGTCTAGTGGAGATCATTGTTGTCTGTAGTAACAGTCGTCTCCACTCAATGACAGCACTCTACATAGTTTATCATCAGGCGGACTGTGGTCATATGCTAAGCTAATATAAAAAATGTCGCCTTCGCTATCCTATTACTAAGAATGTCTACTTGTTATTATATAGTGTGAAAGTATAATCAAAGTTAATTGATTTTATGCGCCTATTAATTTTTCCACTGGCGTCGTTATGTTAAAAATTATTGATACAATTAATCACGATTTTTTTACTAAAGCAATAACAAACACAATATATATATGTAATAACATGGTTCTCAATATGTCATACAAAGCGTATTGTAAGTCTATGAAGTAAAGCCGATATCTGCACGAAACTTTCGGGTTAAACTATGCATACGCCTGCAACTATTAAGCTCTATTGCTTCGTTGCATTTTCCGAGGCATTTCAAACTATGTACTACTGTATAACAACCAATATTAAATTGTGTTGTAATAAATTTATTCACAATCCATTGCTGATTTTGTTTCTTAATTTATTCTTTCGTTTGTTACTTCGTCGTAGATAAAGAGAGATGGATATTGAATTCGTTTTCGTGGTATTGAGGTTTCAATGAAAAGTTCAGTGACTGTCAGTGTCACATAGTTAAAGTGCCTGAAAGACGAGGCTCTGGAGTCATTTTCTGAAGCATAACGATCAAGTTAGTGGTATAATACTCTGTTTTACGGCTATTACCCTTTTCATTTATTATATTAACAAAATGTCTTTGTGTATTTTGTTCTTTGTTTTTAATGTCGGTTTTGATATTGAGCGGAAACTTTTTCTCATTTGAGGAATATTTTTAAAGGGGTATTCTCGTTAACTTTTTTTATATTAGTCCAAAATGTGACCATATTATAAGATATATCAATTTAACGATACGACACATTCTATTATTGTTCAACAGTTGTTTACATTTTATTTCTTTTGTTTTTATGGTTAAAAACTATACTCATATCGATCTAGATTTAATAGTGAATATACGTTAGTAAATATTTATAATACTAAAAATAATTTGAAGGCTCCCTCCCGCGTTACTTTATGGTGGTATTTATTCATAGAATAAGTTAAATCACTTCTCAGTAAGTTTTGAAAGTAATCATAACTTTTGAAATAGTTTAAATTATACAAGATTTTCTGGTATTGTTAGGAAAGTATTTAAGAAAATTAATTAGGTAAAATCTTGTATTTTTGTTGTTATAATTAATACTTTATCATTTTATTCATGTAGTTGGAAAATTTGTAATTAACATTTATCTTTATTTTTCTTTGTAATATAAATAGAAAAATGCTATAAATATTTAAGCTTATTTCATACTAGCTGTGGCCTCGCTAATCCTGAATTGTAGAAGTCAGTTTTTTTATATAAGGGCTTATGACTTCATCTAATTTGTCTTTCGGTATACCTGGAGGAACCAAGCTGATCCCAAAGTGCAACTTCACGATGTTATGCTGGAAAGTGGTGGTTGTCTTAATTATTGTACCAAACGATTTTTGAGAAGTTTGAATGCAGATCTCTTCAGGTGTAAATCGACTACGAGTTTACGCACAAACCACGGCTGATCCAAATTTTTCAATATATTTGTGTAATTTATATATTTAAATATATTTCCCAAAACACATTCACAATAGCCTGTTCTACACAAAACCTAACTCCCATTAAGTGACTGCTATCTTCCACCTTATTTAAATGAACTCGTTCGCGTGCGCTGAAAATATATTATTTGCAAGTTTTCTTTGCATTTTTAAGGCCAGCTTTATTTACTATTTTACTATAGTGTTTTTATTTATATTTTTAATGTCTTAGTTTCTTCGTGGCTGCTACTAAACCTTGTGACGTGATCAACCTTCATTATTTACGTTTATATGTTATTTTTTGCACACACCTTTAAAATGATTCAGATGCTTTTAGACGCCCCATTTGCTTAGAATAGCGAGAAAAACTTTTGCTTACATGCATTTATATATGGTAGCAGTTGTCTCTGCTGATAGATCATATTTTAGCTGAACAACAGAGTCCACATCATAGCTTCATATGTTGCTTAACGATTATGTCGTTGATCCAATTACTACTAGACTTCGTTATCCTATCGATTTTTCGTTTCATAACCGGGGCTTATTTATATTTTAATAAAGTATTCCGTAATTAAAACGAACGGTCATTTTGTTCACATATCGTGAGAGATAAGCGGGTAACTAACTGCCGTCTAAAACGCAAGTGTGCTCGCTTCAGTGTTCCGTCCGCTTATTAAAATCTATGCAAATGACTCCTTTTTGGATGAAAACTTCATATATGGAGATATTCATATGAGCACTCAATATCGCGAGCTCGTTTTGATATAAATTATAGCATTATTTAAATAAGTTTAGTTTGGAAAATAAGATACAATTCATTGATATAAAGACTGTTTCGAACTTTTTCTCGGAAGCATTTGTTTTTTTTTTCTTCCCTTCAAGTCAGTGAATGTTTCATTTTATATAACTACTCTATTATTTAGTTTAATAAAATATGAAAAGTGCTTTTAAATTGAAATAGCATTGCAATACATAGTAGCAATAAAAAATTGAAAAAATAAAACTCCATTAAAAAAGTGTATAATTAACTAAAAAGGTTTATAAATTATGCATGTTAAAACGCACGACCTGTACACGTGATAAAAAATGCACTATGACAATAAATCGACCAACAACATATCATTACATTATTCCATTTCCTACCATTAAATAACAATCATGGTCATATTTCTTTTAATTATTTACAGATAAGTATACATCATAAAACAAAAGACAATAATTTATAATCTTTTATGCGTTATTATTTACTTTTGTTTTTTGATGTCGCGGACAATATCGCGGAATAAATTATTAATTGAAAGCGTTTTGCAGATTACTATAGCGTTTATTTTATCTGACTTTTAGAAACATGAGAATTGTATACATCGAGTTAATATTGACGTTTTATCGTGTATCTAAAAATATAATCAGGCCAATGAATCTTCTATCCTCTTTACTGTGTCCACATTTAAAATTTCATAAACATTAAAACCGATCCGTCTATGATATATTTTCTGTGGGCTTATCACGAATTTTAGTCTGGCTTTCGAACTGAGTTCACTTCAAGCGATTTGTATGGAAATTTGAGCAGCGCCACCGCGTGCGGATTTGAAACTACAATATTTTAGATACTTTTTGTTAATTTTCGAACGTCTCGATCTTTTGTTCATTTGATAGATTGCTTGTGCTCGTTAGTCGTTAGTAAAAATTCATGATCCCGATTGCTAACGGATCCGTTTTACTTGTGACGGCTCGATTCGAAAGCCAGGCTAAATTCGTGATAAGCCCACTGTTCAGTTTTCATTACAATTTACAATAATACGGTAAACAAAATTTAAAACCTCATTAGAAATACAGATTATTAATTTCAAAGCTACAGTTCAAAATTCTTGCCAAAAATATCGGGGGCAAACGACCAGATTGTAGTCGATTATCCATTTTGAATAATTTTAATGGATTAATTAATATCCGTTAAGTAAACGTGCGAGTGTTGACGTGTGATTAAAAAAGATAATTACAAGAACCATGTAGTTTCGTTTTCCCTCCAAAACTCTCCTGCAACTATTTTTGACTTCACAAAAAGAAGAAAAAATTGTGCATGACTCCTCATTTATTCGTCACACAGTACAGTCAAGTCGGGTCTCAGTCAAGTTAAACAAAGTAGCCTCAGTAAAGTGGAATATTTTTTACTAAAACTAATATTAAATCTAGTGACTCCATATTTTTCGTTCAAAATCTAAAAAGCTATTATTATGGAAATCGAAGTCGTATCCAGTATGACTTTCAATTCTTAACTTTTAATTTGACATTGTTAACGTAAGTTCATAAAATTGCTTTCAAACTTTGAATACATACTTTCTTTATTTTTAATCTCTAATACATAAAGTCTACAACCTGGTTTATTACCACTATTTTTTAGTATAACCTATAAAGTGACATAGTTGTATTTCAGAAGTCAAATAGTGGAAGCGACTGCTACTACTAGTCATGATTTATTCTCACCAGGTATAGTTTAAATTCACATGTCATAATAGTATATAAATAAATAGTAATATATAGTCCAAATAAGTACTACTAAATAAAAGTAGTACTAAGTTTGGTGTAAGTGACATAGTTGTATTTCAGAAGTCAAATAGTGGAAGCGACTGCTACTACTAGTCATGATTTATTCTCACCAGGTATAGTTTAAATTCTCATGTCTTAATAGTATATAAATAAATAGAAATATATAGTCCAAATAAGTACTACTAAATAAAAGTAGTACTAAGTTTGGTGTACGTGACATAGTTGTATTTCAGAATAGTGGAAGCGACTGCTACTACTAGTCATGATTTATTCTCACCAGGTATAGTTTAAATTCACATATCATAATAATATATAAATAAACAGAAATATATAGTCCAAATAAGTACTACTAAATAAAAGTAGTGCTAAGTTTGGGTTGACCGCACTGTCACCTCTCCTTTTGAATGTTGTGAAAATTACAATGGAATCAATGACTGGCACTTTCAACATTTAAACTTAGATATTAGTTGCTAGGCGTGACGTAGGATTTCACTGTTCAAATTGTTTTACTAACATTTGGTTCTCTTATATCCGAGTTTAAATTATTATTGTAATACATTGTAATACATTATAAAGGATAATTATAAGTATGATATTTAAAATAATTGTTAATTGTTGCTTTCAATATTAGTCTATTAAATTTGTTAAATTAGAATATTGAAATCTAAAATTATTACAAATACGATTTCAATAAATCAATAACAAAATAGTAATTATATATTATCTTTACCAAATTATTAATAATGGGAAAGGTAGAAGCAGTACTAACCTGTTCGTGGTTGACCAACTTTAGAAGCAAGAGATGTCGCGGATAGTTAAAATTGCAACCAAATTATGAACGACACCAACCTCTACAATTTTACGTGGAATTTTAAACTTTCAACATTTTAGTTCAAAATGACAAGGTTTTCTGAAATTAAATTTTGTGCGGAAAATGCTGTGAGTTAAGATCTTTTGGAGCTATTATTTATAGATAGCACATTCTGCATTAACTCGAGTACTATAATTTACGTTAAATAGTGGAAATGTATTTAATAAATACTATATCACTCTTTATAAGTACCTAATTCCTACTATATCGAGGTGTTTGTTCTGCTTTGAGAACTATCATAGCTGTAGATGTAGTTTGAGTATCATTATTAGGCGTTTTAAATCAAGATTAGCCCTTAGATGATACCTACAGCTTATGAGTTCGTTTTAGAACAACCAAATAAAATTGTAATGCATATAATAATAAATAATTATACATGAAATTAAATATATATTCGTTTAATAGTGCGTATCGTAATAGTAAAGTAAATATCAGGCCGGTCTGTTGTTTCGCGGTTCTAAGCCGAAATCGGCGCCAAGTTGTCGGTTTTTAACACGCCTAGGCTGGCCGGCTATAATCCGGCTTTGGCTCTTAAAGCTCCATTTTATTGTACATTTTCCTGCAAAGTGCCTAGAAAGCCTGAAAGCTGGGCGAACATTCATTTGCATAAAATGTTATATAATACCGCTTTCAAGTCGGCACCCAACGAAATAATACAATGTTTTGTTTCCCACAATACGTCTTTCATGTTACGATTTTCTTTTTGCTCGTTCCTTGATAGAAATTTATAAGACGCCTGACTTGCTTGATTGTTTGATTTGCATTTTTTCATAATTTACTTGTTTTTCTTTTGGTATATAAAAATTCATAAGAACTGTTTTCATATTTTCTCTCTTTTATTATGAAAAATAATGTTTATTTTTTCTTAATTAAAATATTGGCTACTTCTCCAGTTTTCGTTAGAACGACTCATAATTTAATATCAATAAATATTATACACGCAAGTATATAATAATTGGTAAAAAGTAATCCACAGCGTCCCGCCTAATGGGTTCACATTGTGATGTCGCAGCTATTCCCACATGGGCCAAAACTTAATTAAAGTTTTAATGAGGCGCACGATATATTTGCAAAGAGACCCAGAATGTATGGAAACTTGCCACTAACTGAACTAAACTTACAAGCAAAACTTTGATTAAATATTATATTAGTTTATTTAATAAATCATGTAGACAGGTATTTGTATGACATAAATTAAGTCTAGCTTGTAATTTTACATAATTAATTTCATTAACAAACTATCAAATTGAATACAAGCGAGAGCGTTTAATATAAACCGAATTAACAGTTTTTATAGTAATATATGACTACAGTCTGACGTAAAGCTATGGTCTACAAGCGAAAACAACTGCTTCCGCTGGCTTAGAGCAACAAATCTTCTCTTTCCAATAGTCTGGTTGTCAATATACTCATAAATTGTTTATTTCTATGTAAATTAAACAAAAGCATTAATTTAAAAGACTGTTCACATTTATTTTGATTACTTTAATCCTATCTTTCAAATCCAAATTCATTTATTTTTCATAAATATAGTTAGTAACATAGGTCTTAAAGTAATGTTAGTAGTATCACATATTTTACACATTGTATATGGCATGTAAATAAAATTCACTATGACAACCTCCAACTTTAAATAATGTCGAATTAAACTACGAAATGTCAGTTATAAATCAGTAATCGCACTGAATTTACTTTTATAACTGTTTTATTTAAGGAATATTAGAATTTAAAAAAAACTTATTCCGTCCATTAAAACATAAATAAGTTTATATTTTTGTTTTATATTGTACAAACAAGTTGATAAATCTTTTATTTTCAACACATGCAATCAATGAACAGTATCGTAGTCACTTTTCGTAGCTTCATAGTTCGTAGACATATTGTATAAGCCACACACACTTATATAAATATTTACTTTTAAATTAAAAATAGAAATATTTTGGAAAGGACTCTTTTATATGTATTATTTTTTTTATTATTTATTTCACTTTTATAATAAATTTGTCTTAATTACACTAAATTATTTGTTGCACAAAAAAAAAGCTTATATTATCAGAAAAAAGCATCGGTTAAAATCCAACTTTGTGTTCAAATAATGAATAGCTCGCTCGTAAACAATTTCGCTTATGTAAGAAATTAAACTATAATATATTTCATGCAGGTATTTGCGCTCGTAGGAAGGAAAGGCCACATATACGCGTGTATCAGTGAGCTTCACTGCTATTTACACGTGCTTGGTACCATGTATTTGATGTATGTAACTGACAGATGCCCGTCACAGATACTCACAGACGATTTATTATGAAACATTATGTTTAAAAGGTAATTTTGTTATTTATAATTCTAAAAAATTATTTCAATTTAATTTTATACATAGCCTAGTTTTTACATTACAATTTCTTTTTTAAATTTACATCGAGAACTAAGAAGAAATAAATATACCTACTAAACAAGTTATAAAATAACCAAAATTAAAAGTTATATGAAATTAAGTTAATTTTATAAAAACGGAATTATTCTTTTATATTCACGCATACAATTATTATGCGAGGGGTAGGCAACCTACTTACACAGGAACATTCAATTGAGCATAATATTACCCGATCAATCATGCCACACGGAAGGCTATCTGGATAGATTATTCAGAAAGGATGAGCTATATTCACAGACATTGATTAATTACTTCAACAGCTTTCTATATCATTTCGGATAAATTAATTTTATTTATCAACAAGTTGTTAATGGAAAAATAAATTGATTTCGACAATGAGATGGATATTTTATCTACAAATCTTGAAAGGCAATTCGTATATAGACAATTATTTTAAGGAGATCGCGACCACTGACGTAATAGTGGCGACAGGGGCTTGAACGTCAGGAGGGCATACCCAAAATTTTACGTTTTAATTCTGAACGAATACTGTTTAAAATTAAAACCTATAAGTTATATAAACATTTAAAAACATTCAAATATGTTTAACCGCCACCATGGCTTTCGAAATATCGCGACAACAAAGTCTTAAAAAATTCTTCATTTAACTATTTTTTAATGATTATTACCAAATTTAAACATTTTAGCATATAAGCAATATTTAGTTAGAACAACAATTTTATGATAATACTGTTAAAGTTTAGAATTTTATCTAGATATAGATATTATATTATAAACTAATAAAGAAACTAAATCTCTGACATACTTGCTTTCTCATGAGACGCAGGCGATGGAGGAGGTTAAAAAAAACTGTGTTACCAATGTAAGTATATAAATGTATAATAAACTTCTTGAAACATATTTTACGAACCAAAAATGTGTATTAATAACCTAAAAAGTAAAACTCTATCAATCAAAAGCGACGCCATATTTCATTGAACCTACGGCCAGAAATTCTATTCAAATCTCAACAAAATCTGTACCGAAACAAAATTGTTTACTCACGTTCTGGAAGGCCACTTTGGACAATCTGGCGCAAAGCCAAGATGGCACCGAGACCCTGCCAACACCTGAGGTCGGTAATTGCATCCATATTTTGCCCTCGTCTCATGGGAATAATATTGAATTTTATTAATGGGAAGTAATAATACGTGCTTATGGTGTTTGTGGGGAATTATACTTGATACAGACCTCTATATTATGCGCGACTGTATTTCAAATATATAGTGTACACTCGAGTGCATATTAATGATACTTTAAGTTTTGATATATTTTTGCACCCGACTGTACGTAGAGTTAACTAAAATTGTTACTTTTGAGTAATGAAGCGGAACATAAAGAAAGCTTTTGAGAATAATTCAAAGAAATATTTATTTATTATAAAAGTTTTATATTAAATATTTATAATGAGAGTGAGCAATATCAAATTTCAATTTAATAAAATGTTTTGACGCAACAAAAGTCTTGTATTGATGAAGTTTATCCTAAGCTGCTTTTATCCGAAGTCAGCGGTTTCGACGTTCATTTTTTAATAAAACTTGACGCAAGAACTTCTTTTTTTTTGTTTTTATATATTTTATATCCCATATAATACACCGAATTTGAATTTTGAGATTATCCTGCTTAAATATTAAGTACTTTGAAAGTCATACTTATACATAAGAAAGGCATTATTTCCGTCTGCCTATATATCCCTATATCTTTATATATGTAAATTAATATCAAATAAATAAAATATAATTGCATGTCATATCACTGCCCTCCACCTGCTGCTAGCGTGTGATCCAGAAGCAGAGACAAATGCTGCCACAGAAAGTGATCTGCGGATAGCAACCGTGCCCATTATGTCTCATAACACTGGCCAAAATCTAATAAATATAAATAAACCTCTATAAAATTAACTGTTCTGATTTCAAATACAGAATTGCAAGTGAAATAACATTCGATACAAACACGGGCATTAGATAAGCTATGAATACACCTATTTTGATGCTAATACCAGAAATCTGGTGTCGAATGTTATATGTTCCAATTCAATGTTTCAATAAAAGCATTTCAATGTAACTGTATTTACATATTGCTTTGCAGTAAAGCATTTAGACTTACTTGCGTGTCGTTAAATATTATTACGTGAACATTAAGCGTTGGTATATTCTGGCAATTTGCCAAAATTTACACCAAATCGATTTTGGAAAACAACTAGAATACAAATTTGACTTTTGGCACTTTAAGAACTAAAATGTAGTAAATGCTACTTAAGTTATTTTGCACCATATAGTCGTCTGTAGAGAATAGCCCACCCGGCATATTCATATTAGTTTAAATAAACAGTTAGCTCATTTCTTAAATTTCAAACTAAAAACTACATTCTACTAATTTAAATTATTAACACAAGAACTACTAACTACTAAAAAAATTCTACACAAGACTTTTATGTAAAACCTTACTCATTATTTTTTATAAACGATTCTGTTTTTTTACAATTCTACAATAAATTTATTGAATTATATTTAATACTTGCAAGCACAAGTCATCCGGTCATTTTGACCGGTTGATAAAAATAAGTCATATTGACCGGTTGGTAATTTTAGTGTTAATTTGATCATCGTCAGAAAATATATACTGTATTAACAGTAGATTTACCATACCAGTCAAAATGACTGGTCTTGCAAGATCAAATTAAAATTCGTACTGCATCTAACATTTTCTTTAATTCTTTTATTCTTCTTTAATCTATAACAGAAGAATTAGTTTTATGAACTTTATATTATTTTACATATATTTGTAACAAATTATTTTTTGGTTTTGGTAGAAATAGGTATATTTAAGCTGGTAAATCTAGTATTAAATAAAAAAAAATATTTTTTTAACTCTACGAGAATATTCACACATTCGCTAATGCAGTGCTTAAAGTTTTGAGGTAGGAAATTGTTTATGTGGCTTTGAACCTTTACTGCGGTTGGAACGAAGCCAACGTGCCACTGATTCTGCCATCTACTACGCCTTTCGTCAGCACCTTATACTCATAATTGCATTTTAATCTGATTCATCAAATGTCTTCTTTTAAAATTATGTTTGTTCTTATTTTAGAGTCTAACCCAGTGATTCTCAATAATAATATTAAGATTATCAAATATCTTAAATTTGACGGCACACTTTTAGAATTTCGTGGCACACAAACCACTACCATATTACCATATTACTTTTTCACTTATGCCAATGCCTTAATCTATCATTACCACATATGTGCTGCGATTTCATTTGTAATAGATTCTGTTTCTAAATTATACCTACTTGGCTATAACGTAATAAAAATATATAGGTATAGATTTCTTGAAAGCTGTAGAAGAATATAGGCTTTAAATATTTAAGAATATGCAGTAACCTAGCATGTGACCACATTCTCCTAATGTTAGATTCAAGTGCGATCTATGAGTCGAGTTATCTTAACACAGGCAACTACATAACACATATATACAAGTTTTACATAGTAAAACTACTGTCTATGTAAACATAAAATTAGTGTAATATTTTATTCCCAAACGACAAGCTTTGTGCGTGACTAGCTTATAAGATACTTGGGCTAGGTCAAAGTGTAGTCTGTAGATTATTCAGGTTTACAAGAAAAACCTACAAAATATATTTCTATATAATTTAGTAGTTAAATAATTTTGTGTTTATCATGTGGAAGATTGGTGTTCGAACCAGGTCTTAGGTCTGTATTTCAGAACATTAGTGCTCTCAAACGAACATAATTATACATTTTCATTAATTTCACACTACAATTTTAATATTATTTTAAGTCAAAAATGTAGCGAACTCTTTACATTTAAAAAAAAAGTTATTATTTTGTTTTTAAAATAAATATTACATTCGTATTTTAATATTTTACATGTACCATTCGTTTTTTAATTTATTACATTAAATCAGCCATTCTCAAAGTGGTGTTCCGCGGAACCCTATACTGCAAAAAATACCTACCAAAGGGAGATTATAAGGTTACACCAAAATATTCCAACCAAATATTAAGTAATATTACATTGCAATATGATTATTCATAAATACATATAAATCAGTTTTTTATAATTCGCCAAAAAAGTTTGAGAACCGCTGCATTAAATGAACCTAGAAATAATCATTAGAGAATTAGGAATTTCTATTTTTATCCATTTTAATATTGCTTAGACTAATACTGTGTTCAATCAACTCAGTTTGAGCATCTCCATGCAATAGACAACCTTAATAGACGTTCCTTAGAATACAAATAGGTCTGAGTTGCAATTTGGCATCGAGACTACATTTCATCACGCTTCACGATTGATCCGCTCGATTTATTGAACTTACCCTTCTGTTGGTTGAGTTACTGATGCAACTAATCCGATATATCAAGCATTCTAAAACTCAAAATGTAAATACAATTTAACATAAAGTGGCTTAGTAATACTTCGACATTTCCATTTTAAATTCAAGTATACTATTATCATTCTAGTTGATAAAGAACATAAATTATTCCAAAAAATATTTAATTAAAAATTCTATAATACTATATGTATACTTGATTAAATATAAATATTTATTACATATAACAATTCGATTAAAAATAATTTATTAGCATCAAGTTACTTGTATGTTTATTTACTTAGTAATAAAATGTAGTCTATGTATTTAATTAGTGCAACCAATACTTCACTGTAGTTTTCCCGGAAACAACAGATCATTGTGGAATCGGCTAAAGCGGAATGTAAACGGCCACATTATGACCAGACACGGCCGGGTCAAGCTGGGTAATGTATTCCTAGCAGTATCCCGCTCGCAATGATATTCGCCACATACAAATATCGCTACCATAATTCTACTATTCCAATATTGAAAACGGTTTTTGTGAGGCCCTTACTTGAAGCTCGTGTGTTTAATCGTTTTTATAAATTAATTTTTTTTTCTTTGTTGTTGTTTTTTATTAAATTTGTCTATACCATTTTTAAAAAATATATAATTTAATTTAGCGCGCTCATTCAATATCGACGTTTCAGCTTCAAGTCCTCGATAAAAACAATGTTATATTATATTATTTTTTTTTTAAAGTAAACAATTTTAATGCATTATTATTATTATAATACAATAGAAAAATAAATATAAAATAATTTATGTTTTTTTATTTATTCTGGTTATTAAGAAAAAACGAGACGTTTCGATAGTATTGCAGCTATTGTGGTCGCTGCAACTGTGAGATACTATATATTGTACATCTCAGTTGTTTTTTAAAATAAGAGATTGAGTTGAATTTTGATTGGAATCGCTAACCATGTTCGCTATTGCAATTATGATGTTTTTACAATAATTTGTCAACAATATAATCAAGTACACAATTAAATTTAAATCAAAGTGAAACAGCTAACTAAACATATTTATTTCCATGCACACTTTAATCAAATGTCACCTTAAACATGACCCTTACTTTGTGAACCCTTCAAATCAACTCCCTTAAGTCCGAGGTCGGAATAGGTGTCATTAGTGTTGGGGATTATCACATAGATTCGCACGCCCTACCTTACAAGGATTCTCTTCATAGTGGTGTCGAATTTTAGGTCGAGATTTAGAATTAACTTAAGCTGTCAGTTTGTTTACTACAAAAGTAATGCTTTGCGTAATTCGTTAGTTAATATATACTTTTATTAGTATTATATTTAATTATATATTGTGTATATGTTTTTATATGTTTTATCTCTGGGTAACACTTTAGATTAACTTCGTCAGCATGTTATTATTAGTTATTTATATTTATTATAATAAATAAATACACATAAAACAATAATAATATAATTCTTTTAGACCATTTGATGTGATGCAGTATTTGTATAATTTTGAATTAAATTTACTCGTATTATAATATAAGGTAGATGAAGTCTTAACAAAACAACATCAACAAACTACTCAACAATGCTCTTGGCTTTGGTTTTCAAAATACCACATTAGTCTTTAAAATGTTTGGAACGGGAATCCATTTTCGACAAAATGTAGCTTAATTAAAGTTTAGCTGTGCCGCCGAGAGGAAATGGCCTCGGCTCATAATTTATTCCACTGGGATATAATTCGGTTGGATTTAGCAACAAATGCGCGCTGAAAATGTTTGAGGATTTATTCTGCCAGATTTCTGTTTGTGACTGTACTGAATATATAGAAAACTTAATATAAACTTCACTGTATCAAGATTAAACTTCTATTACGATCACTATGTTTTAAATATAAGACGTCGGACGAGTAGATGTTCTAAATACGTAGATACAAAACCATAAAAAAAAACACGTATAAAATTAAAACGTACTAAACACAAGTTAATTTACGTATTAAAATTAAAATTTACCGCAATACATAAAAATGCTAATGTTGAGAAAAATATGATAAAATGTTGCTCACGGGGCACACAGGGGCAGTAAATTCCACGACAGCAATTAAATTAGGCGGTATGTTTGCATTGTACATCATTTTAGCCGCACAGTTTGTTCGCCGAGGACCAAAACGTATTTGCATGACTTCTAATTTGTCTGTTTATATTCATGAAGTACACTTCCGTAGTGGACATAGTCTATCTACATCTCGACCCTGAGCACGTGAGCTTGTTAATCTTCATTGCAAGTTGCGACTACCCGCAATTGTTTAGCATTTATAAAGGAAGTGAGATATATTAACTAAACTGTTATATGCTAAAGTACCTACAATGTGAATTAACAATAATGGTCTGATGCTATAGATTTGTTTAATTGGGTTGTTCTAACAGAAGTTTTATCATATTTTCAATTACGTTCCAAATTTGAAATTGTTTTGTAAACCACGCAGCTTATAATATGTACAAATATTTGAATAGTTTATAGAAGTTTTATACAAAATATACCGCAGGTCTAATACACGAAATATTTCTGAACAAAATTTTAAAGCGAAAGGGAAAACGTCGAATTCGAAACCGCTTCGTACATCGAGAAAGTTGGCGTTTGCGGTCCGAGGTTACACTCTGGATTCCTAACCAAAACTGGCTGCAACTATTCGGAAACAAACCTTGTGCTCTTTGATCAGAACTTCGCCTATTGTGGCCGAAATTCCACCGTTGATATCAAACTATTAACTTTCAAGCTCCGTCGCATAATAGGCAGAAACTTAGACCACGACTTTTAAGGGAAGGGCAATCATCTCTTTTAGTTATTATTATGAGTTTATTTTTTTGTATAGATTATGAATTATAATTAATTATACGAAATAATCATCTGAATATTATACTCATTGTACCCGAACACGATTTAATTAATTTAAAAGACTTTTTATGATTAAAGTAAGCCGCAGTAAAAAAAATATCCTGCAAATGTATTTAGTATTCATACAATAGTCAAATGTTTAACAAAAAAAAAACAAAAATTATTATTTTAAAAAAAATTATTCGATATATTTAAGAACATCACTAAACACACCGTAATAATTCGCACAAGAGGTTTTCAATTCACTATATTCGATTCGTAAATGATTCGAGCAAGCATTGACTATTTTAGTGTTACCAGTTCAATTGAGAATCTACTTATATTTTAATTTGACTTCTGACATTTACGTGTTATTTTAAAGTAGACAAGCTGAGTCGTTCAGTAATAACCCACGGTAAATAGTTTATGAGCTCCTAAGCGCACTGCAACGGCTCTTTGACAACTTGACAATGTGAATAATTTAACGAAATTCAAAGACGTTTATTTTCAGAAAATATTTCCTTTCCATGGTGTTTTTTCGAAATTGATTGCTTATGGTTTTCACACGCAATATGACAATGTCGCATGCTTTCAGTTTTTTTTTTATAAGTTTCAGTTATATTTTTTGTTATACCTACTTATGTAAATAAATAAATAAGTATACTATGCTCTGACTTCAATTTAGAATTGAACCTTGTCCTGATAGACAGGGACAAGAACAAGACAGAAACATATAACACTCATCTTCATAAACAATATTAACCATAAATACCTACAGGAAATTTAACCCAGAACCTGTAAATAACAAACAGACTGAGCCACAGAAATCATTATAATAATTATATTATTTAAAATCGTTCCTCTATTTCACATTCCTTATTTAAATAGTGTAGAATCACATAGTTCACTGAACCAATTCAATAAATGTAAGCTTTTAACTTTGAAACTTACGAAGTACGTACATAGGTATTTGACTTTGTTTTAAGCATATGAGCAGAAGTCACGCGCAAGTTAAGGAAAAGGGCGTGTTACTGCAAAAATAACAGAACTACCTTTACACTATACGATACAACATAGGTACACCAAGTAAAACTTTCATGAATATATAATTACATCAACTATTATTTTTTATTTAACTGTCATACTGCCGCAAATCTGTTGTTTTATTATATATCAAGACTAAGTTCAGTTTCAGTGCCAATGTCAATGTAATGTTTAAACATACATATAACCGGGTATGTAAATATATTCAAAATATCGTAACGTAAAATATAAATTTCATCATAAAGGGAATCCACTGGAGGGGCTCGACTCAAAAGAGCCGGATCACGCGAGCCCGAAGTACTCATTTGAACTTTCCTAAGGCAATTTTAATTAAAGTCAGGTACACAATTTTGCTTCAAAGAAAACTGAAGTTAAGCGTAAAAGTAATAAACGACTAGTTGCGTTAATTTAATAACAATTTTTAACGTAATATTTTTTAAATTTCATAATTAGATTTAACCGAATTTAAAATAATTCGCTTTATAGTTGTATATACCTACATTAATTTAAGACAACTCTCTAAGTGATAGTTTTAATCAAAAATTAATCAAAATAAACACGATATAATATATTTAATATTTATATTTAGTTAAATCGTAAACTCAGATATTTAATTGTCTTTTTTGTAGGCAAGTCAATCCAGTATATAATCGGAATCCAAGTTATCAATAATTAGAATCAAGTTAGCACCGCCTGGTAAAACGAAGATTCAATAAATAACTTATATTTCAAAAGGAAATGTTCCATTGTATATGTTTACTTATATTAAAGTTTCAATGTATACCAATATAATCTAATAAAAAAAATTCTTCAAGTAAAAAATATCATCAAGGTTAACTTCAGTCATTTATTATAGCATTCATTCCTTACTGAAATATTTGTTTCTCCTATATAATAAATATTATAATATAGGAGAAACAAATATTTCAGTCAATGGAGTCAATTTAGTAATTGTAAATAACAATGTTGTTGATATACATATATTTACTCGTATAATATAATATTTTTTGGAGAATAAAAGTCTTAAACTTTGTATAATTCCTTACATTTGTGTCACAAAAGTTTATTCAAACGTTTATTGTAATATTATACAGGCCATACCTTTTATTACCTATGATTAGGTTTAGTATTTAATTAATAAATAAATAAATGATTCAACGTGCTAAATATTTTAAACTATCAAAATTTTATTTCGTTACGTAAAAACATTATATTTAATTGGAGTATTTAAGTAAATTCAGACGAAAAGCTCGTTCAACTAAATGGGTACTAAAGAAAATTGAAATAACCTTGTCTGAATGTTAATTTAAAATAAAATAATTGTTCCATAAATCACAATAGAAATTGTAATAAATAAAATTAATTTGAATGTTTTTATTTAAATTATTTCGTAGAATGAAACTTATAATTAGGTGCCTGACTCCCGTGTCTCAACACCATTCGGAACTTGGAGATTATTTATTTTTTTGCCTCCGTGAGCAAGCGTGACGTTTGGTATTACTTATTTTTCCAAAAGGTATTACGGTACACTCACTTTTAATTAACCACTTCTATCAACATTCTAACGAATAATTTGAATTGTATTTCTATAGAAATAAAACATACTTTTGCACATCAATTTTAACATTTTGTGTGCACTGAAAGTGTTTCTTTTCTATGCGAAGGTTCGCGTGACTTAAACAGAGTTGACCCTAATTTACTGGACCACTTAGCCAGTTATCGGTCAAGAAGTGGATGACGTGAGTGTAACAGCTGATGGTTTAATTTAACACGTCGTAGTTGAAGCAATTATTCTTACACTTTTATGGCACTTAAACGTTTTAATATTGAGTGTACTGTTCACATTTAAATTCATATCGTTTACACTTAAACTAGCCGTTCTCATATCACGTCGTCCTTAATCTCTTTTTTAATTAATTATAATAAAACGTGTCCATAACGAGACGTTCCGATAGTAATGCAGTGGTTATCTCCACTGCCGAACATGGCCACGTTACGACACAACCTGGACACGCGTGGTTGCAACCCGCAAACATCGGTGTCGACCGTGGATCGCTATTTGCGGGTTGCGACCACGCGTGTCCAGGTTGTGTCGTAACGTGGCCATGTTCGGTAGTGGAGATAGCCGTCATATATTTAACATATAAATATATGAATGAAAATCGCTTATACCAAAATTGAATTAAATTTCATCCAATCAATAATTCTGAAGGTGTTGTTTGATGTATAATAAATGAGATAAATGGATTATATAAAAAAATCAAATGCTTCGTAGTAACTAAATCGTCTATTCACTGATTGAGAGCGATTTATTATAAATCCAGTAACTCTTATCGAAAATATATTAATTTTATTTAGAACTCTCCAAAAAGAAATTTAGGTGCACTTATCTTCTTAATATTACTATAATAAGGGTTACATACGAATATACTACGTTTCGCAAATATATCTTTTGTTGCCATAAAAGCGATTTAAATAATAAACTTACAGAATTATTTTAACAACTAGCTGTACCAAACATGTGAGCTTCTGCTCTATAACCCACGTGTTCAATGTCTCATATATCTTAGGCGGTACCAATGTATATACTTTAATCTCTTAAAAGAGATATAAAATATATAAACTCTAATTTAGTACAGGCATTATAAGAATATAAATTTAAAACCTCACTGAAAAAGGTAGTTCAGCTGTAACTTTTCAAAGCACTCAGAAGTAATTACGTATAAGGTACGTAAAGAACATATATACAATATACATGTATGAGTTGTATAATGTGTGTGTATGTGTGTGTGTGTGTGTGTGTGTGTGTGTGTGTGTGTGTGTGTGTTATTCATTCACCAATACAACTTCAAAACCACGAACGGGTGGATTGTCAAATTCCAAAGTAATAATAGTCTTATTTCAAGTAAACTATTTTGAACCCAAACTGAACACATTTTCCTTACAAAGAGATATATTGAGATCTCATGAAATGTATTAAAACATTGTAACTTAACTTTAGAATATTCAAAAGTTATTATCCCTAAATATATACGCCTAATATAGCGGTTACAATCTGGAAATAAATGTCAGAAACTTTATAAAAATATCGTCAGTTTTAATCGTATAAAATAAATTATCCTTCGCTAAAAATATCGCTTATGTCTGTAATGGGAACAGGATGCTTGTCGTCCTTGAATTCGGAAAATATTAAGATGAATGGCTTGTTTACAATATCCGGTCGGCTCAGATATCGTTTATATTAGCACGCGGCATTCAGGTACATTATATTTTCATACCTGGGTATAATCAACAGCGGTCTATCGGGACGAACAGACTATTGTTATAGTGAGGTAGGTAATCGCTAATATGATTTAGCTATTTTAATTGACTGTACGAGTTAGTGTAGCATTTGTTTTGTTCATTTGTTTATTTAAGATAATGATATTTTTTTGTATCTTTTTCACATTTTTGGTTACATTATTGAAATTTTCAGAGGGATTCATAAAAATATTCTGTAATCTATGTTCATCAGGGATAATATAAGATTCTAATGGTTAAAGATTTTTTCAAATTGGTCCAGTAGTTTCGGAGCCTATTCGATACAAATAAACAAACAAACAAGTGTTTTTTTAAAATAATATTAGTATAGACAACCAATACTACGTGAGTTTTAATGGAGAAATATATCAAACATATGGGACTGAAACTTATACAAACTGAACTCCCATGTCTGATTTACAAGACACAGTTGGCTTTTATTGACAGGATCTGAACTCTTATTAAATTAAAAATCATCAGTTTCGTGATCATACCATGATGACTGGAAAAAAATTATATACTTTCTGTTCGAAATATGATGACTGTACTATAAAAAATACACATTCTGTAACCTACCTAGATGGTATGTAAAGCAGAAATAAATTGGGGCATACCAAATCGGTATTCGATACTTTTCGCAGCCTCTATTAGCTTAATAGAATCACTAAAAATCTGCAAGTCATTACATATGTTTTAATTAAACAAAAAGTCATTAATACATTCATTCATTCGTATTTTAACTATAGCTCCAAATTAACACAATTACAATGATAGCACAAAAAAAATGTGAAGAAAATGCGTGAAAAATTCTGTCCACTCACGCTTGTCATTGCCGCCCCCGTTCCTAATAATAAAAGAGTGGACAGCGGTCATTTTCGAGAACTGTTTGGGTGAGGGTTCCACGAATTTCGAGCACTCCCTTTGTGTTACCACACACAATTTTATATTTTCATCGAGTAATCCCATTTTGTGTGCAGTGTCCTTTTACTGAAAATTGACGTACTATCTGCACATTTTTAACTTATTCTTTGTAAGATACTGACTACGGTTTATATTTAAATGTTCCATAATATAATTAATTGTTTCAGGCGTTCGAAGCGAAGCCGAAGCAACCACACATATCCTGATGATGCCACGTGAAGTGGCGAAACACGTAGAGACAAGTTATCGAATGTTGGTGGAGGTTATTTTCCTTCATCGACCTAATGTAGCGAGAATTATAAGCAAAATAATTTTAAATAATTTCCTTTCATAATATCTCAGATGTAAATAATATTTTTTATCAAATCTGCGATGAATACAAAAATAATCAGTATTAATAATATAATTGAATTTATTGTCATAATAATAATATAAACAGATACTTCATCCAGTCGTTTTAAGGAAATAAATCAACAACATATTATGATTAGGAGTTAAGTAAACACACATGCGGTCCCTCCCAAATAAACGACAGACTTCAAATTACATAAACCTTAGGCCATTAATTTCAAGTGTAAACATGGGTTAATTTACCTTTAATCATTTCTCAAACACACACATGTTTTTAATATCAATTTAAGAAGAAATAACTGTTTATGTTTATTCGAGTAGGTACTAGATGTGTAATCTGTACTTATATTATGTAAATCGAGTTTACGTGTTGAAATTTATTTCTTTTTATTAATTTTTATTTATTTATAAAGCCTACATATAAAATTACATTATGACTATATATTATAAAAGGGAGTATTATTATATAAACTAAATGAAATTTTAATTATAGGATAGGACGGCATGCTCAAGGTGATAAAGGGATAGATACTACACTTCTAATAAAATTACAAAAATACATAATGTAGATGTTACACAATAATGAAAATAAAAATAAAAAACAAGAAGAACCAAATAGATGTAAGGAAGAGGGGAGAAAAAAAATCGCAAACGTAAAAAACAAAATTAAAATACTAGTTAGTTAAAGATAGTTAGTATCGAGATGTTTCCTGTATTTTGGTTTGTTTAAAAAACTTATTGCACATAACACAACACGAGAACGTAACCTTTAAGACCTATAGATAAGTTCTAGAAGAGAAGAAGAATAGCTGCAGAAAAAAAGAATTAAGATGAAAAGAATAAAAACAAAACAAAATCATCACAGTTTCACGTATACACATAATAATAATAATCGTTACAATTTGAATTTTCATTATTAGAGATTTTCTTATTGGTATAATACTGAGTAGATAAATAGATCAAATAATGAAAACATATGTATTCCATTTTCTCTTCAAACCTTCATTAAAAATTTTAGTAAATTACCATTTCCTTAACGAATCTATTTTTAATTAGGCTTTAACCTAACTGTTTTTTTATTAAAGATAAAAGAAATATGTATATTTTTTTTATGTTTCGTCCAAAAAATAATATAAACATGAAACTGTATTCGCACTCATTTAATGAAGTCATTCAGTATAGTTGAAACGAAATAAAGTTTAAAAAATTGTATTTAAAAAAAGTTCAAACGACATGCAAGCGTCTCGTGATGAAGGCATGTTTCATTCAGTCGATAAATTGTTAAATGCATACAATTACCTTTACAGTCACGATATCGTTGTTCGAGAGAGTAATTTAATTTCTTTATTTGAAAATATAGTTTTTATTTTGTCTAATAAAAGCATGTTTGTATAATACAATTTACGTTATTGAAATAAGAAATAAGTAACAACCACGATGTATATATTCTTATCTGTGACTAAAAACTACAATACTTTTCAGAAGAAAAAAAACGCAAGGATAAAATGAACTAATTTTGCTAAAGTTTCAATTATTTTTACCATAAACTATACCACTTAGACTATATGCATTCGTCTCCTCAAGCCGATATATCAAGAATGCAAACGAAATAGTAAACCGGAAATCTTTTTTTATTTCAAAACGTTAATCAGCGTAGAGCCTTTTAAATTAATGAAACTTATATGTACGTATTTGTTATATATAAAATACTTTCTTCAAAAGAAAACGGATGATAAAAGCATTTTTCGGACAGATACCAATAAAAGTTGTATTAAATATCTTAAATATTTGTGAAGTATTCCTCACAACAAAATCGCGGCAGATACCATGTGGAATTTAAGGCGAGCATTTGGCAAAGGTCCAACCAAGATTTGGCCCGCTCGAGAGACAAATCATTGAGAGAAAACAGATTTGAAGCAGTATTGTTTGTTTTGAATCCACTTCCATCAATTGGTTTGCTTACTGCTTCATGACATTCGTGGGTTATTATTTTGAAATACGAGTAACTTTAAAAAATTTATTTTACTGACGATTAACAGGACATTTTACGGGCTTATATGTCAAAATTCACGTGAAGTACAGATGTTACGGCTGTATCACGAAACTTCGGATATGCCTGAGTAGCCCCTCAGATACGTCAACGCGGATTAAATTTCTAATTGTGACGTAGCAAAAATATGTCTCTGTTGTAGCGCGATATATGACCGTAGTTTGTCCAATGTCAAATAGAGCTAAGACAACTGCTACGATTAAACGTCTTTTAATCCAAAGCATTGTTCCTTAAACAAATCAATGATTTATTCACTTCTAGACCGCAGAGTCTACAAACAAAACCTTAAAGAATGGCCCCTCTAACCAATTAGCGGGTTTTCCTCCAAAAAGGGCCGATCTAGCATGACGACGTACAAAAACCTATCACAGCCTAATTGTGTGTTAAAGAAAGAAGTTTCTATAGAAAACACAGATTAAGGATTGATAACGATCCATTTATTTTTAATTGCATATCTATCTATAGAAATTGTATAGTTGTATATATGTATGAAGGCGTTAATATTTAATCACAATAATGAATCTAGAATAAATTTAAACAAATGACTGATATACAATTTTAATCAAATATCTAGTTCAATGAGTGCACTGCACCTCTTTACGCGCGTGGACAACACTAAAGAACAAATCGCATACATATATATACACTTTCCAGGTACCTACCTACAGTGAATTCCTTTTGCCCTTACAATGAGCATGTGAACTATTATATGACAGGTATGAAAGTGACAGATGCAATGCAATATAACATGTGAATGCTTACAATATGTACGCGATGTACGCATTGATAAAATATTTGTTATTTCATAGCTTCTAAAGTATATGATTGAGCAATCGTCGTAAACAAATGAAAACCAGCACTTAATATTATTATATCTATTGTTGAAGTAGGTATTACAGCTGCTGCACATTATTGTTTAATTATATGTTATTGTTGTTCTTTTTTTGTATAATTAAGTTGTATTTTGACAACTCCAATTGTTCCAATATATAACGTAAGCAAATATAGATTAATACAATCTCATAAATATCAAGCCGATAATGTAACTGTATATTTATACATACAAGTTCTTACAATTCGAAAAGAAAATCTTCCTTCTTATAAAAGGAAAAACAGATATTGTATTAGTACTAAAACTTAAGACTGGCAATAAAATCCGAGACGTGACTTTCCCACAAAAGATGAATAGCTCGAAGGGCACATTTCCCACAAGCTGCTGCTGTTTTAGGAAATTCATTTTCAATTAAATTGAAGTAAACCCGACAAATTGTCTTATGAATATTGTACCTACTACTAAATTCTGATATTGTTGATTTATTTGTATTCAAACGATTTATATGATCTTGATTAAAACAAATGCCACTCGACTACGAAGTAACTGAAACTTGTAATTAAAAGTTACAAATAGTATTTATTTTGTCACATTTTTAGAATCGTCATAACATGTAGATATTTTTATAATAATTGGACAAAGTTGTGTAGTATATTTTTTTAAATAGGCTTCATTCAAACTTCATACTAAAAATTATCCAAAGCTGATTTTTTTACAAAAAGCTTATTCAAAAATAACCTGGTAGGAAAATTCAAAACAGACATTTTCTTCATATAGCCTAATAATGTATTTACCTCTTAACATAAACAATAATTCAGTGAAATATAAAAGTTAGCTAAATATTTGATATATTTATTACAGTTTTGTACTATCAAGAAAATTTTGCAAATGCTTGAAAAGGTGATAATCGTTTAGTGCCAAGTCTGAGCCATACGGTGGGTGCAATAGAACCTCCCATCCAAACTCTTGGAGCTTCTGGCACGTCGTTAAAGATGTGTGCGGCCTGGCGTTGTCTTGATGGAACACAACACTCTTCCTATTGGTCAATTCTGGCCGCTTATGGTCGATCACCTGCTTCAATCTGGTCAGTGGTTGACAGTAGAGGATGTTTGGCCTGATGGGAGCAGCTCATAGTGGATGATTTTTTTCCAATCCCACCAAACATACAGCAAAACCTTCTTGGTCTTAGAGATCGATTGGGCCGGCTCAGAACTTCCGGCCGGGTCTGTTATTGGACCACGATCTTTTTCGACTATTGTTCTCGTATGTGATCCATTTTTCATCACCAGTCACCTTCCGCTTCAAAAATGGGTTGATTTCGTTACGTTTCAGCAAAGAATCGCAGGCATCAATTCGATCCAATAGGTTTCTTTTGCGTCAATTCGTATGGCACCCATACATCGAGCTTTTTCTTGAGACAAGCTTTATGCAAATGGTTCCAAACGGGTTTCTGGCTAATCTTCAGTTCCTGGGCAATAATTTAAGTGCTCACATGTTGGTCCGACTAGATGATTTTATCGATATTTTTGGCGATTGGCCTATCAGAGCGTGCCTCATCTTTGACGTCCATATTGCCAGAACGGAATCGTTGGAACCACCACTTTGCTGTTGCATTTGATACTGTATTGAGTCCATAAGCAGCACAAATTTATTTGATCTCCTGCTCCTTCTCTTCACCTTGGTCATAGTGGTATTGAAGAATGTATCGAATTTTCTCTTTTTTTACCGCCATTTAGGAACGCTGTAACACACAACTGGCTTGACCAAACGTAAAACTGTCAAAGTACTTTTTTTAGAGCACAATGTCACCTTTAAATAGCTGTATAATATGATCCGATATGATCTATACATCGTGAGATATGACTCACTAAAGACATCTAGCGGAAAACGCTCAGAACTTTTTACTTCACCTAATATTTTTAGAAAAATAAAAATTACTCATAATTTTTTAACTATTAGTTAGATATTTTTTTAATAGGGCGTAACCACTACTGTCTCCAGTTTTCGTTTGATCCTCTACTTACGGGACAGCCTGTATAATTAATGCCAAATAACATTAAACTTGAATAACAATTTATTCTTGATTGGAATCAATTTAGTCTGTTTAAATATTTTTAAATATAACTCTAATTAAATACATATATTCGGAGCTACATACAAAATGAATATTAGAGACACATTTAAGACAATTGTCTTGTTTTTTATTAATTTTTATTTTATGATATCTTGATGAAGAATGGAGCGTTGAACAATAAAGCGAAGTGAAGTTATGACAAAGTTGTTTAGCATTACATAAGTGTAAGAATTACAGTCGAACAAGTTGTTGGGCAGTTTTTATGCGATCATAATCGTTATAATTTATTGTGACATTTACAAGTTAACGACATCGTAAATAACACTTTTTCAGGTAAACTGTGCGTGGGGCCAACGAGGTGGGAGCCCACTTATCATGATTGGCCATTTTGTTTTATAGAAACACATTAACCAATTAAAATTAATTAATATTTTCTTAAAGGATTCAACTAAGATTACTTATTTATCTATACGAGTATTACCATGCCTTCAATTCAGTTATATAAGTCTTTCTTTTACTATCCGTATTAGTTCTTCAAATAACAAATTACTACACAACCTTCAAAATTATACAATTAGCTTCCACTATTACAGTCTGCAATTCGAATCCCAGTGATTGTCCTTGATGCTGGGAGGATCGACTTCTGCCTATTAGCGAGCAGATTTGCTCTGACCAAGTTCAATAATTGTGTGTTATTATCAGGACGTTCCGAGAACATTACACTCTTCAAATTAAATAGGTGACGTGCTAGAATAGAACAATTACGCTACAATCTTTAACACGAACAAACATACATATATCTATCTTTATTTTCACGCCTTTATAACACAATGTAAGATAAAGACAAACATTGTTTCACATAATTCACACATTTTGTATTATTGTAGGTAATGTATACCTATATACTATGTAAAATTTTAAAGTACACTCCCAGAAAATGAATGCGTAGTAAGTCGCTTGTCTTGAATTGTTCGTATATGACGAGATGATACGATTAACAACGAACAATTGAATATAATATATGTACCCTTAAACTGTTAAACATTCTTCTTCACCATATAACTAATTACTTTACATTATAAAGTTACATAATCGACTTTCAGCGTGGTAATCATCGTTCTAAAAAATTAATAAGTGAAAACAAATGAAGTTAAAAGAATATACAAGACTAATTATGGATATTAGCTTAAGCTGAATTTCCAAAGTCGTGAATCAATTTATTCAAAAATCATATTACACGTTAGATGAATATCTTACTGATAAAAAAGCTTGGACATAATCTATGTCATTTTATGTTTACCCTTAGGTATACAATAGGATGACAATGCCCCTATACAGCAGCTATTCTTCTACATCATAGTAGATTTATTATATATTATTATGACATTAGTATACAGCAGCTAAATCAAATTGATAATTATTAAATTAATAAATTTATTTCATTTATATTTATATTTGTATATGTATTGACGAGTAAAAGCGCTCTATTGGAGCCCATTTACTAAAAGTAAATAAAAAATATATATATTTTTATTTAACATCTAGCGAAATTAAGTTATATTTTAGCAAATTAATATAAAAAATACAATTTGATATTTATATTATGCCTCAATAAATTAGAATAAGTTGTACGAGAATGTTCTATATCGAATTCAGTGGTCGAATACGCTCGTAAATAAAATATTAATACAAAGAGAAAACTATTTTCCAGAAAGCAACAACAACCAAATAAAAAGACAATCCACTAGAAAAGAATAACATAATTTATACTTGTATTATGAACTTTGCTGTTCAACTCTTCAGCCCGATACAAACTTTATTCGATGTTAAATAAAGATTATTTTTGTGTGTAGTGTCTTATAAAAAGAATTCTGCTATTCTATGCTTTCTCGTAATTTTAGACTGTGACATGGCAACCAAACTTCTGTGGCTTGAAAACAACAATAGGTTTTACATTCAACACAAGCTAAGCACCACGGTTTTACTCGAGCATTTTGGTTATTATACGTTAACATCACGTTACATCCACATTTTTCAGTTCTACAATTTTTTTAACGTGAGTTTCATTAGAAACATATTGACTTGCATAATAAAAATAAGCATGTTTTTTGATTCCTACTTAAATAAAATACTTAACCACCACTACTTTCAAGTTTCACTCATGAAATCTGGTGACAGTACCAGATCAACTTAAAAATACCTAAGTATAGTGAACCTGGATGGTACCTATTTCTCATCTTAGTCCGGCATAACGGAGGTGACTGCTATCTCAGACAGTCACATGCTGCGTTACTACTATGGATTTCTAGTACTTTCTGTCATATATCGAAATCTGTTTGTTGTTTTTTTCTTTGTAGAGAATTCCTTATAATAATATACCATTAAAGACGTCATATTGCGTACATCTCATATTTATTCCAGTTTATGTGTTTGTTTAGCAAAAATGTGTCAAAGGAATAAGCTAAAATGAATTTGTTATTTTTCCAAGTACCTACTGCTTTGTATGAAATAGTGGCAGAAATTTTATTAAAAGCTACATTATTATTGTTTTAAAAGAAGTTAGTTCTACAATAATAAACATTGCTTTTAAATATCTAAGAGACAGAAGTGTTTAAAATAATGCTGAAATAGAATATATAGAAATTAGAATGTGATATTTAAATATGTACTTTGAACTATAACGAAGGCGAGATATCGTTTTTGAATCGAATTTTGATTTTTCTTGTTTGTGCAGCAATACTGAAGTCGAATTTTTAAATGTTATAAATATTTGAATAGAATAAATAACATTTTATATAAATTACAATTTACCAACGTGATCCAATAGATATTGTAATATTATATCAAATTCTTGAAGTCCTTGGGGAAGGGTCATACGAAGTCTCTGCTGACGACACAAGCTCCTTCCAGCGTCTATCTCAGACCACAGACAGATACAACTTTACTGCATTTAACCGCACAATGGTCTAAAAGTTAAATACGTAATGAACACAATAAACTCATAAACTAACTTATCCAAATAATTTTGTAGGTATTATTATTATTTTAAAAATTACTCAAGCTTGAAGCATGCTTAATTGGATATTTTTGTCTCTCTTATTAACCTTTAACTACTGAGGTAGGGGCTTCTCAGATTTTAAGAAAATAAAATTTTTGAATTACTTACTCTTAATTTGTTGATTTTAAAAAATAATTTTATTTATTTTTGTTGATTTATGATCTCATGTGTTTTTTTCCAAAATAATGCTAAATGTTTTCTAAATTTTAAAATAATAGTTAATTATATACAAATAAATTACAAAAAAAAAGTTTTATTTTATAAAAATACATCCACTGAAGCTAAATAATTAAACAAAACCCTAAAGATTTTTAAATACAAGCACATATATGTACGGATATCTGAGGCCCCCATGTCAGTGTTTACGTGAAATTAAATCCACCTCAGTAGTTAAAGGTGAAATATTTAAATTAAAAAACGCATTTAAATCAAATTGACCAGGGAAGTCGAATTGGGGACTGCCACATAGCCAGGCAGCGTGTCAACAACTCCACCACAGCGGCCGTGAAATAAATCTGTACCTTATGAGTTTAGATATAAAGAATTACTACTTTAATTAAACGCGCATACTGCACATACTCGCTAGACAAAGCAATTAAGTCTTAAGATGAAATTAAGTAAGACATGTACGTTCCCTGAATTATTTCAGTGTCTTTCTCCACTTTACTTTTACTATATAAACTTACGATAGTTTAACTTAGATTCGAGTACATTGCTGTTTATTATATTGGGTTGCTGAAATAATAATTAACAATTATTCAAATGCCAGCCTGCTTGCTTTTATTGTCTACGTCATGCTATATTAAAAACAAAGATTAGACGTTATTTTTCTATAATTGACAAATTTTAAAGTTTTATCTCTTATTTTAATTCGTCTTACCAACGATAGTAAACTGCATAAAGTTTCTTTAATTAGTTAAAAATATATAATTTTAAGAAATAATTAAATATAGATAGGTATGTAGTCCGTGTCACTTGAATAGCCTCACCCCCAAAATTAGTTATAGATCCAGTTCTATATGAACAACTCTTTATTTGATTTCATAAATAAACGTTAATAGGTGTAACTACTACATCTTTGTTACAAAAGTTTGACATTCACTAATAAATAATAAAAATTATAAACTAAAATAAGAAATAGGGTTAGTCACTTGAATAGCCTCAGTCCAGTTTCAATAGCCATCGCGTTCATTTGCTTTAGTATCTCAGCACTAAACTATTTCACTCATACCGTATATTACGTGTGTATTATTTTTAAAGTGTTATTATTATTATTTTTATCATGGGTCGTGGTCGCATGCTTACTGATATTGAAAAAGAAAAAATACAATTTTATTTGGATAAAAAATATCAAATCATGAAATCGCCAAAAAAAAAAATGGTCGCAGTCCTAAAGTTATTAATAATGATGTGAAAAATAAAGAGAAATATGGAAAAAATTATAAAGGTCGAACAAAACCAGCTACTACCTCACGTGAACGCCGACTTATTTTGCGCGCTGCATCTAACTCTGCGAAGACAGTACGACAAATAGCTAATAGTAAACACTAGTGCTTCATTGTCTACAGTGCGACGTATAATAAATTCATCGTCATATCTCAAGCGGCGAAAAATCAGGAGGAAACCTGCATTACGTGATCATCATCAGAAAGTGCGATTATCATTTGCTAAAATACATATGTCTTGCTCATGTCAATGGCATAATGTTGTTTTCAGTGATGAGAAAAAATTTAATTTAGATGGTCCAGATGGATATTCATATTATTTCCACGATTTGAGAAAAGAAGAAATAATATTATCTCGTCGTCATTCAGGCGGTGGTTCAGTAATGATGTGGGGTGCGATTTCTTATTATAGGATCATTAGTATTTCGATTATCATAGGTAGACAAACTTCTAAGTTGTACATAAATCTACTGGAAGAGAAGATAAAAGAGATTCGTAAAGTTCTAAAAAAAAAGTGGATTTTTCAACAGGACAATGCACCTTCACATACATCACATGAAACAAAAACTTGGTTTCAAGAAAATAAAATTCAAGTTTTAGATTGGCCTTCGAACTCTCCGGACTTAAATATTATAGAAAATGTTTGGGGCTATTTATCTCGTAAATTATTCGCCGATGGACGCCAATATTCTAGCAGCGTTGATCTCATACAAGAAATTCATAATACTTGGAATAATTTAGACATAAAATACATTCGCTCATTATATGAATCTAATCCTAATCGAATTTATGACATTATTAAGAACAATGGAAAGTACACAAAGTATTAAAAGTAATTTAAATCGATATTTTTCTGTGTTTTATTATTCTGAGGCTATTCAAGTGACTAACCCTATTTCTTATTTTAGTTTATAATTTTTATTATTTATTAGTGAATGTCAAACTTTTGTAACAAAGATGTAGTAGTTACACCTATTAACGTTTATTTATGAAATCAAATAAAGAGTTGTTCATATAGAACTGGATCTATAACTAATTTTGGGGGTGAGGCTATTCAAGTGGAAGATTCTAGAGTATGAATTCAAGGAATCTGTGTTAAAGTTATGTTGGACATGAATGTGGGGACAAATTAATTTTAATCTTCCATTGCACGTATTGTTCTAAGAACAATAATATACTCCAAAATTTAAAACAGTGAAGACAATATAAATAAAAGACTACGAAAATACCTAATTGTAACAAAATAGCGAAGTAAATAAAATGTTATCTTTATTGGTAATCGAGTTTCGTTAAAACATAGGGAATACTTAGTAATAATAAAATTTTTACGAGAATTAGGTGTGTTTTCGGTCAGAAAACATGTGGTCATAAAATCCTATACTACTTATAAGAAAGTAACTTTTTTTTTGTATTAATTTGATTTATCAATCAATCAGGTAGGCCTAAAATATTTATAATACAAAATATAAAAAGGAATTTTAGGAAACCAATTAATTTAATTTAAATAATACTTATTAAGTATTAAGCATTTACACAATCGTTATCTTAATTATACGAACAATTATACCATTGTTACTACATATTAACAAAATGAAATTGTAATATTGTTCAAGAAACACGACAAATTGATGAAATAATGAATCCTTATACCACAATGGGGGGTTTATAGCTTTTATGTCTAAAATCTTACTTCAAAGGTAATATATTGGAAGGTTTCTAATTACTGCTTTCAATAAGTAGAAGGAACCTTAAGGCAATATCATTTATTAGGGCCTCACTCGATTCATTTCCTCGGTTGACCGTGTTCACTTGTTTCTACGTTACAATTTTGACCTCCAAATAATTCGAGAAACTATTGACATCAACTGTCTATATTATAAGATAAATAACTATTTTTTGACAAATCAATGTGGCTGAGATGATTGTGTGAATGTTGGTATGCTTAGAAACATGTTTTAAATGACATTAATTGTATTAAATTTTCAAAGATGCTGTAAATTGAATAAAAATGTATTTATACTAACATTATATTGTACAGACTATGATTGATGAGTTTCATGTGATTTGTTCTTACCATATGCCTTTCTGAAATCACGATAAATTCTCATATTGCACATATGTCAGAATTTATCGGTTTTGAAAGTTATGAGTACTAAATCTCGCACTTCAAAAAAGCGTAAGAAAACTTCGTTAAGGGTCGAAATGGAAACATATCGACCACATCGAATAGTTTACGCTACAGAACATAATAGCCGGGCGAATGTTATGTTTATTCAGTCGCCTTAAGAAGTAAGTTTCCATGTGTTTGATTGTGTATAATAAAAAATGTGTTTTGTATTCTATCAATCTTATTCAAGGAATAATAGTAACGTTGCTTCAATGTTGAATCGTCTTTGCTGAATTATTGAGTTTAATTTCCTTATACTATACTTATATAATTTAATTGAACTTTCAAAACTACGTATGTTTATTATTAACTAATTATTAGTTTGTTAATATATTATTTGTATAATGTCTACTCTTTGAAAACTAATTTAGTTCGTACCACCCGTTCTCTGTGTAAACAATTTCGGAAATTTCGCCTCTATATATAGAGAAGAATTTCAGTTTAAATACCAATTTATAAATACTTCATTACAATAATACATAATACATTTTAAATAAAGAAAAAATACATAATACACTCTTGAAAATTACATAAACTTTTTGGTCGTACACAGAGAGGCCGATTTGAGGGTCTGGCGATTTTTCGCCGTCGACAGTGTGGGGCTCCATTAATTCTCTTAGAAATAAATAGGATCTATTATGGCGGTTAATGACCGGGAATAAGAAAAACTGGTCAAAGATGGCTAGATGAGACATTCCACCTTATTGCTTGTATTAGGTGAATTTATTTCATTAGGTGTCACGTACTATGATTTTGCAAACTATGGAATTTATAGATATTCATATATAGCACGTTTTATATGCATTTAAAAATGCATTAGTGATGTTTGAGTTTATTCGTAAATTAACTTATTTAAAATGCTTTATTCGACTTACTATTGCGTTTATTTTGATTCATTCAATGCGACGTTTAGTAAGATTTGTAGCTATTTTCAATCGCGTATTTTTTAAATTAAAGTATTCTCAAGTATAAAGCATTTTTGTTTTTGTTTAAAAAAGAAAAAAAAGAAAAATTCGTAATAAACCTGCTCAGTGTCGATGTTTTGTTTTTGTCTGGCCTTTATACCAAAAATGACAGATGGATTTTAATAGTAGGGAAAATTATTAAATTCACGCCCCGTAGCCTCACTGGAGTTGCTGGATTTCGTACCCATTAACCTTGTCTCGGCCATGATTTAGAGCTAAACTCTATGTTTTCTGAATTTTGTGTTGAACTTTTTCGGGATATATTTTTGTGCTCTTTATTTGTGTTTCAATCTGAACATGGTTTATTCATATAGTGCCGAATAAAATTGTACGAGAAAAGAGCATTCTTGTGTATCTAAAATTAACTGATACAATTTAAATTCATCCCGAACAGTTGTCACGCATTCAATAAATAATATAGTTATTTGTGGTATATAGAAAAAATAACTTAAAGAACTTCACAGTTTCTTCCTCACTGTGTCTCAACGCAACTACGATAGCTGCAAAGTTTTCGAAACGTTAGATGAAATTTATCAAAATAAACGTAATTTAAAAAAAATCTTATCTAATCGTAAAAGGTTTTAAGGAATAATTGGATATATATGAATGATGCTTTCGCTCGCAAGGTTTATAGCAGGTACATACATTTTGACCTCTACGGTTAACGGCGCAGATTGTCATTTCAGATAGGACCACTTCACATTTACCTTCTTGACAAGACCTGCCTAAGTTTTTACGAAAGGTGCAATGTAGTTTTAACTTTGTTTGTGGTAAAAATACTAGGAAAAAGAAACTTTAATATACCATACGTTAACCAGAATTTATTTCTAAGTAAAGTAAACAAATTCTGACCAGTGGGCTTATCACGAATTTAGTCTGGTTTTCGAATCGAGCTGTCACAAGTGAAACGGATCCGTTAGCAATCGAAATCATGAATTTTTACTAACGACTAACGAGCACCAGCAATCTATCAAATGAACGAAAGATCGAGACTTTCGAAAATTAACAAAAAGTATCTAAAATATTGTAGTTCCAAATCCGCACGCGGTGGCGCTGCTCAAATATCCATACAAATCGCTTAAAGCGAACTCGTTCGAAAGCCAGACTAAAATTCGTGAAAAGCCCACTGTTCACATCATTTTAAAAATATTGTCTGTTACAATGCACTATAGCTTGGCATTAGATGTGGTTACTTGACGGACAAATATAAAACAATAAATAGGATAGGTAGTTGATATTAATTTAATCAGCCGTTTCGAAAGGTTTGCAGCCATCGTAGTCGTAGCGACACTGTAAGCCATGTAAAATGTACCTATTAAATTAGTTAAATTATGATTGCAAATAACTTTAGACATATGATATGTTACTTAAGATTTTCTAATTATTTACACAAACGAAACAAAATGTATGTATCTGAAATAATTATAAAACTCGCAGCATACCTTTAAACTCAAAACATGGATAAAAAAATAACACAAAAGAACTCTAAGATAAAAGTTAATGTCCTAATATTCCGCGAATTATTCCCTCCGGATAGCATATTTTTTTATCTCACTGTAAATATTTCAATAACTCCAGTCATTAGGTTTTTTAGGAGAAGATGAAGAGGAACCATTTTATTAAATAACCTCATTTCAAACAGGATAATAAAATTTAATACTAACCCGAGATTACCACGAGAAGACCTCTAGAAGTTTACAAAATAAATCTCTTAAAGAAATTTAATCAAAATTAATTGGTAATCTCGATACATAATACTCGTTTAATTTTCTTTTATTTTTTAATGAATAACCTTCTCTCAATCTTTTCTCGAATCGATCACAGTTGATCCTGTCATCTCAGTATAGCACCACTAAATTCATAAGTCTTATATTCTACAGTGTGAGCGACTCCTCTACACATTCCTCTATGCTATAAAACTTGTATCGTCTTGTTCACCGCACTCTAACTTAACATCAGACGGAATAAAAAGTAAGGTAGTTTAATATATTACAGTACAGTACAGTTTTGGGGTCTTCAACTAAAGCCAAGCCTTTGTATCTATTTACAACTCCCGCTATTTCTCTTCTGCATTGCTCCACATCTAAAAGTTGGTTGCCTGGAAGAGATCGCTTCTTAGCGATAAGGCCGCCATCTCTTTACTCACTTACTTGTATTATTTATTTTCTGTTTTACTAAGCAATAAATAAATAAATATATTTGCTAGAGTACTCCTAATAACGCCTAAATACATCCGGAAAAGTTAAACAAGTGTGTATCTACTCATATGTGTAAATGAGTCACGTTTATAAGTAATTTACAGTCGGCCTACTTACGTGAGCGGCGAGTGTAAACGAGCCCTGAAAATTGCTTCAGTAACAGCCTTAAATTATTAACTTTCTTAATTATATTATTCAATTTTTACCTTATAAAGTTGCAAGACAAAGTTTCTTATATTAATAACACTAATAGTATAAGTTTTAAAAGTTCTTATTATAATAATTTCATTTGTTTTTTTTTTGTTTGTTTTTTGAATAATAACTTATAGAAATCTGATATATACATCAATAATAATTCACATTTACAAACAATGGAATGCACATACTAAATTATAGTGAAATTACTACGAATTTATATATGTGGATTTGAATCAATCCCTCTATTAAAAAAGTTTGTTCATAACGAAATAGAATTAATACAATTTGTATTTTAAATACTATATAAAATTTTACTATTTTTAAAATAATAATCATTGAATTATAGCAAATACGTTTTTAATAGACAATGATACTCCTCCGTCTAAAGTGCAAGTCTATGGCTTAATAAAACGAATTTTTTTTTTTTTTTTTTTTTTTTTTTTTTTTTTTTTTTTATTGATAGCCCAACATGTGACCACACTCCGCCTGATGTTAAGCTAGAGTGCGGTCCAAGAGTGGAATCAACTGTTACTACGGACATATGTCCGCGCGCAACAGTCGACTCCACTATGCCGGCTTGAGGAGACGAATGTGCTCTATCCAAACTGACAGGGCACACTCCTCTCGTTATCCCGGCTACTTCCAAGCTGATCCCGAAACGCGACTAGGTCACTTCACGGGCGTTCCGCTTGAAAGTGGTGGTACTTCCCCAGGACGGCATACTGGGCTAATGCCATCTTCAGTCTGCCTACCACTCTTTGTGTGCCTATATTATTATACTATAGGCATTGAGCGACCAAAGTACATATAACAAAGTTACATTGGTACCGGCTTAATTTTTGAGAGATTCGAACACGGGGTCTCTCGACCGCGAGTCCGCACCCTCAACCACTAGGCCACGGCCGCTCTAAATTAAAAAAAAAAAAAATAGTAACAGATTCGTCACTTAGGTCACTAAAAGTAATTTATCTGTATAATTTGTTCTCATAATAAATAACTTATACCAATAATTGTCCCATCTGTGATAGTTGGAGGAACAATGTTAGCAAAAAGGCATTAACTTACCACTTCTTATATTCGTATCACGGTTAGACACGTGACAGTTCGTTCAGTCAAAGTAATTTAGCTGGCAACGTGACTCCTTGTTCTTTCTTACGCACATTTAGTGGGGCACGTTTCTCTGACGTCATCACGGGCAGTTTCAACGAGGCAAATAGACAACTCAATTTGTAAAAAATATAATTAATTAAGTGAATATTTTATTTAATAGGGCTGTTTTCCGATAATTTTCAATAACACGTCTAAAATACTAACATTAAAGTTAATCTGTTTAGTGTTACTCTTCAGAATTGAAATATAATTTTTACTTAAGCAAATTGTGGAGCGACACAATGGAGGTAGAGGTGAAAGCAGAGAGCTTCTGAGGTAATTAAGTCACCATTAGCGTACCTCCGAGTTCACGTGCAGCAGAAAGGTTCTACCAAAGTGTCACAAAAAAAGTATATGAAATGGTGTTTTATTCATCAATCATTCAAGGTAAGTAGATTTTCAGAGAACTTATTAATTTTCTTTCACAGAAAATTTTACTATTTTATAACATGATTTATAGCGTCGACTGTACCGTATATATACCTATAACCTAACGTTTCAGTAAGTACATAATATAACAATAACAACTTCTATAGTATATATTTTCTAACAAACCCAAAAAAATATGTTTTAAAATAAGTCAGACATTCGTGAAAATAAACTAACTGTTAATCAAAAACACGTATAACACAAAATTAATACGATTTCGATATCTTTTATTGTTCGTGACAAATCTAACATGTATCTATCTAAACTCACCTATAGCTATACATAAAGTGTACTTTATCCAGGATATTATAACAAAAACAAAACAAACACGGCATATATTACACTAGCGATCCGGTACGTGCTTCGCTACGTATAAAGTGAAATATGAAAAAAATAATAATTGGAACATCAAATTCATGCATCAATGAATGACATAAAAAGTTTCAAATACTGTCAACACTGAAAATAGTTTCAATTTGACAGCACAATCCGCCATTTATTGAATTAATTTGTTACAAAAAATGTGATAAATGAAGAACCGCTCTACCGATTTTGTGCAAACTTCACATAAACCATCTACTAAATAGTCCGAATAAAGCCTAAACATTTGGTTTGGATAGGTGAGCCCGTTCTTGAGTTATAAAATTACAACGAAAATTGCCACTTATTTTTATATATATAGATTTAATGTGTATTTATTTAAAAATAAACTTCAAAAAGTAATATTTTAACATAATTATTGTATTATTGGAAACAATTTATCGTTCGTATCAACAAAATAAATTCCGATAATAAAATTATATCAATTGACATGATGACTGTTATTTATTTAATTTAATGATAACATAATTATGTGCCGTGCGTGAAACTTTTACCGGAAAAGGTGAATTCATTTCATTTATTATTATCAAATTGTTATTCCGGATGTTATTTTTGTTTTATGTTTATTTTTGATATAGCGTGGGTTGGCAATTTTAGAGGCAAGATAGTGCGGTAAAGGGTCATAATGTTAGTTTGAAAGAAAGCCAAGTCTTTGAGCATCGCATAGATTCATTTAGTTGCACGCGAACAACGTTAATTGTTTTTTAATTGTTGTTGGTGCTGGCGGCATTACACCGACCACTTAGCTCGTCTGTTGGTTCAGTTTGACTTATTGAGGTAAATGGAAGTTCTGTTAACAATGTTTACTGTAGAAAGTAATGTTTGAGTGTTCAAGAAGAAAACTAAACTAAAAATTGCATTCGCATCCACGGAAACGAACTATAAAGTAACGCAGCGATAATTGCTAGTTTATCGATAGATATTTTACCATTTAGAAAGATAATGAAGCATAATATAACTAGTAATCAAAAACAAAATAGGGAATTATATGTATATCATAATGTAAGCCTATTAATGTGCTTTAAGCTGCTAGAACAACTAAAATACTCGTAGCGTGAAGCGCTTTTTCGTTGACCAATCACAGGTGAACACATTTCAAAACTAATTTCTCTCATTAAATATAATATATACCTACAGTTATTGAGTAGTATCAAACAAATTGTCTTTTTAAATGTCCATTGGTCAAATATCTATGTTTTATTTATTGAATATCATTAAGTTTTATGATACATATTTTTTAGAATATTGCTTATTATAGCCTGATATTTGCGTTTCTCCTTAAAGCCAAATGGCTTACTTAACTTGTAAATTCAAATTGTTAATATTACAATCGGGTAAATTCAGTATTTTGAAGTAATAAATAAAATGTCAGATATTTAAGCGCGTGCTGAAGGCAATCGTTCGTAACATTTTCAGTGAGCTCGGAAAATGCACGCTGTAAATTCGAATTTATTTTTCCGACATATTTTCTTTTCTATCAAAGTCTTTCAAATAAGGAAAAATATTTTTATAGCACAAAAATTTATGTTTTAACTTTAGTTAAATGCATTTGTTTTATATATTTTTTAAAAATATTTAAAAAAAAGATAAGTTATTTTTATAAGTTAGTTTATTATTTAATAAATGTTTTATATTAATTATAATCTAAAAGTACTATATTTGATGTAAGTATCCATATTACTTTTAAAAACGAAAACCTCATGATACCTGTATAAATATACAATAAGCAGTCCTTGTGTATTCGTTAAATTTGCATAAAAAAAATTTTACTGTTTTTTTTTTTGCAATAAAGAATTTATTTATTTATTTATTAAACTTCAAAAATAGTTCCGTTTCTCATTATGATCGCAAACGCTCTATATATATCCGACATGGAATATTTAAATATAATAAAACAGCAATGTTCATCATTTGTTTGTGATAAACTAAAACTTATAATCAGATCATTTGTTCAATTCGATTCGTTCGAGTGCTAGAGAGCGTTCATCCGTCAGCTAACATAGTACATCAAACATATAATTTATACACACATAGAGAAGATATATAAAGAAAAACATGTGAGAGATTGCTTTTGTGAATAGAGACCGTTAAAATAAATAGAAAAACAAAAGAATTCGAATAAAATCTATCATTTATTTTAAACATAGAAACATGTATTCGTGTTAATATCATAGCGTAACATAAAAATAGGGTAACGCTTTAGTTGACGACCCGAGGAATTACTAAATGTAAAAATGTAAAATATTTTTTTTCTAAATTGTGTCAATTAAAAAAAAATAACTGACTCTAACTTAACCAAAAACAAGCCAGAAATAGGAATGGTTTTTTTTTGACATGAGGCTTTCCGGGTGAATTTAAATTTTATAATTTCTTATTGAGCTGTTGCCCGAATACTCGACATTGGCAGAATTGTCTTTAATAGATATCTGAAGCCATTAATAAAAGAAGAAGAACATAAAAATATTCTTAAGAATATCGCCTCTAATATATTTAGCTCTGTGGCAAATATAAATAAATGTCTATTATAATATAAAGTTATTTAATATTATTGTATTGTATAATCCCAAATTAATGGTTAGGTTTATCCGAAATTTCAATAGATATAATACCGCCCCTAAATAATTACAATCCAAAGGGAACCCCAAGTCTCGTGAGAAATTCCTATCTATTTCCTAATACACAATCTTAGTAATTAGTACAGGTGGAAATTAATCTGTAGGTAGCAATTATCAGATCACTCTAAAGTTTATTAACTAAACGGGTTATCATTGACTGTCTTGATTTACTTTGAAATTAATATTCGATTATGTTGTTCTATTTCCCGCTCATATCTCTATTTAATTGGAAACACGAGCGGTCACTACACAAAAATTAGTCGTATCTTAATTTTAAAACGGTTTAACTTACAATTTGACGGTTCTTGCTTTCAATAATAATTATTATAATAGTTATATTTTTATGCAAATTTGACCCTACACTATTTTTGTATGTAGGTCAATTAATAATTGTACTAAATAAATAGCTTCACTAATATACAAATTAATTCGTTTTAAGCTTAAAACTAGTAACTGTGTAGTCGTTGAATAGAAGCATAGTGAGAAGTACAAATAACTTCCATTATGCCGGCCCATATGTCAGCCAACTCTACTACAGTCGCTTCCGATATGCCGGTTGGAGAAGGTGACTGTGCACCGTCCATATTGACGTACATTTTTCTCGTTTTACTCAGCTACTTCTAAGCTCATCTCAAAACGCGACCACGTGCTAACATTTTTATCAACACACTTCAGTTTCTCCCCTAACAATACACTCCATTGCGTTTTAAAATATCACGTTGAATAAAGATCAAAATATCGGCTTTTACCTCCGTATGCTTGCCAAAGTAAACACTTGATACCGCTTCACCCTTCATGAATGGAAATATAAAGAAAATTTGACGTAGGAAGATTACGCAATGTTATAATACCTATGTAAATATGTTATAGGTACTTACCTACAGTATAATTTTAAATATATGAACTTATAGTATATTAAATTTAATTTTACTGGCTTACTTTTTACTGGTAAAGTTTAGTTGATAGATGTGAATATCAGTGGGTTTTATTATTATTGTTATTATTAGCCCAAATTGTTTGAAGATTTGAACACGGAATTACCGATTATGATCATGTCTACTAAAAAATTAGTTAATAAATAATCATAAATTAGTTTTTTGTTAAAGAGACAGTGTACTTAAAAATTACAAGCACATTAGTTTTATTATACATATATTATTATGACATTACTATATGAGTAAACAATGCCAGTATACAGTAGCTACTTAAATCAAATTGATTGTGAAAATTTACATTTATATAATACTAGCGGTCCGGTACGTGCTTTGCTACGTATAAAGTGAAACATAAAAAAAAAAAATTAATGGAACATCAAATTCATGCATCAAACAGCATGAATGACATAAAAAGTTTCAATTACTGTCAACACTGAAAATAGTTTCAATTTGACAGCACAATCCGCCATTTATTGATTTCATTATTTACAAAAAATGTGATAAATGAAGAACCGCTCTACCGATTTTGTGCAAACTTCACACAAACCATCTACTAAATAGTCCGAACAAAGCCTAAACATTTGGTTTGGATAGGTGAGCCCTTATTGCCTTGTGAGCCTTATTGGCTGTATCTCCGAAAGTAAACGTCCGATATAGTTCGTGTAAACGACAATCTTGGTCAGAATCATAAGCTCTTTCAAGATCTGAAAAAAATTTTCAGGATTTTTTTCAGGAACCGAAATTTTTTTTTTCCGTATTCTATTTTAAAAAACTAATCTATGTAAAAGTCAAGAGGCTCCGAAGGCACCCCACTAAAAAAAAATGAAAATAAAATTAAAATATGGAACTTGAGCAATAAATTATGTAATTATGTTAAATAAAATATCTTTTAAAATTAATCAAAATACTTTCATTTTTAAACGAATAAACTTTGTAATTATCCTACCCTTGGTATATATATTCATCTCATTCTTTTCTCGATTTACTGAAGTTTCACTTCTATCGTGTATGAATCGCACACACACCTTTTTTTTTATATATATAGATTTAGATTTATTTTGACGAGTAAAAGCGCTCTATTGGAGCCCTATTACAGTGAATAAATAAATAAATATAAATGTGGTACTATAAATAGACACTTACAACATGAATATTTAATTAAACAAAAAACAACTAACAGCTGTGATTTAAAATAAACGGCATAAAGTTAAAAATGAGATGTTTGAACAAAGTATTGTAGAATATAACATAAGGAAAATACAGTATCTCCAATCCATTAAACAAACAGACTCCAGTGTTCATATATTCAAGCCACCATATACTACACGTAAAAGAAAAAGCGTTAGTTTCTGTAGAAAGGCAAGGATTTGTGGTTTGATGCGAATTACGGCTGAGCATAAAACTCGTGCTGGGAACGTGAAATACTGACCTGCTACGTAAAATTCACTTTTATCTGTCTTCATGTAACTTTACCAGGCATCTTGGATAGCTATATTGTAATCTATGGTTTCTCTTGAATTAATATACGTATTTTTTCTACTACTTCCTCTTTTTTTTTCATTGCCTGTAAATTATCCGTTTTCGTACAAAAACAAATACTGTAATTACATCGTTACAAAGAGAATAATTTACAATTGGATTGTGATTAAAATTATAATTGTTCTTTTGTAAGAATCGTATTAGAAATTAAGATTACATACAATTTATAATTTAGTTTTATTAGTATGGAAACGACTTTTATATTTTACACTAAAATATTTAATAATATTGTGCCAAGAGTGATTAAATGTGATGAACGTCAAATACAATTTAAAAATAAATTAAAAACATATTTGATTTTAAAATGCTTTTATTCAATTGACAAATACCTCAATGATTCGAAATAGTAAATGAAATTTAGTTTATTAATTGAAATTGTTTATTATTGTTTTTATTATTATTGTTGTATTATATTATATTGCTGTGCCCTGACCGAGTGTCACATTGACACTAAACTGTATGACATCCTAATTATAATTGTGACATCCAATAAAAATATTTGAATTTGAAATAGTAGGTATTATATTGTAGACGGATAAAAAATGTCAATACAAAACGCAATCCGATCATATGCTGTTTTATCTAATCTAGGAGTATTTTACTTTGCATACTAAAATTAAAATCTTCAACCACTCTTAAATTCCCGGAGCAATTTACTAGTTCTGTAGTAGTATTATAGGTAAGAAGGTACGAGGGTAGGAACATGCTCCACATCGCGGGTCACAGCCGTTTAATCGCTTGGAACGCTTTACGAGTAGCCATTTCATTCACACCGCTACTTTCCCAAATATTTCACAAAACCCCCTCCTTTCTCTACATATTTGTAAAGAAAACGTGGTTATAGCTACAAAATTACACGGCCCTAATAATAAATAAAACCTAAAGGGTCAACGTTAGTTTACATTTCGATTTGTTTATTATTATAGTACGTTTTAGTGAATAGGTTATAAATTAATTTTTGAATGCACATAATAGATAATTCAAAATAGAGTCTGTTTCAAAGTTCGCGTGACCGACTAATTCCACAATCTACTTGAATCTCGACGTAACTAACACTGAAAAGATTGTGGTCATACATTCATCTATAAATTGGTAAACAAAAGTAAGCTATCTCACCTTCAAAATATGGTTTACAATTGCATTTATAATTTCTAAATAGTAGTATAATGAAATGGCCTCCGTAAAGGGTGTTTTATGCAAAACAACGGACTAATTGTGCGGCTTCAGAGTTGTGGGTTGGAGTTGGACTTGGGTTTTAAATATAGTACTGGATAGGTTTTGCAGTTGTTTGTTACATCTATTTTATTACAGTTAGTTCAACATTACTAGTGACTTCATTACTTTACTTTATTTCATTATTTTTATTAAATAATTATGTCCGCGCCACTCATCGCGAACGTGCCTGAAGGCGGCCCACCTCCGCGCACCGCTGCTTCTGCGCACCCTGGCGTGGACCGCTCGGGGCTCGCGGCCAAGGCAGTCCCGATCTACTAGTCATCGAGTAGACACATAACAATATACATATACTAAAGAAACAATTCTTTCATTTATGTTCACCAGGCCGGAGGAGGAACTGCGTGAACATACGCGATGAGTGGCGCGAACAATTACTATTCTCATACCTTGCTGACTTAGCCAATCACAGTTCGGCCTTTCTCGGTAATGAAATGAAATGAAATGAATGAAATGAAATGAAATGAAATGAAATGAAATGAAATGAAATGAAATGAAATGAAATGAAATGAAATGAAATGAAATGAAATGAAATGAAATGAAATGAAATGAATGAAATGAAATGAAAATCGTTCATTAACATAGGTACTAAAGGCGTATGACGAGAAAAGGACTACAAGAAACTCGCCAATGTTCGGTTCTCGCCGAATGTTCGTTCTCTTGTTCTCAGCTTATCGGGTTGGATAGCTAGATCGTAGCGTAATGTTAATGCTTTCTTAATAAACTGGTCTAACATTAAAAAAATCAAATTAGACTAGTAGTGCCTCTTATTAGAACACATGTAGTTAAGTTGTTAAATATATTCATTTGTATTTTGTTTTAAAAAATAAAACATCTGTTTGTATATTACTTTGTAACATAATAAAATAACGTAATTGTTATTTATAAAAAGAATATTAAATTTAATAAGAGGAAATTCTACCTCAAACGTTAATTAAAAATAAAATATTCTCAAAAGATATGTAATTAGTCTGTAATTATACCTAATTACGCTCAAGTAAACACACATGAAACGTTGTTCTTCTAAAATCTAAATACTGGTGACCCAGTTAAGATAATTTATATAGGAAAGGCAGTGACAAAACTAAAAGGTAAATGTGATTCAATTTGTTAGTCGACCAACCTTTTTGGGTTCACTATTTACTTTTAAACACTTCGTTTATAGTTATTAAAAAGTTTTATTGTAAACCAAACGCGACAGAAAACATTTAAAATGGGTATTTGGGTAAATCGGTTTCACTGTTTATTAAGTTTTTATATTAGTTACATCATTACTTTGAATATACTAGAGAGGATTGCAGGAACTAAATCGTTGCTTAAATAAAGGAGTCGTTCATAACATTTCTTCTCGTGTGCTGTGGACTCTCCTGGACATGGCACCGCATCTGGATATCTTTTCCGACAAACAAGTGCGATGAGTAGTGCATGTCTGGCCTTCTGCGAGAAGATCAATGTAATCTAAAATTTGAATTTGCTTTGAGACTGAGTTTAGTTATTTAATTTTGACATTGATTAGATATGTTATTTTATTTAAACTTTGACATTTTATTATTATTATTATTGTATTTTGCATGGTGTATTGGAATTGATGTAAGTGACTGCTTAAAATAAATAAATATTAACTTTTATTATCATTACGTGGAGATCAGGTTTAACATATATTTACTTACATAGTCGTATGTTGGGTACCAGAAAAAACTTGTTCCAATTAATGCGAAAATTAAAAAAGTAATATTTCATAGAAAATATTTCCACATATAGTAAGTACAATGCTTAGAGGATAACTAAAATATTACAACAGAGCAAGGACTAAAACCAATATTTACATTAAAAATATTCATAGCGCTTTGCTAGAGTTATAGTACGGGAGGTAGTGTCACTTTTTTAGCAGTGATTTATCTGCGACTCAAATGTAATTGATTGAAGAGTTTAACCATTACTCTGTTCGAAATCGAAAGTCAGTCAGCGCGACCGCGGTGGGTGTGGGCGTGGGAGGCTGTGAAACTCGTCGTGAAACCTATGAAAAAAAGTGATAGATCTGCGAATGAAAATTTGTTTATATTGTAAATTATTGATGATTAAACGTAAAAATACTCGTCAGCCACTTTGCCGATGGGGGGGACATCGTCAGTCAGAGGTTTGAAGTCGTCGGAAAATTGGAAAATTCAAGTGATCGATCTTCACTTGAAATTTTGTGGAATGATTATTAATATCTAATCAAGCATGAAAGTGAACGTTGATCGTGGTGGATTCATCGTCAGCCGGCTTTCCAAAGTCGAGAGTGCTGACCAGGTTCTTCTGGCGCGCTGCATCTTATGCAGCTCGACTAACGAAGAATCCACCGGCGTCGTGCCGACTGACGATTGTTTGTTTAAAGTGTGAAACAAGTTCTCTATAATTTATTAATTTCAAGTCAATATAAATCACTTGATCGAATTTTTGAATTGTTATCAACACTATTATTAAGCTCGCCTATGCATAAAAAATATTACTGTTTTTTTTGCAATAAAGAATTTATTTATTTATTTATTATTGTAAATTAAAATGTCATGCTCATTTAAATAACATTTATTTTTTATTGCTTATGAAGTATATAATAATATCACAACATACATGAATGATTTCCTTTAAAAGAATCACATCACAATCACAAGAGGCACATTGAGACGGTACAGACTGCGCTGTTTACTGGAAAACTTGTTTTGGAAATGACTGATCCAAAGCATTTCTGCGTTATTTGCTCGAAAAAGAGTGAACAGTTAATTTCATCTACCAGTGAATTTGTCAATGAGCGATGTAAGACTGCCCGAAAACATTTCATCTGCGAGCAAGTATCATTCGAAATGTTATAGACAATTCACCACTCTGTCGAAAAAACATAGAAAACCTAAGGAAATTGATTTTTCAGAAACATCAGATTTACCAAAGTTTGTTGTGTATACTTTACCGTTTGCTCGACTTTAGTTAAGGTAAATGCACCTATTCGTGAAACATGTACCTATCATGAAACGTTTGTATGCATGTATGAATAAAATCGTACGTATGTTTGCGAAAAAAATTGTTTATTTCGTATGTGTGATTAAATTACAATGAAAAAACCAATTTTTAAATGGTGCTTACTGAGTACACTGTGTTTTATACGTAAGGAATTAAATACTGCTGTTTTTTTTTTCAATTTTAACAATAACACCTCCCTAACTTCAAAATAGTGCATACTGCAATATTTATGTTCTTATCAAGTTCAGTGCTTTATTGTCTTGTAATATTTAATTTGTTTATTGTATGATAATGGTTTTTGGTAGTTAATGAAAAAAAAAACGAGAATCCAAGCGGATTTTTTTCTCATAATTGTTATAAGTAAATGTTTAAAAAATATAAAAATTTAAAACTTATAATAACAGACTATAATGTACAGGTTTGAGACTATAAGTACTACGTATTATTTATTCTCGAAACAGTCGATCGTCGAGTTGTTCATACAATGACCTACCGATTTGATCAAAAATGGAATTTTGGCAAGGCCAAAAACGACCAAAATTTTGTGTAAAATTGAAGTTTTTTTTAAAAAACGCTGCCATTTTGCCAATTTTTGATATTTTTTTTCGTCCGTAGGTCATTGTACGGACAATATCTTCTAGTTTAACGAGAAATTTTTTTTTAGGTTTCATCCACGGAAAAGGCCGGAATCACTGCAGCAGTGGAGCAACTTTTTTTTTTTGGCGCCGTCGAAGATCGCGTGTAACTCGAAACATATTTAATTTTTTTCTTCAAAAATTTTATTATGTATTCTTAAAATATTTATAAATATACCCTTAAAATTTTAAAACAATTGATTAAGTAGTTTTCTTTTAAAAAATCCCAAATATCTCCTTTTTTTTAGGCGGTCACACTAGGTGTGCCCCTTAAACAGTTATTATTGGTCAAACTTTTTAAAAGATTTTTT